>JAVSIQ010000026.1:0-396206 GCA_038502775.1 Hippodamia convergens | reverse complement strand
TGCACCCAAACTCAGCAATAGAGAGAGTACATCTGCCACGTAAAGAAGGTGGCCGAGGATTGGGTAGTCTTGAGGAGGTTTGCAATAGGGAGGAGAAGGCTATGATTGATTACCTAAAAAAGAACGTGAGCTCCTCAGTTCACAAATGGATTGCAGACCAACTCCTTTCCACCTCGGCCAACCAGGGATCCATAGGGGAATGGAAGATGAAGGAAACTTGGAGAAACTTCGAAGGAAGAGGCAAGCGAAAGCCTTACATGGGAACTTCTACTCCAGCTTACATCAGAGAGAAGTTGATCGCCAAAGCTCCAACATGTACTTGGTGAAAGGATATCTGTTTCCTCAAACTGAGGGAACGCTACTAGCGATCCAGGATCAAGTTGTACCCACAAGAAACTATTGCAAATTCATTCTGAAACAACAAATTGAAAACAGTAAATGCAGACTGTGTGGAAGCTATGAGGAAACGGTTCAACATCTGTCCTCTGGATGCTCGGCCATAGCAGATACCAGATATATGTCCCGACATGACAACATGGGAAAAGTTGTGCACCAACTATTGTGTCTCAAAGAGAATCTGTTAACCCATTTCACACCTCATCATGCTTATGTGCCTCAATCAGTTCTTGAGAATGATATCATGAAGGTATACTGGGACTTCACGGTGACGACTGACCGCGGAGTAGAGAACAACAGACCTGACATGGTTGTCTGGAACAAACAGGACAAAACAGCTTCACTCATAGACTTCGCTGTACCATTGGATCAAAATCTGGGAAAGGCCTATGAAGGGAAAATCAGCAAATATGAGCCACTTTCGAGACAGATGAAAGAGATGTGGCAGTTGAAACGCGTCGAAATTATACCACTTATAATAAGTTGCAATGGATTGGTCCACCAGGAGACAACAGAAAACCTCAAGCAGATGAAACTTCCGTCTAACACCCTCAGGTGGATGCAAAAGGCCGTGCTCTTGGGTACTGTCAGTATAATTCGGAGTATACTTTATCCATATTAGCTTGTGCGAACTGACTCTTGGTGTTTTGCACCCGAGTCGTTCGGATATCATGCCACGAAAGTGTGAAAAAAAAAAAAAAAAAGAGAGAATAGATTCTTGGGATAGCAGCAGATTGGATGAATTACTCTTTTTCCTTTATAGCTTAAGCTTTCGATAACTTTATTTTTATCTTCTTCAGAAGCACTACAAACATCGACAAAGTGAGATATACCTGTAAAATGGAATAAATATAACAAACTTACAGGATTTGAGATTATAAAATTTAAAGGTGTTCATATATCAGAATATCGACATATATATATATATTTGAAAACCGTGAGAAGTTTGGACGAAAACGAAAAATATATTTTTTTTTAATTGATAAATGTCAGTTATTGACAAATATCATTGATATTTCTTGGCGATGTTACTGAAATGATTCAAAGGAGTGATCGTTCACAAATTGAGAACTGGTTTTCATTATTTTATCGATCTCTACTAAATTAGCATAAATTGAACTGAGATCTTCTACATCTCGTCTATTATTCATAGAATTTGGTTCTTGTATAATATGAATCATTTCCAAATATTTTCTCGTCCACATTTTACTTTCAAACTCTAAGATTTTGATATTACTATAATCCATATGGTGACCTGTTTGATTTTCATGTACAGCAAGTGCACAAGCTGTGATTTTTCTTTTCGAATCACTCTTATGTGATGTTATCCTCTTGGATAAGGTTCTCTTTGTTTCACCGATGTATACCAAGTCGCAGTTGGTGCAAGGTATCCTGTACACAATGTTGGATTGGCTAGTTATAGGTGTTTTATCCTTTAATTTTGTGTACAATGATTTGGTTGTTCTAATATTTTGTAGGGCCACCAGAGTATTTTCAGTTTTTAGTATTTTAACCAATTTCTAGTAAATCCTTCAATATGTGGTAGGATAAGGACTCTCTTCAGATGTTGAACTCCATCAATTAGTTCTTCACCAGTTTCGATCTGTGGTATTTCCTCAATTCGACGTTGTGAATTTGGGGTAGTGAAGATAATTTTGTTTAATAATCTTTCTGGATAATTATTTTCTTTCATTAATTCGAAAAGTTTTGATAAATTATCTTTCAGTAGAGTTTGTGGGATAATTTTGTCACTCTGGTTTTCAAATTTTGTAACAAATTCAGTTTCATCGACATTGGATGGTAAGATTTGAAATGAATGTATCGTCCTGATGAAATTGGTTTTCTATACCAGTCAGTGATGATAGTATTACCGTTTCTGATAACTAAGGTATCTAAGAATGGGACACAGAATTATTGGATTCTTTTTCGATGGTGAACTGGATATTAGGATGATAGTTGTTGAAGATTTGAAGTACAGAGTCTTCTTGGCCGAAAAGTATTGATAGAATTAGATCGTCCACAAATTTTTTACAGAATGGTATTTCAAAAGGTAATTGCGGAATACATTTGTCAAGAAGTTCATCCATAACATATTGAGCAATTGTTGGTGATAGTATAGATCCCATAGAGTTCTGTTTAAATGCTATTAAATGAAAGAGTGTAAAATCATCGGATTCGCTAGTTCGTGATGGTATTCAATGAAATTCACAATCGAAACAGTTTGTACCAGGAAAATCACAAGACTTAGTATACGCTGACAAAACACTATAAGTATGATATAGACTTACCATTACCGTAGTAGACAACGTGGCAAAATCGTGGTACTGTGTATTGTATGAACTGACTCTGCTGGATGGTATATGGGTACTGGTGGTCAGAGGACTGGTCTCGTTGTTGAAGTCCTAGAGGGAGTCTCTGTGATCCGCCCTTAGTGTGGAAGGGGGGTGGCCCTTGTCTTCTTCCTTTTAACTGGCCTCAGTAAGCCATATCGACTTCTAGCGCATGACAGCAAGACAAAGTTGAAACAAAGCTCAATATCGAGACCACCATCCAAGCATAACAATTGCATCGTGACAATTAAGATAATGAATTTAAGGGGAATAAACATATATACATATATACAAAATAAGAACAGAACATCCTCCCCCCCTTGAAGAAAGGAAGATATTCTTCAATCGCTCAATTCGTGGGCAGGGGGCAAAGTTTGACCAATGGTCTACGTATTACCCCTTTCATAGTGGTGACTGAAGCAACCCGTGCGATACCATCTGTGCCCATGTAATTCAACTGGCTGATCCTTCCTAAGGTCCATTCTAGGGTGGCTCGTTATCCGACTTGACTAAAACCATATCGCCTAATTTAGGAGCCGCTTTATTCGGAAGGTGCCATTTGGCTCTCTGAGTGAGTGTATGTAAATATTCCGTTTTCCATCGCTTCCAAAAATCTGTGCGCATACGTACTAGCAGCTGCCAACGGGTTAAGCGGTTCATGGGTACGTCAGACATATCTGGATCTGGGATGGTTGTCAGTGGTTCTGACACCAAAAAATGCGCGGGTCAGAACTCATGGGAGTTAACGGTCTTGAATTCAGAACTGCTTCTATCTGGACCAGCACCGTGTTCATTTCTTCATACGTCAATATTTGTGATCCCGTAACTCTTTTAAGATGTGTTTTCACCACCTTAATGTTTGCTTCCCAGAGACCTCCCATGTGTGGCGCTGCAGGCGGGTTGAAATGCCAACGGATGGCTTCTGTTTCTGCCACATTAGCGTAGATGTTCTTTAGATATTTATCAGAACCCGTGAAATTAGTTCCGCAATCCGAATAGACATTTTTACAAAGTCCGCGCCTACCAATGAACCGTCTGAAACCCGCAAGAAAAGCCTCTGAAGAGAGTTCGGATATTAATTCTATATGAATCGCTTTTGTTGCGCAACATACAAATAAACATATCCACGCTTTAAATGTCTTGTTGGTCCGAATTTTACCCATTTTGATTGTGAAAGGACCGGCTAAGTCGACTCCAGTGTTAACGAAGGGTCGTGCTTGTTTTACCCGAAAATCTGGAAGATTGCCCATTGACGGGAGAAAATTTGTGGGATGGATTTTCCAACACGAATGCACTTATTAACGATTCGTCTGGTTAATCCTTTGGCCCCGAGTATCCAATAATTTCTCTTTAGTAAGGATAGTGTCGTTTCGATTCCAGCATGCATATTCTTAACATGTATTTCGGTGATGAGTAACGTGGCCAAGACTGACTTTCTTGGTATAAGTATCGGAAACTTTTCGTTGTACAACATATCCGCGTTACGTAGTCTACCACCTACCCTCAATACGTCGTTCTCCATAAAGGGGTTCAAAACTCTTAACGATTTAGGTAATCTCTCGTTATTTTTTAAAACATAATATTTCATCACCGAAATACTTCTGTTGCTCGTGCCTTATGATCAAAAGAAGGGCGCTGTGCAACTCCTCCTCTGTGAGGCAGTCGACCGATTCACGGATGACACGTTGGCGTTTCATGTATCTATTCTTGAAACGGATAATGTAAGCAAGAACACGTTTAATTTTATTTAGGGTTGAATATTTGTCAAGAAACGTATCCAAAATATTCGGTTGTGACACTTGCACGTTTAACGTTATTTTTCGTCGCTCAGTTTCAATCGTATCTGGATCGTGCTCAGGAACTTTCTTGACCCAGAATGTTGGTTCTTCTAAAAGGAACCGAGGTCCAGTCCACCATAAAGAGTGTGACAGCAATTCAGAAGGAAAAATGCCTCTGGAACCGCAATCCGCTGCGTTTTCTCTGGAGGATACATGATGCCATTTGTTAGGCGGTACTCTTTCTTGAATAAAAGCTACTCTATTCGCGACATATGTTTTCCATAAATGTGGTGAGTTTTTAATCCACGAAAGAGCCACGGAACTGTCGCTGAAGGCGTGAATGTCTGTTAAACATATCTTGTCTATGAGTACCTTTTCCACATATCTAATCAATTTTGATAGAAGAACTGCAGCCTCCAATTCCAGTCTGGGTAAAGAAACCGATTGTAATGGGGCGACTTTCGATTTCGCGAACAAGAAATGACATTTCACCACCGAATCTTTGTATTTGATTCTTAAATACGTGACCGCACATGTTCCCTCGACTGAAGCATCACAGAATCCAATAAGATGACATGAATCCATATTACGAAGATCGAAATGCCGTGGCAGCGCGAAAGAAGAAAGCACTGTGAGATCTCTCTTAAAATGTAACCACTTATCAACAACATCTTTCGGCGGTATTTCATCCCAGCCCAAACCTAAGGTCCACAACCGTTGAATCAGTACTTTAGTGAAAAAGGTGATGGGCGTCAAGATTCCCAACGGATCGAAGGTGCGCGCCAATTCCGAGAGCATTGTTCTTTTAGTACAGTTAGATTCGAGATATTTGAATGTGAAGAAAAAATTATCTTTAACTGGCGACCACTTCAAACCTAGAATTTTCAAGGAAGCATTGTTTTCGGAATCGAAAGAAAAGTCAATATTCTGTACATTTTCTTTAGGCAATCCTTCCAAAAGTGATTCTGTATTGGATGCCCACTTTCTGAGTTCGAATTTACCTTTACTTAGTAGTTCGACAAGTTGATCACGCATGCCTTTAATCGAATCAAGATCATCGCTACCGAAAGTGATATCATCAACGAATGTTTGCGTTCGTAAAATTTGTGATGCTAACGGAAAATCACGATATTTATCGGCAAGATACAAAAGCGTCCGGATAGCTAGAAACGGGGATGACGTAATGCCAAAGACGAGGACGTTCAATTGGTAATCCACGATCGGCCCATCTGAATTGGGACGCCACAGAATCCGTTGATATTTTCTTTGATTGGGATCTACTTGTATCATTCTGAACATTTGTTTGATATCCGTGAGCATTACATGTTTATGGAGTCTAAAGTTTATTAGAATTTCAACTAGATCGCGTTGTAATTTAGGACCGCTGTACAGCGCCTGATTGAGCGAAACCTTGTCAGGAGAGTGACTGCTCGCGTCGCGTCCATGACTACCCTAAGCGGTGTCGATGTGGAATCGGTCTTTAGGACGGCATGATGCGGTATATAGAAAAAACCGTTCAGTTCAGCAAGTGCGGGAGGTTCCACCCTCGTCATATGACCCTTACTCAGATATTCGTTGATTACATCTGTATAGGCAATCCGACTCTGTGGATTTTGCATTAATCGTCTTTCTAATGACAAATATCGCCGCATTGCTAGAGAACGTGTATCTCCGAAATCGGGAGCGTTTATTTTAAAAGGTAGAGAGACCGTAAAACCGATACGTTCGTCGTGTTTAATGTTTCGAATGAAATGACTCTCACAAAATTCGTCCTCAGGATTTTTTACACTCACGTCTGGAACTTCTTCGGTTTTCCAAAATAGTCGTAGTGTATCGTTCAGTTGATCATTCGTTGTATATTTCGCGAAAAAGGTCTTAATCGGACGTGGCGCGTTGTATTGAACTTTTTGAAGAGAGGAGAGTTTTCCCATAACGACCCAACCGAATGCAGTATGTATACAAACCGGCGAATTTTCATTTAGCACGATTTTTCCCTCTCTAAGGATGAGAGGATATATTTCGGCGCCTAAAAGCATGTCCACTTTATCGCTCTTGTTGAAGTTCGGATCAGCTAATTTCAAGTTACGCACATATGGAATTTTGTTTAGATCGAATCCGGTGATAGGCAATGGGTCACAAATCTGTTCTAGGATTATGAAATCTGCTTGAAATTCTGCGGAATCTTCGCCGGAGATCACGCAATGTATACCCGATTTAGCCGGCATATGCATTCTGTCGAGGCCGTGAAGAGTCGCAGCTATATTAATTTTCTTGAGGCCTAATTTATTAGCAAACCCTTTTGTTACAAAACATGATTGCGAACCTGAATCTAAAACAGCTCTCGCGGTTTGAATATTGCCGAAAGCATCGCGAACGCCCACTAGAGCTGTAGACAACAGTACCTCGTGTTCACCTTTCGTAAACATAGCAACCGTTGGATTTGTATTAACTTGTGGAGTATCATTTTCTGACGGTTCTGAATTCTCCGTGAAATGCAATAACGTGTGATGCGTCCTTTTGCATTGTCTACAGCGGTATTTAGAAACGCAGTTGAGGGTATTATGTTTATCGGATAAACAATTTACACATAATTTTTTCTGTTTTGTAACTTGGAAACGTTCTGATGCATTTTTATTCAAAAAATCCGAACAATTTTGTATGAGATGTTCACCTTCGCAAAAATTGCATCGGGTGACTTTGGAGATTTATCTACGACGCGTTTTGTTTTCGCGAGCAATGTGTTGCGTTGGGTTGTTCTAGGTGCATCCCTTTGGGTTCTATTTGTTTCGCTAGAAGACCTTGTGCATAATGAAAATGTTTCTAATGCTTTGCACTGGGTTGAAATGAAATCTCTTACTTCCGTATATTTCGGCATTTCGTTCGACGCATGATTTTTCTCAAACTCTCGCCTTGTATTCGGGTCCAAACGATCCAGCAGCATATTTGACAAAATGAAACACCAACCGTCAACATCGTACCGCATAGTTCTTAGAACTTCTAAATTTTCCGAGAAGGTATCCAATAAATGGCGCAAAGATTTACAATCGCCCCTTTGCATCTTGGGACAGCCTTCTAATTCCTTCCAGGAATTTACCGCTCTGAGCCTTTTATTGTCGTACCTATCTTTTAAAGAATTGTACGCGATGGAATAGTTTGCCGACACAATTGATAAATTTCTAATTAAAGCATGAGGAGGACCACGTACTTTCGAAATCAGGTAGGTAAATTTTTCGATGTCTGAAAGTTTACCGTTGTTATGTACCAGGGTGTCGAAGAGTTCAATAAAAGACGGAAATTCCTGGATGTTGCCCGAAAATTCTTGCAGTTCAATACGCGGTAAGCGGATACAATCGTTTGTATTACTGAATGTTGTATTTTGAAACGTGGTTGTGTTAATTCTGGAACGTTGATCTATCTGCTTTTCAGCTATGAGTGTATGATGAATTGTTTCTAGTTCCAGACATCTAGCACAGAAATCGTTCATGATTTCGGACTGAGCATTTAATTTCTCGGAGTCCCCGGCTAAAGCGACCACAATTGACAAATGATGTTTTTCAAAGTCCTTTTGCAACTTCTTAAGGCCCTTGAAAGCCATCGCGAATTTGGTAATATTATTTTCTTCCCGTTGGGCATTTATCGCGCATGTTTCGATCAGCACTAATTGGTTTATAGTTATTTCTCTAAGGGCATCAGCGCGAGCGATTTTTTCTTCCATTGTGAGAGGCATATTGACGGTGCCTATTAAATAAATTGAAAGAACTAATGGAAAAAAACGGAGAAAATAAAAACTAAAGGAAAGTCTTTCGAGCGGTACACACCACTATATGATCATAAACTTAAATCGGCTCAATGGATGGAATTTCAGAAAAGAAAGAGAAATACTGGAAATTCCCGAGCGCGCGAAGTTGCTCCAAGGTGATAAGCACGCAGAATGGAGCAGATCGGTGAGAGGGGTACTTAAATCGATGTAAGATATCCTTTAGAGAATTGAGTCGTTCTGATATGTATATATATATTATGAGCAATAATTAGAGTCAGTTATATGAAAAAAAAGATAAAGAGAGATATATCACGATACAACTGAAATACCTAAATAGAAGACTAGACAAAGCAAATATTTCAACACTGTTACTTCAGAATTGGTATTCCCAGACAAAATATCTCAATTTGAATAGAAAGATATGAATAACAAAGTAAAACTTCCTAGCAGAATCCGGCTCGAAGGACCATGTTTTAATTGCTATTAAATGAAAGAGTGTAAAATCATCGGATTCGCTAGTTCGTGATGGTATTCAATGAAATTCACAATCGAAACAGTTTGTACCAGGAATCACAAGACTTAGTATACGCTGACAAAACACTATAAGTATGATATAGACTTACCATTACCGTAGGACAACGTGGCAAAATCGTGGTACTGTGTATTGTATGAACTGACTCTGCTGGATGGTATATGGGTACTGGTGGTCAGAGGACTGGTCTCGTTGTTGAAGTCCTAGAGGGAGTCTCTGTGATCCGCCCTTAGTGTGGAAGGGGGGTGGCCCTTGTCTTCTTCCTTTTAACTGGCCTCAGTAAGCCATATCGACTTCTAGCGCATGACAGCAAGACAAAGTTGAAACAAAGCTCAATATCGAGACCACCATCCAAGCATAACAATTGCATCGTGACAATTAAGATAATGAATTTAAGGGGGAATAAACATATATACATATATACAAAATAAGAACAGAACAAGTTCCAATCAATTGTTTGTAAAAATGGTTGTTAAAGGTGAAATAGGTAGATTCAAATAAAATTGGGGGTAGCTCTAAGAATTTTTCTTTAGGTATTTTGCAACAGGGTTCAATCTTGTGCCAATTGTAAGAAATGCTATCTTTAGCAGATTCAACTAGGATGTTGGTGAAGAGCGAGATCACATCTAAGCTTATTATTTGATAGTTATCTGGAATTTGAATATTGTTAATGAATTCAGCAAAATGAAAAGAGTCTTTAACATAGTAAGGATTGTCAGTTCTATAGGCTGTTGTTAAAATGTCCTTTATAAATTGTGCCAATCGTGAACTTGGACTTCGAATTGATGAAATTATTGGACGCAAGGATAAAAGTGGTTTGTGGATCTTTGGTAATCCATAGAATTTAGGGCATAAAGCATCATAGGTCATCAAGGAGTGAGCTTCTTGTTGAGTTATGAAATTTTTGTCCTTAAGTTCTGTGATATGTTTGTTTATCTTCTGTTCGATTGTGCTAGTGGGATCCCTGGGTATTATTTTATAATAAGTACTGTCGTTGAGTTGTTGGTTTGCTAAATCTATATAGTCTGATTTATTCATCAATACAGTTACACCCCCTTTATCAGAAATCGTTGTTATGAGATCTGGGTGGTTCCGTAAGAAGTTCTTCGTTTTATTTTCGAGATTAACCAAGTAATTTCTAGTTGGATTATTTGGTTGCTGTATGAAATTGGTAATTATATTAGTGGCTTTAGCTCTCACGATATCCTTTTCTTTTTTGCTTCTTCCAGGGTTGTTCGACTCAACCAACGCCATCAGTCTTGGTAATGATACATCTTTCTTCGATGGTGGTAATGAAAATTTCGGGCCTAGAGATAAGAACATTTTCACTTCATCAGGTATATCAGTACTTTATACGTTCTTGAACCATTTTTCTTGAAAAATGATTGTTTGATTTTGTGATTCTTGAAGGTGGTGAAATTTTCTAATATTTGAATCTCGTTTCTTATAATAATAATAATAATAATCATAATCATCTTTATTAATCCCAAAAGACATAATTAATATGTATAAGACAAGTCAAGGACAAAGACAAAAAATTAAACAATCATAAATCAAAGATCAAAAATATTACTATCATCTAGAAATTCTTTAATACTATAATAGCTCTTTTTGAGCAGTTGACATTTTACTATTTTTTTAAATTTTATTTCACTTAACATTTTAACAGAAAGTGGTACATGATTGTATGAGACTATGGCCTGATAAATAGGCGAACACTCAAATTTTGTTGTTACATGTGTAGGAATGCACAGAGTAGCAACATTTCTTGTAAAATATTTATGAAAATCAGATAATTTTACCATTGATTTTTCATGTTCCTTCACATAAACTAAACATCTATAATATATAAACAATGAAGGAAGAGTAAAAATTTTATATCCACTAAAGAAAGGCTTACATGAATCTCGCGAATTCATACTAAAAATTAATCTTATAATCCTCTTTTGAGCAATAAACACTCTACCCGATTCAGTTGAATTTCCCCATAACATAACGTTGTAATTAAGGTAGCTGTACACTAAACTGTAGTAAATACTTAAAAGGTACTCTACTGAAAATGAGTCCTCAACCCTGCTGATAGCATAATATGAACTACCCAACTTTTTACATACGGATTCCACTTGGTGACCCCATCTCAAAGAGCAGTCCAAGTGCACTCCCAGGAATTTCACCGTATCCCCGAAGTAACCTGTTCCCCCAAGCATTGCAACACCAAACGATCTGAACTAGGGTTGCGGATTCGGAAGTATATGCAATCCGTTTTCTTGATATTTAATATCAAGGCATTCATCTTACACCATTCGACAAATTTCGAAATCAACTCACCACAAACTGCAGCCAGTTCCCCAGGACTCTGGGCTGAGACCGCCATGGATGTATCATCAGCAAATATAATCAATATACCTGGATCAATATGATCGGGTAGATCGTTGATGAACAGAAGAAATATGAGCGGTCCCAGGACAGAGCCCTGCGGAACCCCTAACTCAATCCTGCAAGAAGGTGACGTGAACTCGTCGATCTTAACTGACATGCAACGATCCGTAATGAAAGTAATTATCCATTTGAGAAAAATACCACGAAATCCAAGATTATATAATTTACACTCGATG
The DNA here is from genome assembly GCA_038502775.1 of Hippodamia convergens. Taxonomy (NCBI): domain Eukaryota; kingdom Metazoa; phylum Arthropoda; class Insecta; order Coleoptera; family Coccinellidae; genus Hippodamia; species Hippodamia convergens. Next base: position 384,795 of record JAVSIQ010000026.1, on the reverse strand, counting down.
AACTTGAACGATAAAACATCGAAGGCACGCGACAAGTCAAAAAAGAGACCAGCAACAAAATGACCCCTATCTAGCTTTCTATATACATAGTCAACAAACGCAAAAGCAGCAGTCTGGTTAGACCTGCCTCCTCTGAATCCATGTTGGCTATCAGTTATTATATTGAAGCGAGTCAGAAAAGAGACCATTCGCCCATATACAATCTTTTCAAATACTTTGGAAAAAACGCTCAAGATAGAAATATGACGGTAGTTTGCTATGTTATGAGGATCGTCTTTTTTGTAAACAGGAATTACCGAAGCCATTTTCAATATAGTAGGAAATTTACCCATATTAACCGAGACATTGATAAGATGGGCAAAATGATCCGCAATAACGTGAATAATACTCTTTAATACATTCGCCGAGATTTTATCTGTACCTGTACTTTTTTTATTTTTGAGAGTTTTAACAGTTTCAATTACCTCCTCTTTGGTGACTGGAAAGAAAAAGAAGGTGTTTACAGATAAAGCAGAAGTCGTACAAGCTTGTGACATTGAACTGCCAAAGTGATCTCGCAGACTCATGTCAGCAATAGAGCTAAAATAATCCGCGAACATACAAGCGACCTCATATGGTTCACTGTACAGTTCCCCAGCGCAACTAAGCGTAATGTTAGGTTTAGCAGACACCTTTCGACCGGTTTCTGCATTGACAATATTCCAGACTGACCTATTTGTATTATTTGAGGAATTTATTATTTTTTTATAATGGTTAGACTTTGATTCTTTCAGTAGCAACTTGAAGTCAATTTTAGCTCTTTTATAGATTTCGTGTGAACTTGAGTCATTTATATTTTTGTGCAACCAGAACAAATTCTTTAAATTGATACTGGCCTCCCTTATTTCAGTATTTATCCAAGTCTTCTGGTTATTGTTAACTAGCTTCGAAAGTTTCAAGGGACAAATTCTTTCAATAGCAAATAATAGCAGATTTACAAACTCAGAGAAACATATATCAACATCAAAGTTTGAGTTTATGTGATCAAAACTAATATTACTCAAATACTCAGCTAACCTAGACAAAGAATGAGGAGATACACCTCTGACAAGTACGCGCCTACAATTGGTATTGTCGAGTGAAATTGATTTGTTCATAAGATAATTTAGAACTAGAATTTTATGATCACTTATGTGACCTTCGAAAACTCGAGACTTACAATTGGAACTGGCTTTAGTCAGGATGTAGTCAATTTTTGAAGTAGATGTTATATTATTAACATTAGTGAATACTCTGGTCGGCTCAATAGAAGAGATCCTCAAGTCAAAACAGCATAATAAATCGTCAAGTAGTTGTTTACGTGGGCTAGTAATATTCAAATAATCAATGTTGAGATCACAACATAAAAACAAAACATCAGCAAGTTTGATACATCTTTGCAGTATGAAAGTTAACTTATCAAGGAACTGAAGGAAATCACCATCCGGAACTCTATAAGCACTTATTACACATATCTTTTTATTATTTAGAACAGTTATCACTCCACAAAACTCGAACTGCATCTCCACAGAGAATTTAAATATGCCCATATCCTTGGCAGAAATATCGGCTCTTGTGTAAATAACAGCACCACCATGTTTATGCGTCTGTCTGCAATAGGAAGCCATACATACATAGCTGGGAATAGCGATGGACTGAAGCTTCTCAGTCGAACACCAATGCTCCACAACACTGGCAATGAAGGGGCGCTCTTCATCAAATAATACTTCCAAATTGTTAGTTTTGTTCATTAACGATTGGATATTTATATGCAGAATCTTGAAGGATTGTGAATCATCTGTTACTGTTTTGGAGTTATTTTTCGACCCTGGTAAAAAAAATTTATACTTGCATTTTTAGGCCAGTTATTAGCATCCTTGACTTTGTCAAATTCACTAACCGGTACAAGAACCTTGAAAGATGCGTAGGTCTCCGGAAAACGTGATTTTAGTAATTCACATTTAACATTATTGAATTTTTCGGAAAGAAAAGCCTGAAGATCTTCTACAGTTGTCGAAGGGCCCAGTCTTGAAACGTGCAGAGCTCGTAACTTCTCAACACCTTTAACAATTGATGGTTCGCTACACTGTCCAATAACAAGAACAGGTCGACTTTTATTCTTTGGCTTTTTATGGGGAACAGTTTTCCATTCACCATTATCAACTTCGCCTGTATTCTTCCTACCTCCAGTATTGCTTTTCTTATTTTGAGCACTGTTGATACTGTTGATAGCGTCATTAACCTCACTTAATGTGATATTTCGAGGTTTGGTTTGGGGGATCTCCGTAATGGGCGATCTTACCGCAGGATCAGAATGAAGAACAACCGGAGCGGGATTCCCAGTTACAGCATTCGCATAGCGACGATCAGGAATCGACACTTTCACCGCCTCATTGTTTACAGTTGTCTTATCAGGAATGACAATTTTTTTACATTTGTTGCATACTTTTTTATCGTTTTTTATTATTTCATTTTCCAATTTGGAAATCTTATATTTCAATAGTAGAGAATTCTCTTCTAATAAACGATTTTTATCTTTCAATTCTTGGATAATTTTTAGAAGTAATTCATTATTAGATGAATTTTCTGAAATCTGAATGGAGGTTTTGGAATGAATTGGTTGAGGCTTTCGCGGCCATCGTTCAATGTGACATGTTCTTTCGAGCATTTAGGCCGTCGTCGAGGTTTTGGAAGTTTCTCCTGTAGGATATTCATCCTCTTCAGACTTCATAGCGATGACACACGTTATTTCTTCCTCACAGCACCTTTTTATTTTGAGGGCGCAACGACGGTGAAAAATGTTTGTACAAATGTTATATTTGAGACCACTTTTCACTACGGGATTTTTACAGCTCGCGCATTTGAGAGAACCAACACGCGCATCGAAACTCATACCGTCTAACTTGTTCGCCATCGTGACTAAGAATGAAAATCTATAGAAAAATCTATTGAATTTGATATCATCTCTGCGTTTGAATTCATTCCATAAGTGTTCAGGTAACATGGTGTTAATAGAATTTGTTAGTAAAACTTGTCTATTCTTAAGGTAAACCAAATTTTTGTTAGTATTGAGTTGAAAGTTAATAATTCTGTAGCATAATCTGTCCATAAAGTTCTTCGTTTGTTGTCCTGTTCTTGAGTCTTTGTATTGCATCATGGTTTCTAATTGTCTGATGTTCCCTTTAAGATATTTGGGAAAGAGGCCATTAGATTTACATCTGATGAGAAAAATCACCCTATTCTTTAATGAAGATATTTTTCTAGAGTTGTTAGAATACTCCTTGAGGTCCTGCATAGTTTGTCTGCCATATATGTTGCCGATATCTTGGTAGAATCCCATTTATGTATCAATATATACAAGAAATGAAGTCTTTGCTGATATAGTTGTAACAGAGAATAGATTCTTGGGATAGCAGCAGATTGGATGAATTACTCTTTTTCCTTTATAGCTTAAGCTTTCGATAACTTTATTTTTATCTTCTTCAGAAGCACTACAAACATCGACAAAGTGAGATATACATGTAAAATGGAATAAATATAACAAACTTACAGGATTTGAGATTATAAAATTTAAAGGTGTTCATATATCAGAATATCGACATATATATATATTTGAAAACCATGAGAAGTTTGGACGAAAACGAAAAATATATTTTTTTTGAATTGATAAATGTCAGTTATTGACAAATATCATTGATATTTCTTGGCGATGTTACTGAAATGATTCAAAGCAGTGATCGTTCACAAATTGAGAACTGGTTTTCAATATTTTATCGATCTCTACTAAATTAGCATAAATTGAACTGAGATCTTCTACATCTCGTCTATTCCCAAATATTTTCTCGTCCACATTTTACTTTCAAACTCTAAGATTTTGATATTACTATAATCTATATAGGGATCCCACTAGCACAATCGAACAGAAGATAAACAAACATATCACAGAACTTAAGAACAAAAATTTCATAACTCAACAAGAAGCTCACTCCTTGATGACCTATGATGCTTTATGCCCTAAATTCTATGGATTACCAAAGATCCACAAACCACTTTTATCCTTGCGTCCAATAATTTCATCAATTCGAAGTCCAAGTTCACGATTGGCACAATTTATAAAGGACATTTTAACAACAGCCTATAGAACTGACAATCCTTACTATGTTAAAGACTCTTTTCATTTTGCTGAATTCATTAACAATATTCAAATTCCAGATAACTATCAAATAATAAGCTTAGATGTGATCTCGCTCTTCACCAACATCCTAGTTGAATCTGCTAAAGATAGCATTTCTTACAATTGGCACAAGATTGAACCCTGTTGCAAAATACCTAAAGAAAAATTCTTAGAGCTACTCACAATTTTATTTGAATCTACCTATTTCACCTTTAACAACCATAATAATGATTGATTGGAACTCCTATGGGATCTATACTATCACCAACAATTGCTCAATATGTTATGGATGAACTTCTTGACAAATGTATTCCGCAATTACCTTTTGAAATACCATTCTGTAAAAAATTTGTGGACGATCTAATTCTATCAATACTTTTCGGCCAAGAAGACTCTGTACTTCAAATCTTCAACAACTATCATCCTAATATCCAGTTCACCATCGAAAAAGAATCAAATAATTCTGTCCCATTCTTAGATACCTTAGTTATCAGAAACGGTAATACTATCATCACTGACTGGTATAGAAAACCAATTTCATCAGGACGATACATTCATTTCAAATCTTACCATCCAATGTCGATGAAACTGAATTTGTTACAAAATTTGAAAACCAGAGTGACAAAATTATCCCATCAATCTCTACTGAAAGATAATTTATCAAAACTTTTCGAATTAATGAAAGAAAATAATTATCCAGAAAGATTATTAAACAAAATTATCTTCACTACCCCAAATTCACAACGCAGAATTGAGGAAATACCACAGATCGAAACTGGTGAAGAACTAATTGATGGAGTTCAACATCAGAAGAGAGTCCTTATCCTACCACATATTGAAGGATTTACTAGAAAATTGGTTAAAATACTAAAAACTGAAAATACTCTGGTGGCCCTACAAAATATTAGAACAACCAAATCATTGTACACAAAATTAAAGGATAAAACACCTATAACTAGCCAATCCAACATTGTGTACAGGATACCTTGCACCAACTGCGACTTGGTATACATCGGTGAAACAAAGAGAACCTTATCCAAGAGGATAACATCACATAAGAGTGATTCGAAAAGAAAAATCACAGCTTGTGCACTTGCTGTACATGAAAATCAAACAGGTCACCATATGGATTATAGTAATATCAAAATCTTAGAGTTTGAAAGTAAAATGTGGACGAGAAAATATTTGGGAATGATTCATATTATACAAGAACCAAATTCTATGAATAATAGACGAGATGTAGAAGATCTCAGTTCAATTTATGCTAATTTAGTAGAGATCGATAAAATAATGAAAACCAGTTCTCAATTTGTGAACGATCACTCCTTTGAATCATTTCAGTAACATCGCCAAGAAATATCAATGATATTTGTCAATAACTGACATTTATCAATTCAAAAAAAATATATTTTTCGTTTTCGTCCGAACTTCTCATGGTTTTCAAATATATATATGTCGATATTCTGATATATGAACACCTTTAAATTTTATAATCTCAAATCCTGTAAGTTTGTTATATTTATTCTATTTTACATGTATATCTCACTTTGTCGATGTTTGTAGTGCTTCTGAAGAAGATAAAAATAAAGTTATCGAAAGCTTACGCTATGAAGGAAAAAGAGTAATTCATCCAATCTGCAGCTATCCCAAGAATCTATTCTCTGTTACAACTATATCAGCAAAGACTTCATTTCTTGTATATATATATATATATATATACAGGGTGTACCAAGTTCGACGGCCTCTTAGGCGTTTCTGGAGAACTAGACTTATTTGAAATCTGAAAATTGGGATTATTATATTGTTTGACATTATCTACCGAGCTAAAAATTCTTGGAGCCTGACCACTTTCAGTTATACAGGGAGCAAAAAAAAAATTTTTCAAAATTTTTTTTTTCGGTTTTTTTCTTTTAGAATTTGACAGAATATGCAATTCTGAATACATTCGTACTCAAATCGTTGCATTCGTCGAAATACTTTCGGAAATATCGAGAAAAACCTGAAGAAAAAGAGAGAAAAGAGTATTCGGTATTATGCTTGTTATTCCTAATCTAGATACCTTAAGCACAAACCGTTTCGACATTTTTGAAGTCAAAGACTGTGGAAATATTGTACATTTTTAAAATTTTGAAAAACTCATCACAGGGTGTTCCAAATGTTGGGTCAAAAATTGGGATCAAGATTGGCCCATAACTTTCGATTTTCAAATTAGAACCCTATTTTTTTATGATTGCGTTGTATTGTATGAAGAAAAATGATGATAGTGTTCTAACATGTTAATGATCCTAAAATTGATAATTCTTGAGTTATATAGGATTTTCTGATATTATGTGGTACGTAGCGTCAAATTCATTTAATCTGTTCCATATCAACTATGACCTTGGTCATAGAAGATGAATTATTTCACTTGTGACACACACTTGAATACATCCGTACTCAAATCATTGCATTCGTCAAAATACTTTCCGAAATATAAAAAAAAAACTGAAAAAAAAAGGTAGATAAGAGTATTCGGTATAATGTTTGCTATTTCTAATCTAGATATCTTAAGCACAAACCGTTTTCACGTTTTTGTAGTCGAAGAGAGTGGAAATATTTTACATATTTAGAATTTTGAGAAACTCGTCACAGGGTGTTCCGAATGTTGGGTCAAAAATTGGGGTCAAGATTGGCCCATAACTTTCGTTTTTCAAATTAGAATCCTATTTTTTTATAATTGCGTTGGATTCTGCGAAGACAAATGATGATAATGTTCCATCATGTTGATACTTCTAAAATTAATAATTCTTGAGTTATTCAGTATTATCTGATTCCATGTCGTACGTTGCGTCAAATTCATAAAATCTGTTTCATAACAACAATGATGAATGAATTAAAGAAAAAGGTGTGTCAATTATTGGAATAATTTTTCTTCTATGACCAAGGTCATAGTTGATATGAAACAGATTTAATGAATTTGACTCTACGTACGACATAAAATCAGAAAATCCTAAAAAACTCAAGAATTATCAATTTCAGGAGCATCAACATGTTGAAACATTATCATCATTTTTCTTTGTACAATCCAACGCAATCATAAAAAAATAGGGTTCTAATTTGAAAAACGAAAGTTATGGGCCAATCTTGATCCCAATTTTTGACCCAACATTTGGAACACCCTGTGATGAATTTTTCAAAATTCTAGAGATGTACAATATTTCCACATTCTTCGACTTCGAAAATGTGAAAACGGTTTGTGCTTAAGGTATCTAGATTAGGAATAACGAACATAATACCGAATACTCTTTTCTCTCTTTTTTTTCAGGTTTTTCTCGATATTTTTGAAAGTATTTCGACGAATGCAACGATTTGAGTACGAATATATTCAGAATTGCATATTAAAAAAGAAAAGAAAAAAAACAGAAAAATTGAAAATTTTTTTTTCGCTCCCTGTATAACTGAAAGTGGTCAAGCTCTAAGAATATTTTAGCTCGGTAGATAATGTCAAACAATATAATAATCCCAATTTTCAGATTTCAAATAAGTCTAGTTCTCCAGAAACGCCTAATAGGCCGTCGAACTTGGTACACCCTGTATATATATATATATATATATATATATATAATATATGTAAATTTTTATAGCGGTACTAAATAATAATGCATTGATTAGATTGTTTCAAAAAAATTTATTAGTTTTAAGAATATTTCGTACCATAACAATCATTAACAAAATTATCACAATAATTATAAAAATGAACATAAAGTAAGAATATAAATCTAGGTATTTTACAAAACAAAACATATAGGGCGGGTTCCACAAACCTTTAATTGTACGATTAAAAAACCTCACGTAAATTCAAACCAATCGAATCACTCATTTTGAAAATTCAACGAATCAGGGTGGCTCCAATTAATTTAACGGTACAATAAAAGTCTTGTGAAACCGATCCATAAACTCCGAATGAGTAAAAATTAACATTTGATGAATTAAACTAAAAAATAGGGAAAACACAATGAGGTAATATTTTAAATGATATAAATATTGAACTGTGAACTTCAATTATTTGGTTTGTGAACTAGCAGATTATGATTTGGTTTCACAAAACTTTAATTGTGCGATTAAAAAACCTCACATAAATTAGAACCAATCGAATTACTCGTTTTGAAATTTCCACGAATCATGATGGCTCCAGTTAATTTAACAGTACTAACAAAGTTTTGTGAAACCGACCTTATAACTATATCAGCACCTCAGAGGTAAAGTGTGTTAAGTCACATTTTTTCAGACACCTATCTACAATATTAGAATCACATTGGTAAATTCCAGCTAGTGGAACACATTTTTGACTCCCTAGGTATATGAAGACGCCAAGTAATGGCAGTACACATTCTTTGAAACAATTATCGAACTGAAAAATCTCTCATTTGTCTAATTTTGATATTGTGACTTGACACACTTTACCTTTGGGGTGCTGATATAGATATCCGTGTTTATAACGTCCTAGACCTTTGAATTCCCAGTCTCCAGCCCCTACTATCCACACCCAACCTCCTAGTCTCTCAGACATTGTCTTTTGTATGCCGCTAATCCAGGTAGCTTTTGGTCTTTCTAGCCTTTTTCCTTCTCTCGGTACCTATTTCAGAACAAGTTTTGGCCCTGAAAAAAAAAACAGTGATTCTAAGATTTTCAAGATAAGAGGCTGTCTACTGCTATAGTAATAGTGGAATCTGTTCTGATTATTTAATATTTATAAACTTACTTTGAATTTTAGTAGGCAGTGTTGGCAATTTATATCGAGGCAACCTTCCTTCTCGAAGATGATCCCTCTTTTTGATTTTTGGGGCCTAAATCCTTACCGATGCCACTAATATTTTCGACCTGTACAGTCTTTTTGCTGGCAGGAACAAAATTACGATATACAGCTTGGCTGAGACTTACACCGGAGAATCTCCTCCACTCATGCTCTTGTAGTTGTTACGTTTGGATTGGAAGCAAAATTTTGGTTAAGCTATATGCACAACGTGGAGCCATTTTTCAGTAACAAATTTAGTATTTTCATTCTGTTCAAGAACCTCTGAAAAATTAATAAAACATAAAATGGGCTTTATGATCACTGAAATTATATATACTTTACTTTTAAGAACATTGCACAATTTTATTAGGGATGAAAAGTTTGTTTTTGCGTTTTTCCTAACCCAACTAAAATATGGGAAATATCCTTTCTATCACTTCCTCACAGTTAATTCCTCAATTCTTTGACCTGAAAAAAACGTAAATATACATAACCAAAGATGAAGCACTGGTATAACCAAAGTGATTGACTTATTACGTAAAACTTTTTCAAACATTCCAAATATAAGAGTACCTACCAACGCCGATTTGATATTCACGCTCCTTCAGTCATGCACTTGTCTGTCTGTCTAATCTCTTATCATGTGCTTGGCTGCATCACAAACTATTTATCACATAATACTCAAACAATGACATATTTTCAACTCCACACACAATTTAATGTGTGACGTGACCACCCTTTTGGAGCATACGTTAAAAATACCCCGGATGCGAAAATCTCGACCAATCATGAAACAGCACTGTGTCCCACGTAATTCCACTCCACGTCAACCGATCGGCCGTTGACGTGTTGAAAATGGAAACATAAACACTGTATTCGATACAGTGAAGTGACAGCGGCGGTAATCAAAGCAAAACATTTTTGCTTTGATTTTTTAAATTTGATTCGTTGGTAGGTTTTGATATTTTATAGCAAATTTAGAGAACTGTGGGATGCTGAAAGGTTTATATGAATTGAGTGTTAAAATATAGATACGTTTATTACATCTTGTGTATCTTTTCCTAAAGAATGATTTGTGTAACGTCCAACATAACTAGAAATATGGATAATTCTATTGAAAAATGATAGTTGCTCGAATCAATGGAGAAATTGAAACAGGATATACTAATTAACTGTGCAATTTCTACAGAAATTCCACCATACTTTAATTAATCATCGAGTTATACGAATAAGAATAAATGGTGTACAAATAATTCAAAGCAGTTTCGTTATTTTTTTTTTAGAAATAACTGTTTTGTAGGATAGTTACTGATTAATTGATTGAAATAAAATTTGCATGATATATTGTAAGTATAGCAGTAATTGAAAATAATATAGCATACTTTCCTTTTCTCCAAACTGATAAGTAGGTACCTATGTACTTATTATCAATTCAATTTTTCTATTGAGCTTTCATTTTATTAGAGCTCCAGGGTTAGTAATTTCAGTAATTAATTAATTTGGCAGTTATGAAAAATAAATAATGCAGATTTACATATATTTTTTAATTGTGAAACCTACATTATACAATGCAAAAATCAACAAAAATGTTGAGGTTGGTGCAAGGGGGGTATGATATCTGAGATAAGGTAAAAACCTCAGCAGAAAAAAACCCTGTCTCTTCCCTATCATTGAAGAGTGTCTTGATTTCTGTCGTCAGAAGAACGTATAATCTTCTCCAAGACCCCTGGAATTCAAATTTAAGAATTAAAAAAAAAACTAAATTATTAAAAAGCAAATGAAATTGATTGAAATATTGATCAATTACTTCTGAAGTGAAAAGCTATAAGGCGGATAATACTAAGCAAAAAAATAAAATTAGTACATAACCTTTATGATTAATATTCTTTGTTGCGTTCGATATCTTCTCTTTACTGTTAATACACATGCTCGAAACCTCGTGTTTACCTGTGAGTAGATTTCAAACATGCAGAGTTTTTAATAAAACTGAAGGACCAAAATCAAACTCTTCCTCATCACGATGAGGATCGAGGATCAATATCTGGAAGTATCGAAATAAGAAGCATTTGAATATTACACCAAGCACTAATACAAAAGCAAACATACATTCATTCCATAGACAACCTTTTTCTGCTGCTATCAGAAGTATTATTGCATTGCGAGTTATAAGCTTCGCTGATTATTTTTGCAATATTACGAATGTTACTCTCTTCCAATAATCCAAGTTGAAATCTTGTTTGTTCTAATATAATCTATAATCAACTATTAGTATACTGTACACATAAATCATCACTAAGGCTTACACTAAGTTCTGTAGTAGATTCAATTGGATCATTTGAAATGTGACTGGATTCACTTATCATACTCTGAACATCCATTTCATAATCAGCCCTACTTGTTGACGGTAGTCGTGTATGAAGGTTATTGCTTTCATCATCATCTGAAGTTCTTACAGTGGGGTAATTATTTAGATTAAAAATTACTGTGCTAGCTGAGTGAAAAAAATTGTACTTACCAATATTGTGTCCCAGATTACGAAAATGAAAACGAGAAGTCCACAATTCTATTAGTTTTTACGAAAAAAAATGGAAAAGTTGCCTTCTGAAAAGTAGGGTTAGATTATAGTTGTAGCTAGTTTCCTTTCATTTTCTTAATCAATATTGGTTAGAAAGGTTTAATTTATGACCTTTCAAGCTTTTTCTGCAAAAAAATGCCTTTATTTCATCAAAAACGATGATTTAATTCATTGTTTACATCGGGTGGTAACCATCATCGCGGCCATGATATTTCAAGCTACGAACTGTCAAACGTTCATCCCTCTGCAACGTTGCCAGTAATACACATCTATACTGAAATCCAATTCAATTAGTTCAAATATTGTTGGAAATGATGATGTATTATTAGGGTTTCTTATTTCGCGCCCCTTTTGAAGTAAACACTTGGCAAAAATATTCCATTCAACTTCCTTTATAAATTCCTGCCTACTTCCCTCCAGTTCATTTTAAATCGTGCTGTCTTCAGGTGAGTACCTATTCACGTTTATCTTAAGTTAAATTTTTTACTTTTTGCTTTATCAAAATGGTGTGCACGTCTGCTTGATGTTGAAGACCGATTGAAAGAGTTTCTGCGAGAGCATGGTGTGATTGATTTGTTGTCGAATGAGATGGATTGTCCAAAATGCAACAGACCTTGCACGTTTTATCCAGCTCTTTCAAAATTCATGTGTAATAACACTATCGCGGTTCCAAATAGACGCAAAAGACAGAGGTGCGGTTTTCAAAAGTATATCAAAGTGAACTCATTTTTTTCTGGCAGCCATAAATCGATATCGGATATATGTAGGTTTGTTTCATTTTGGCTAGTAAACGCTAACCAGGAAGACTTAGAATTAGAGTTGGATTGGTCATCTGCGACAGTCGTAGACTGGAGGATGTTTTGCCGCGAAGTTTGTTTGGTGTATTTTAGTCAAAATAATGAGCGTTTGGGGGGCCCGGGCAAAATTGTTGAGATCGATGAGGCCAAATTTGGCAAACGAAAATACAATAGAGGCCGGATAATTGACGGGCAATGGATTTTTGGAGGGATCGAGAGGGGTTCCAATAAAATTTTCATGATTCCGGTTGCAGATCGGACTCGGGAAACTTTATTGGAGCTGATCAGAGAATGGGTGTTACCAGGAAGTACCATCATATCTGACTGTTGGAAAGCTTATGACTGTTTGAGTCATGAAGGCTACCAACACCTCAGGGTCAACCACTCCCTAAATTTCGTTGATCCTGAAACAGGGGCTCACACCCAGAATGTGGAGCGTTTTTGGAGAGATATCCGGGATCACATCCCGAGATACGGAAGGAGGTCCAGTTATTTTCCATATTATTTGGCTGAATTCAAATTTAAAAAAAATTTCAATAGGAAAGAAAGATTCCATGAATTTTTCAAATATGTAGCGTTGGTGTATCCAACGAACGCTCCAACTTCTGGTGATGATTGAGCCGTCAATTTTCACGACCTTTATTGTATTCGGGTATGGTGTTTAATTTTAATATACCGAATTGGTTCATTGTTTTTTTTTTCTGATTCTTCCTGTTTTTTCTTTTAGTCTCAAGTTTTATATTTTTATAAAGAAAAAAACTTATTTTTTACTTATTTACAAAGAATTTCTGTTATTTTTATAGTTTATTTATACAAAGAATTTCTGTTATTTTTCATAGTTTATTTATACAAAGAATTCCTGTTATGTTTTTTTTGTTTGAAATTTTTAGGTATTTTTCTCTCCCAAAATTATCCCAAATGCCTTACGTTCCTTGAAGAGCCAAAAATCCTTCCCCGGCAAAGGTGGCCCAAACCTCCACGTGGTCTTTGCTGGATTGCTTTTTCAATATGTAATTTTTTTATATTTCAACACGAATAGGTGTTTTTGTATTAATATGCGGTTTACCTGCCTCTCACCGGTTTTTAAAATACTTCACATAGTGTTTTGGGTTACTTCAAATGAATGTAGAATTTAAAAACACACGAGAAAATATCATTAAATACACGTTTTTCATAAGAAATTAGAAATTTGTCACAACTACTGATAAAGCCGGGAGTCATAAATATTCGAAAAAGGAGATCTTTATTAATAATATCCTCATACGAAATTTCAAAGAGATCGATCGATTGTTTATTTAATTATGGTGGTCACTGAAAATAATTCGAAAATACTAGAGGAGGCGATAAACTGCATATCAACCTCATACCTATATTACTGATATCGCCAACACTTAAAAATTCATTCATTTATATAACGCATTGAAAAAGTAAACGAAGATGGGCTTTTCCTATCCAACAGTCCGAACGGAACTGCCTAACCGATTTGAGACTCGGCAACGTTGCATAATGCGAGTTCGTCGCTTGAAATATCATGGCCGCGATGACGTTTCATACCAGATGTAAACAATGAATTAAATCATCGTTTTTTATTGAACAACGGCATTTTTTTTGCAGGATGAGCTTGGAAGTTCATAAATTTAACATTTTCAACCAATATTGATTAAGAAAATAAAAGAAAACTAGCTATAACTTAACATAACCCTACCTTTTAGAAGGCAACTTTTCCATTTTTTTTCGCAAAAACTAATAGAATTGCGGACTTCTCGTTCTCATTTTCGTGATCTGGGGCACAAAATTGGTGAGTACAAATTTTTTCACTCATCTAGCACAGTAATTTTTAATCTAAATAATTACCCTCCTTTTCTTTATATTAAATATTCTTAGTATATAAGCAAGATCTGCTCTTTTAAGCACATTAATTCTCTCTAGCTTATTGTTTTGGAATCTTCCAAAATCCTCTCTTTCGTGACTCCAGCAGCCAATTTACTAGCAATCATCTCTTGCTGGTCCTTCGTCAATTGTTTAGATCGATGTAGATTTTCATGTCCAACATGAGTCTCCACAAATTTAACCTCCACAGCTGGTATATTTATATATAATATATGTATTATATCACTCTATGGGGTTTATAACTGATTAATCACAATATATACCTGTTCTAGAAATCTTTACTCGAATTCTTGAAGGGCAATAACCAGCTATTTTGATACTACCCCCAGCTTTCATACTGCGTTTGGTAGACTGGCTAATAAATCCTAAAAATAAGACAGGTAGCTGATACATGATTTTTGATGAAATGATTGTATAATGGTGAATAACGAATAGGTACAAACCTGTATAATTACTACGATTGCATTCATAACAAACTACCAGTCCATCTGAGGTTTTTCTATACCTTCGTTTCACATAATCTACATTTCTGTTATCAATTGCTCGCCAAGTCTCAAATTCCTCCTCATTTTTTAAAGTAATAAGTGTTGTCTTTATACTCAGAGTATGAATTTGCTGTAAATGATTAGTCAGCATATCATGAGTCTCAAGAGGAATTTTTTCCTCTTCAGGGCAAATGGGACATTTTAGATGAACTGTGTGTTTAGAAGCACCAGGTTCTTTATCGCTGGAAATGTATATTTTATATACAAAGCTGATATATTTCATCAATGAATACTCACTTTTCTCCTTCCATGTTCATCAATCTATTTCTTGAAAGTTCGCAAATACAAATGTGTAGTTATAATTGCTTTAGATTAGGCGGAGCAATGAAAATTGCTGGGTTTTGAAGAATTTCAATATCAATCTCAAAATATTCAGTAGATTGAAATTGAATATATACAACGAAAAACAGTTGATACGAATTCTTAGGGAATACGACAGAGACAAAAGACAATATATCTCTCTCTCTCTACCGTGGACATTGGCATGCGCTCATCTCCGATTGGTTCGCATCCGGGGTATTTTTAACGTATGCTCCATTTTGGAACGCCAAACTGCTAACCACAGAACACAAATAACCTCAATCCAAGACCACAAAGCAAAAATATGAATATTTGGACTGAAAAAGTCGTGACGTAACAATATGGCGACTGAATAAAGGACAACTTGTCTACGACCTTTTTACATATCTGCTCGAAAATCATATTATATTGTTTTTCCATTTATTGAAAATATATATTTGATCTCTTTCCTATAAGATCAAAATCATAATGGACCTCTTTTTCTATTTCATCGAACATTTCAATTATATAAAAAGTCACTCGACTCTCAGTCGATATAGTATAGAATGTCCATTTTTCACAAATAAAAACGTTTAATTTGTTGCCTACTTGTTCATTTCATTGTATAAATCATATAAATAAATTACAAATCATTGATTCCATTGTTTACTCAGTTTAATAAGTAAGATCAAATTATTAAGCGAATGAAAGTGTTATTTTTTTAACTTGAATCCAACCTTCATTATAACTGCGATTCCTTGAAAATATAATTTATATAGAAAGTTTGTAGTTCTTCAACAGTTTACTGGAAAATACCAAACTCATCAGTTATTGATGAGTTCGGAACAAAAACAAAATCAAGGTAGTGGTGGTACCTACACTTTGAAAAATTATCGTTCAAAAAGGGTTTTGTAACGTTTGTAATGAAGATTCATATATACCAATAAATACTATTAAATAATAACGTATATCGTAAACACATATCGTATGGATATTCCCATAGCATATACCAGACATATCTGGGATAGCATATATCTGGAATATTCCTTTGAGAGCAGATATATTTGATATATTTTTTGCATATGCCTCGCATATTGCAATATCTATTGGCTTAATGGCAGATTGGAGGAATATTCCGGGAATATAGGGTGCCGTCTGGGAAAACGTTTCACTGAAAACATTTATCATAGGAAGCATACTTGAACTTGAATAGACGAAGAATTTGTAGGATTCTCATATCCATTACGTAAATAAAAACAGCTAGCTCTCATTTAACGACTGAAGCTAACATTTTCAGTAGGCAATTTTCCTTTTAATGAATATCATTTGTGTTCAGAAAGGTTTGATAGAAAAAAAACTCAGCAAAGTACAAATAATTATCATCATTCATAACAGTCATTCAAAGACGAAAAATATTGCGAAAACATTATATCTTTGCTAGATCGTCTACTATTGAAAAACATATTCTAGTTGACATTAATAGATACATTTCACAGGTTAATATCGCAAAGAGAGGGCACTATAAGAAACTATATTGCACGATAAGATATCCGAATTGAACTAATACCAACAAATAAGGATTTTTCTACAATGACCCTAATATCATTAATATTAAATTCAAACGGACTCCCCGCCAGCTCGTCTAAAAAACATTTTTATTCAGAATATCGAATTTAGCTGGTTTTGATAGATAAGCTATAAGGGCCGAATATTCCGAAGAAGGGGAGTTTCGATTGAATATTAATGAAATATGATTTTTTAACAATAAGTGCTTTTGAAAATTACTCAAAACTAAACTATTAAAATGTCTTACATATATATGGATATGAGAGAAATCCTGAGTTTATACTCTGACCTTATATGTTTGTACTGTAATTCGTAGAAACAATCATCCACATGATCTTCACAGGGGGCCCATTTACACGAATTTTCGTGGAACCACTGCTTCAGTTCATCTAGTTGTTTATTCGTATCGAATAATAATAATAATAATAAAGGTCTTTATTCAATAATTTAGAAACATCTTGTTACAAAAATTTACAACATATGAATGGGCGAGATTCAGTTCGCATAATCTCAAGTAAGTATAAAATAATTTTACAAAGAAAAAAATTAATGAAACAAAAGCATACCCAAAATAATGCGTCTGTTCTTCCATCTAACCTCTTATCAGAACACACATATACAATATTCTCCTTGAGGTGAGCGCAAACTTTGTTTATAAAAAAAGAACAATTAATTCCTGCTGCACAATAAATTTTCAAAAAATATATGTGTGGATATAATCCACACATCAATTATCCTGAAAAATTCGTTAGCTCCTTCTAAATACCCCATGATTTCTCCTACAATCATCCAGCGATTTAAAGGTAGTTGATCAATTTCAGCATGCTGACTGGGAAAGTAATCCATGAATTTTTCAGCCAGATGAGGTACATAGGAAAAACTTTCCCGAATGGCCGAAAAACTATATCTCATCAATTCCTTCTCAGAGAGTTAAAAATAAAGAAGATGGTTCATACCCAATTTCATTGTTCATCTGAGAGAATTTTGAAATGGATGAAACCCTATTATCTACCTTGTTAAAAACAAAACGGTCAAACTTTGTAGAAGAAATTATATTGAATATCCCTTCGTGTTCATTCCTATTCATCCCTAATCAACTATATATTTAAACACTTTCATAATTTTCTCTTGACGATATTGAAATAACTGATATTTTTTTTTCTCTTCTAAGTCGATTCACGGTTTTAATTTTTTTAATAGTTTCGATTATCCACGTTCAATATTCTCATATTGTTGAAGAACAGCTCATCGAGCGCCAATTTATAATTATGATAATGAAATATACCGGATTCAAGTTTCACCGATAAGGGAAGAACCATACAAAATTATATTTTACCATGAAGATCCAAGTCGTTGCTTATCCTAATTACAGATTCATTTATTGGAAGGGACCAACAAAATATTTTGGTGAATTATGATTTTGGGATCAAGAGACCTCATCATGAACAGTGTCGTCTTTAACCTATTTGAGGCCCTGGGCACATAAGGATAATGGGGCCCCTACCCACAATACCACATACAAAATACAAATACTGGTGAATTCCCTACCACCGAGTATGTTTATTCACGACACACATAGACACGGTATGCTAATACCGTGATATAATTTAATTATCATCTCGAAAGGGAGAGGGGATTTTTTTCCCTGAAATCCCCTGGAATTTCTTGTAGTGGCGTGGCGCAAAATTTGGTCTCCGCCCATCGGGAGCTCCCTCTATAGATCTTTTATTCATGAGAAGTTATAATGAGAATGTTATAAAAATAATTTATATATTGAATAACAAACATTTCTAAACAAAATAATGTAAGTTGTGATAGAAAAGTAACTAGAAACTACACCATTTCCAATTATTGTAATTCAAAAATCAAATGACATTCGGAAAACATCACTTGTATTTCAGATTAGTCAATTGTATTTGAGGACACATGAAATGTTATTCAGATTTGGCACTTTAATTTCAGAAAATATCAATCCGAAATACATTTGATGTTTTCTGAAATTCAGTTGGGTAATCTGAAATTCAATTGACGCTTTCTGAAATTAAAGTGACTAATCTGAAATATACTGGACTGTTTCTGTATTACAATTGGAAATGGTGTAGAAACACATCAATGTGGTAAGAATTTGAAAAAATGTTCATAACAAAATTGCATTCACCTTTTTTAATTTTTTTGTGCAAACATATCCATCAGCTTGTCGATAACCAAGCTTCTGGCTACTTCTTGTCCAAAGCTGAGTATGCTCAAAAGTCTGATAGACGTGTTTGCGACACGTTTGAGGAGAGTTCCGAAAAGCTTGACGGTATATCAAAAAACCCTTGAAAACAGGGTAGCACATGGAGTATTTGAGTGAAAATTCAAATTTCGAATTGAAATACTGGAAAACTCATCATGAGGAAAATCCCGCGAACCGGCAAGTTCAATAGAATGAAATTGTTGGGGCGTCATTTGATGCTTTTAGTATGGCTTGTGGGCCCCTTTGGTACCGAACCTCCCTGCACCGCGAATTCTGCGGGGCCCTCTGATACGCCACTGGTTTCTTGTCTTGTAGCGCTGTCTGTATGTAGTTAGATGGAGATTTCCTTGGAAGCTTCCCAATGAGTACAAGAATGCGATCTACAACCCGATTCGAACAGATGTTTTATGGCTAACTACCCCAACAAATAACACAAGGTAATTGCTCTTTTCTTGTGTATGCCAGTATGATCAAGGGTCATAACGAGAACTTGTTGATAAAAGACTGGGAATTCTAATCCATTTGGAATTACATATTGTGAATGATCACCGTTTAGGTCTTTTCGAAAAAATCAGTTCTATAAAAATATGATGGAATTTTTCATGAAAAGGGGAATTTCCAAACGTCATTGGGGAAATCTTCGATCCTTTCGGTTCGGAACAATTGATCTGAGCGGGGTCCCTATCGATCGCGGGGCATTGAGCACTTGCCCAAAGTGCCCTAGGCGAAAGAGGGGCCTGATCATGAACTCGAGGTCCTCCTGCCACTGTTTCTCGTTCAAATTTACTTGTAATGCGAGATCTGCTCTTTTATTACACTGTGAACACGATTCGGAGTATCCATACATACTCGAGAATTCGCAAAAGGAGTTTTCGGCTTCCGTCGACATTTCAAATAGGTAATTTTACGAAACTGAAAACAAATAGAAATAAATAAGCATTCGATAGCTTCAGTATTTATCCGAATGATATGAATTTATTGACTTTAATTATAACAATGTGTAATAATGAATAAATCATTTGATTTCATGAAAAGTGTAATGTCAAAAAATGAAAGAATATACTAACTTCTACCAGATGTGTATATTACAGGTACAGACAATTGCAACTATCGAGGACGGAACTATCAATGGTCGAAAAGATTCTGATTGTTGAATCCCTGAAACCAGCATTTATATAAACTGCCAAAGTATTTGTTTTACAGGACTGACATTTTCAATAAAAACACATATTTATGGTTCATGAAAGAAATAAACAGCTGTATTTCTAGTAGTGTTTTTACAGGACTGACATTTTCAATAAAAACACATATTTATGGTTCATGAAAGAAAAAAACAGCTGTATTTCTAGTAGATATATTTGAAGGGTCAGGTAGTGATTGAAATCTTGAGTTTGTTCGGCTTGATAAAAGCTTTTGTTTTGATAACGAGGGCAAAGTTCTTGATATAACTTCTTGTATGTGAAACTTGATGAAAAGATAATATTTCAAATAATTCATTTCATAGCATTTCATAACTCCATCATTTAGAAATTATGAATACATATTCTATTATTTCAAACTTTCTCCAGTATGATTAATATTGAAATAACCCCTTTATTGTCAGAATGACAATTCTCGTAATATGTCTTAGTTTTTGTTCCTGAAAAATATTCTGTTTTCTTGTATTATAACATGTTTGGTTTATCTATGGGAGATGATTGCCTTTCATTGGGGTCCCGTAGCGGTCTTCAAACATCTGAAGTGCCGGAAAATCATCACCTGGAAGGTCGTATCTGGTTTGAAAAAACCCTCACGACCAGAGAGCAACAATTTGTGGATTTTGAATTTGAATATCGAAGGAATTTCGGAAGACAAGTGTGATTACATCTCCAAATTAGCTGATGAACATGGTATCAAAGAGATTCTTCTGCAAGAAACCCACACGGCAACAGAATCGTCGTGAAGGAGGACAGTTGAAAGGTTATGTATTAATTGATTTTTTACAAGTTTAGCTTGTTATGTTGAAAAATTATCAGTTACGCAACTTTTAACAGATTCGGAAAGGGAAAATTGATGGAGTTCTTTTATCATTTCTTTCAAATTTTGTGACATTTCTGTCATAAATATTTATAAATCTCCGAACATTATTTGGCCGAGAAATCTCAATGCTGATGTTTTTTAAAGTAGCAAATGCATTTCCAAAATGCCTTCGATTTATTGTGAATAATCGGTTTCTTCTCTGCTTTTGTCTTTTTTCATTTCAGACTAAGAATTACGAGTCGTTTTGGAAAGAATCTGTGTATTCGAGACCATCGACGGATATCATGAAGATGATCACACTGATGTCTTTCAAGATTTTCCTGATAATTTATGTTATTTTGTTTACGGAGAGGCAGGTTTTTTCAGCTGAGGTTTTTTTCCCCTGGCTGTATAGTATCGTATGATACAAGTGTTGATAGTATCGTATGATTCTATAGTATCATACAAAGAATGTTATGATACCCCGTTCTTTTTTACCTCAGCTTAGGTACTTTTTGTTTCAACATTAATTGTATTATTTTAGCTCTCTTTTTCATAAGAATATATATATATATATTTCACATTCACGTAGCACTTTCCATCGGTCGTAACGGTTTTTGAACATGTTCATGAACGTGTTCTGACGAGCACTAGTCCGAAAAGGCTCCTTGGCAGGTTTATGATGGTGTCCTATTGTTTATAGCACGGTACGTCACTATCAAGTCACCTCTCGCACGGCGCTTCTCAAATGTTTTCAAGCCAAAAACTTGTAATCTGGCAGCATAGTCCGGTCGACCATGAGCAGAGAACGACATCCTCGTGCACCACCTCTGGACCGACTCCAGCAGGTTTCTATCACTCTGTAGAGCTACCCACCAAGCAGGACCGGCATACTCTAGAATTGGCTTAACGTAGCTCTCGAATAGCAATCTCATTGTCTGGACGCTGCAGAAACTAAATGACTTCTGGAGCATGTAAGTAATATAATCTTTGCCTTAGCACTGACAGATGAAATATGATCAGACCAGTCCAGGTTAGGGGTAATGATCAATCCTAAGTCCATGTGCATCTTAGCCGCGTTAAAAGGCCTGCCAGCAAGTGTGTATGGTACACGAGGGTTCCTCTTGCCCATATGCAAGACACAATACTTGCCACTGTTCAGTGGCAGCAAGCAGTCCCTCGTCCACCGAACGATAGTATCGAGATCAAGTTGTGGCTGATTGATTTGTACAGATGGTTCTCCGTATATTTTAGTGTCATCGGCATACAAAAGGCACTTGTACCCAATAATATCAGGTAAAACGGAGGTATAAAATAGAAAAAGAATCGGTCCAAGCACCGATCCCTGTGGCACACCACTCAGCACACCTATCCCTCTCGACGAGAAATCTCTGCCGACCCTAACTTTTAAAGTTCTATGGCTCAAAAACGACTCTATTCACATCAACAAACGACCACGAATCCCAAAGTGTTCTAACTTTTTGAGCAAACGTTTTTGAGGAATACGGTCGAAGGCCTATGAAAAGTCCAGATGTATGACATCTATCGCCATTCCTCGTCGAGCGCACTACTCCAATCGTTCACCGCAGAAAGGAGATTAGTGAGGGTGGATCGACCAGGAATGAAACCGTGTTGTTCTTTTGGGATTAAGTGGTTAGAATCAGCAACGCCCAGAATTTGATCTGCTAAAATACGCTCAAATACTTTGGCCACTGTTGAAATCAAACTTATAGGTCTATAATTGGTGGGTAAGATCTTATCTCCTCCCTTGTGAATCGGAGTTACAATTGCAGATCACCAGTCAGATGGTAAAGAAGATGTTAGAAAAGATCGTTCAAATAGGAGGTTGAGTGGCTTCGCGAAACTGCTGGAACAACGAGAAAGTAAGAGCGGCGTGATCCCATCAGCACCTGCAGCAGAAGAAACATTCAGAGCCTTCAGATGATTTTCCACAAGTTCTTGAGAAAAAAATACATGATCTAAATCGAGAGGACACCGAGGGGAGTTTACTTGAGGTACATTGTAGTTTGTCTCATTCGAGAAGTGGAAAGCAAATGTGTCAGCGAGAACACTCGCCGATTCAAGTGTATCCGAACAGAGATTGCCGGAACCATCACGAACCACCGGAACTTGAAATCCTTTTTATTTTCCTTGGTATTGCCTGACAGTTGTATTGTATTTTGTGATTCTTCTAGTTCTCGTCAAAATTCTGTTCTCACGTATGCAAGTGAATAAGTTATTTGTATATACTCATTCCTGAACATCACATCTTCTTCTGCATCGAAAAATACTTGTTTCAATTCTGGAGTTAATGAAATAACACACGTACGGAAAATAATAATAATAATAATAATATCGACTTTATTTTACAAAACTGGTACAAAAGGCGATATTTAGCTTAAAGCTATTCTTACATATAACCTTATCATACCGTCATCAAGGAACTTAAAATATAAAATTTTTATCACCAATGCGAAAAAGAATAAACAACAAAACTAAATAATTTTACACGTGGATATATGGCCACCCAGAATATTCACCCCCTGAATAATACTCACATATGTTGAAAATAGACTTTACCTTAAAAATAACACCGCGATCTAATCATAACCAGTGATGAATGCAGTAATAATATCCTACAACGAACAATACTACGCAGAAATCAATTGCAGTAGAGGTAGAAGACACGTAGCCTTCTTTTGAAAGAAAGTATGGAGCTGGCTTTGATATCATCATCTAATCGGTTATAGAGCTTCACCGACATATAAGAGAAACTCCTTTGAAATGTCACCGTTCTATGCTTCGGTATTGATAACATATTTCTAGATCTTACTTGAACAGCATGCACGTTCGATCTATAAGAAAGTTTCTCACGCAGATATTCAGGAGAGCAAGCAGATGCATCTCCCAAACCCTTGACATAGGCAACCACTTCAACGTCTTCAAATGTTCAGAAACCGAATCGAACTTTCTGATACCAAAAACATACCTACAGCATATGCGCTGGACCTGCTGGATTTGCCTTTCTGTAACTTTGTCCAGACAAGGTCCGTAAACAACATTACCATGTTGAAAAACCGAGAGAACGACTGACTCGCACAAAATCTTTCGAAGGTGAAAATTCAAGATTTGACGGTTTGCGTAGAGCACTCTAAGCCTGGAGTAAGATCTTCTCAACAACAATGCAACATGATCCGTGAAACGTAGGTTGCGATTCATCAACAATCCCAGGTTACGCACCAAATCAGCATAAGAGATGGGCTCCCCATTAACTATGGGATGAAAGTTATTCCGCAAGACTTCAGAACACACTTGTGCATTACCAACTAAGGTAAAGGTTGATTTTGCAGAATTCATGTTTGAATTATGCCCAGCTGCAAACTGATATATGTTTTCCAAATCACTATTCAGGGTGTTGTTAGCCCCTACGAATTCCTTAGGATTGAAGCTGCAATACAACTGAATATCATCAGCGTAACCATGGATGGAACAAAATTTCACAACTTTGAATGAATCGAAAATGTAAACTAAAAACAGCAGGGGTCCAAGAACTCATCCCTGCGGCAAGCCTGTTGTTAGTGGAAGGCTTCCCGATAATTTCCCATTGCACATTACACGCTGCTTTCTTCCCTTAAGATACGAGTTGAAAAATGCCAACGGAACATCCGTCAATCCAACATGCTGCAGCTTAGCCAGCAAAACATCATGATCGATAGTGTCGAATGCCTTAGAAAGATCAAGAAGAACCAGAGCTGTTATTTGGCCTTCATCAATGGCTCCCAGAATATCATCGGTGACCTTTAGAAGGGCAGTTACAGTACTATGATTCCCCCTGAAGCCAGATTGGCAACGTGGCAATATACCATTTACATTTAGATAATTGATAACTGTTTGTGAATGATCTTTTCCAGAATTTTGGATAAAACTGGAAGTAAACTGATTGGGCGGAAATCTGCAGGAGAGGTGGGATGCTCCACCTTAGGGATAGGTTGAACAACAGCCTCCTTCCAAGAATCAGGAAAGACACCGGATTCCAAACAAGAATTTATTATATGACAGACCTGAGGTAGCAAATGGGGAAAACAAAACGACAACATTTGAGGGATATACAGTCACGCCCACATGCTCCAGACTTGATGAAAAATGATGAAAAATCGACTCAATCTCTTCCACGGATGCGATTATCACAAAAACGTGGTATTCTCTTATAGCAATTAACAGTATCCTGACAGTCATGTTGTGAATTCGGCAATTTCGAAAAAAACTGGTTCATCTCGTTTTCACTCCCTATGATATTCGGAATCTCTCTTCGTTTCGGACCTACCACACCCAAATGACCCAACGTTCTCCAACCCTCCTCAGCACCCAAGATGAACATTCGAGTCGTAAATTCTTTTTTTTTCACTCTGACACGATAAAAAACTCTATTTCTAAGTTCCTTGTATTTCAACTTATCCTCCTCACTCCTGGACATCCTGTAATTACTGAATGCCTTATCCCTCTCCCTCATCATAATCTTAAGATCATCGGTCAGCCAAGGCGCCCGTGGCTTACTCACTCTGTAAGTACGAAAAGGTGCATGTAAATTGAATATAGACTGTATTTTTCGTTCGAATAGATTCACTTTTTCGTCAATTGTCTCAGCTCTATATAAGTCATGCCATCGCAAATTCAGCAGATTATTTAGGAACACGCTATGATTGAAATTTTTGAAATTACGAACAGTCACGAATCTCTGCCTGAACCGTGGCACCTTGAGATTCACAGTAACATAAACTAATCTGTGATCAGAAAAATGAACATCAACAGTTCCATCATCATAATTTTTTTCAGGAAAACTCATGAAAATAGGATCAAGGAGACTTTCAGAGAATCGCGAAATACGTGTTGGATCAGCTATCACCTGAGTCAAACCGTAATTATAACAACAAGAATTCAAGGGATTAGTTATATCAAGCATATCTACATTCACATCCCCCATCAGCATGAAGTAATCGGAAGTCGGGAACAATTGTGATAGTATATCATCCATTTGCTCAATACAAGTATTCACTGCACGATTGGGGGGTCGATATATTAGTCCCAAAATGCACGACTTACCGCTGAAATTAAGCTTGAGGAACCATTTAATTTTCACCTTCGGTACAGCTAAAAGTTCTTGATGGTCATATGAATTCTGTTTGTCTTCTGGTATTTCATAATATGTCTCTGTTCCCGTAGTCTCAATCCATTTGAACTTGAATATATTTTTCTTCGCATCAGTATTTGATGTTTCAGAAGCTATGCAGATTTTCATGGATGTAGTAATTATTGTTCGAAACCTGAATATAGTCTTTCGAATATCAACCAGATAGCCTACGTTTTTGATTTACAAGAATAAAAATCAATTTTTCTAATTTTGACATATAAAGTGACACTTTTCAAAACTCATCGACGTTATGAAACGTCTTAGGGCCTTAGTCCACGGAGCGACTGGTTTCTGACTGTTTCAATACTTTCGGCACTTCTCTGTTCCTTTTGCGTCCCTGCAGTTGATTCAAATCGTATCTCGTACACGGACGTACCAGCCACGGATCGGTAGCGTACTGACAAGTGATTAGTCGCCAGGAGACTGGCTGTGTCGGTCGCCGAGTGATATTTCGTTCGGATACTTATTTCACATTCATCGGGATATATTGCTGTTGTTGTTTCCGCCACCGCTTGTGCCATTCAATATGAGTGAACAAAGTTTGAAAATCAAATTTGTCCAGGAAGTGGAAAAATTTCCCTGTTTGTACAATTATAAATTATCGCAATATTCCAGAAAGGACATAACTGAAGCGGCATGGAATTCAATAGGAAAAGAAATTAATATGACGGGTAAGTATATGTTATATTAATTTAACATCTTTGTATTTTTAGATAATATTAACATATTAACCAACATTTATGAGGGTTTGTATATCAGCACCCCAGAGGTAAAGTGTGTTAAGTCACAATATCAAAATTAGACAAAAGAGAGATTATTCAGTTCGATCATTGTTTGAAAGAATGTGTACTGCCATTATTTTGCGACTTCATATACCTAAGGAGTCAAAAATGTGTTCCACTAGCTAGAATTTACTAATGTGAATCCAATATTGTAGATAGTTCGTGTCTGAAAAAATGTGACTTAACACACTTTACCTCTGAGGTGCTGATATAGTTACGCACAAAATGTTTTATTCTTGTCTGAATTGGTAACAAATATCAAACATTAGGAAATTTTTATTTTTAAGTTATATATTTCCATTGCCATGGAAGTTGTGCACGCGGGGTCGAAAAGTAACTTGCTAAATAATCTCTCAAATTATATGCTGTGGAACGATTATCGATAGCAAATAGTTCATTTTCTTGCTGCATTTGTTGAATTAAGGGAAAATCTAGGTTTTCTTGTTCTTCTTGCACATTTAAGGCATATGGTATTCCTTCATGTCTTCGGAGGAAGTTGTGGAGAATACATACACATATTATTATATGAATGACTGTCTGTAATTTGGAAAACCGTATAGGGGTATCCAATACTTAAAATTTTTGCGACGCCATGCCGAATGAACATTCAACGGTTTTCCTAGCACGACTTAATCTGTAGTTAAAAATGCGTTTTTTGTTGTCTAAGGAACGCTGTGGAAAGGGACTCATTACATTTTTCAAAAGCGGAAATGCTTCGTCTGCAACAAAGTAATAAGGAAAATAATTTTCACGCGCATCATAAGGTAAGCGCGAAGCTGGAGGAATATTTCCATTCGTCTGTATCCATTGTCTCATTCGACCTGCTCTAAATATGCCGCCATCACTGTTTCTACCAGCAAATCCTGCTTCGATCATTGTAAAAAGTCCATCGACATCGCTACAAGCCATTAATACTACAGAATGAAACTGTTTGTAATTATAATTTGTAGATCCGGAGTTGGTTAATTTTTTAATTCTGATATGCTTCCCGTCGATTGCACCTAAACAGTTTGGGATATTCCATAATTCATAAAAGCGATCAGCAATATTTTTCCAAGCTTGAATAGAAGGAATTGGCATATAGTCTTCTTTAAGGATCTCCTAAATGATAGGGGTTGTTTCTGCAACAATTTTTGAGATGGTGCAATCTCCTCTTGCAAAATTTAAGCCAAGTGTCACAAGTGCACCCCGTTGACAAGTACCTAAAAAGAAGAATTATATAAAAATTCAGAATGAAATATTTTTTCATTTTATTCAACAATTGAAAGCCTTGCATTCTCCGGATGTTATATTGCTTTACGAATATTTTTCTTGCTTCAGGTGCTTCCTGTAAAGAGAAATGGAAGAATCTTGGGGCAGTGTTTGTAAGGCATATGAAACCAGCCCCGAGTGGTTCTGTTGCCAAGAAAAAACAATACTACTTAACAGACGTTATGTAGTTTGTATTGCCATTTGTGAAAACTGGAATACCCTCACAAGCTAGCAATTTACCTGACAAAAAAACAATGCTCTTGGAAGAAGAAACTGAAACTTTTGGGGAACCCACGTTACAAGATGATACTGAAGTACCGTCAACTGAGGCATCAGATTACCAACCGAACAACCCCTTGTTCCAGACAGAGCGAACCAATATCGACATGACTCCAGTTTCAGATGAGGTGCCCCAGCCACAAAGCAGTTCAACATCTCAGATTAGAGCAAACAAGCGTAAAACGCCTTTAGATGAGGTCGATAAAAATTTTTTAGATTTTCTTAAGGCAAGGCAAAAGCAAGGCGGCGAGGCCGAAAATACTCGAAAAATGTTTTTACTAAGTTTATTAGATGAAGTGAACACCATGTCCGAACAACAATGGAAGTTGTTCAAAAGAAGAACACTGAATGTAATTGATGAAATCGTGACTTCCGCAAGATCTTATATTAATCAGTTCGAAGGTGACTTACGGGCATCATCTGATCTTTCATCAGAATCTATGTTGACAATGACATCTCCATCATACCCCAACAATTCCCAGTTTTCCTTTCCCGACAAGAATTAAAATGAAACATTTTCATTGCAGAATACTTCTTGTAACGGAAAAAATATTTTTTCCTTATAAATGTTTTAAAAAACAATAAATAAATATTTTTTTGATGGAATAAATAAAAAAATGTTTGATGGAATAAATAAAAATTTTTTACTTACCTCAAAGTAATCATTAGCCTTTCTTCAGGGCACACGCATTCCCTCATATTTGTATTCCTTTTAACTATTCCAGGACGAATTTTATTCAAAAGGACTTTATAGGTTTCTTTAGTCATTCTGTAGAACATATGAAATTTCGCATCATCTAGTTGCAATTCTGAGGCGGTTACAAATAATCTGCAGTTTAAATTTCTTTCTATGTAGGGATGGACTCAAAATCGCCTTCTTCTGCGTCTATATCTCCGATTGTAATAGTACAAAATTGCCAGCTCATCCAAATCATCCATAATTTATCAGCACACACAGCCACAAAGAAGCACTTCGACTTATAACGAATTATCAGATACTGCTATATTTCTAATATCTTTAGCGTCGCTACGTGTACGAGAAATGAGTATCCAACTAGTTTGTTACTACAGTATTGAAACAGTTTCATCAGAAACCAGTCGCTCCGTGGACGAAGGGCCTAGTTCGTAACTAGTTACGAAAAGTAGAACTTTTCGCAACTGGTGATGAAAAGTAAATTTCGCCATTGATTGTGAAAAACACAGAATCGTTGTGAGACTAAACTACTTGAACTATGTACTTCCTTACTTCCTTCATGTATTACATATTATGAAGATCAATACATTTAATATTCAGTTAACTGTAATATGATATCAATATTTCTCTTTAAGCACAATTCGGTTCTTAACATCTAATATAAGCTCTGTTTTAATTGCTATTAAATGCAAGAGTGTAAAATCATCGGATTCGCTAGTTCGTGATGGTATTCAATGAAATTCACAATCGAAACAGTTTGTACCAGGAATCACAAGACTTAGTATACGCTGACAAAACACTATAAGTATGATATAGACTTACCATTACCGGTAGGACAACGTGGCAAAATCGTGGTACTGTGTATGTATGAACTGACTCTGCTGGATGGTATGTGATACTGGTGGTCAGAGGACTGGTCTCGTTGTTGAAGTGCTGGAGAGAGTCTCTGTGATCCGCCCTTAGTGTGGAAGGGGGGTGGCCCTTGTCTTCTTCCTTTTAACTGGCCTCAGTAAGCCATATCGACTTCTAGCGCATGACAGCAAGACAAAGTTGAAACAAAGCTCAATATCGAGACCACCATCCAAGCATAACAATTGCATCGTGACAATTAAGATAATGAATTTAAGGGGGAATAAACATATATACATATATACAAAATAAGAACAGAACAAGCTCCATAAGGTCGAACTCTTCATTCCTTTTTTTTCTTGAAAATACGCTAGCAAAACTTTTTCGTTCAAATGAGTAATCCGTTTTTGGTCACACCATGAACAGAATTTGGCATAGGACAAATCATACTTGCTCCTCGACTTCTTAGGTATAATTTTAGATAACGCAGATTGCGCTGCTTCCTCGATGTCGCACGGTACGTCGTTCTCTAAATCAGACATTGCTGTATATTTTCTTCTACTTTGAAACACTTTCAAGGAATTATTTGCGAATAAAGAAGCGATTATGATATTCCACTTTTTTGACAATCAAAATTATGAAATACGACACTGTCACTAACGATACTTTCATAGCAACGAAGTGAAAAATGAATATGTATCTTCGAATTCACTTGACTCTTGTAGGAAAGTTTTGATACTTTCAATTTGATTTCAAATAGTCACACAGAATTTAAAATTAGAAAGACGATTTGATGTCTTCAATTCGAAAGATTTATTTTCTTAAGTTGGAAATATGACGAACAAACTCTGATAACTTGAAATAATAACTTACGAACCTGAAAGAAATCAAAAACAATGCTATTTCTTTGAGTTCTCAACTTACAAAATTTGAAATACGTAATGACATTTATTAATAAGTGACAAATCAAGGCATTCTCTAAGTTGAAATCAAATGAAAGGTAGAACGGAAAATGGAAAGTAGTTTTTCGAAGGAAATGACACTTTTCATTTTTACATAAATTTGAAATGAATATCATAGTTTATCGAAATGTTTTTTCAGTCTTCATAATACGTATGGAGAAATTGTTAACGATGTTACAACAACTCACTTTTGTACAGGATCTAATGTCTGAACTTTTCTCCTTTCATAAAAATGAGATCAATTGAAAATTCCAACCTGTTCGATCACATAACATTGTGCTTTTCACCGAATCTGTTGATCAAGAGCCTTCAGAACCCGGAGGTTAGTTGTCGTCAAATCGCAGCAACAATCTGCCAACTTATAATTTTAGGCTGAAGATGTCTCCGGCAGCTGCACATCAAATGTTAAGTTAAATATTACATTATATGTTATGAATGTTATTATTACTAAATAGAGAGATATATTATTATTATTATTATGAATACCTGATAGACTTTGGCTTGAAATCCTGGTTTTAGATTCTTATAACAATATAGTCTGGCTTTCACGATAAATCTGTCTTCTATAATTTGATTCTTTGTCAAAATTCTGCTAGATGAAAAATCATAGCGGGATCGGCACTTCGATTCGCTCCAGCACACAATCTCATACTATAAAGGACTAATATAACTCTTTTCAAATTGAAACAAGGATGATTGTAACACCTAAAACACACGCTTCGAGCTGTTGCTTGAAAAACGACAATTTCCGTCATGCAGTGATATAGATTTCGAATTCGCTGAGCAGGATAGGCAACCTCATGCTGCACGAACAATTAAATTCGTCGTTTCAATGAATTCACATAGGAAGCTTTGACACACCAAGCACACTGGCGTGTGTATTGTTGAACATCGAAAAGGGTTACATAACAGTTAGTTGAGGTAGGCAGACCCCAGTAATTAATGAGAATCGTTCATGTTGTTACTATTCTCATTTGAGTGAGCTGGTATCGTAAATTGCTCATTCGGTGTTCCTCCTGGATACAGATCGGCAAAGTTGAAGATCTGCGAATGGTTATTCATACTTTTAGTTTTTTGTGTGGGCGTGTGCTGCGACCCCTTCAATTTCTGCTACGCTGAGTTTCACCAACGAATTTAATCTCGATTATATCTGTGAATGTGATCAATGCGCCACTCAAGGTACGCATTTTAAGAATCCGTTTGCTTCCGTTTATAAAACGGATCCGTTCAGTTAAATAATGAAAGCCTATAATGGAATCAATGTGCATTGTAAACAAACGGAATTTAATGAAACACGTTGATTAAAATCGGGTGGTGAATCGAACGGTACCGATTTCATTTCGGATCCGTTTTTTTTGCAATGCACATTGATCAAATCATTATTTAACTGAACGGATCCGTTTTATATACGGAAGCAAACGGATTCTTAAAATGCGTACCTTTAGTGTGAGTAGTGTAGAAAATCTGTGCAGTGAGAATATGAAAGACGTAAAAAACTTTAAAGGTACTTCTTCAGCTTGCATATGGTATTGTCATTATTGCTAAATGAAATGTATATGGGAGCTTATGAAAAAATAATTTGTTGTGATAGTTTAACCTTTGAGAAGTGCCATTGTGAAAGAAAAGATCTTGGAAGGAGCGGCCTTACACATTGCGAGGCCCTTGGCGGGAGGTTTTCGCGAGGCCCTTTTTCCTTCGTGAATCTAGTTTCACAAAACTGTGTTAGTAAAAAGATTTTTACATGATCCTCTGTTACTTCTGAGTTGACCTGGCAAACAGAGTATATAATATTTGCAGCAAACCAAAAAAAATTTTGCTCAGACACAATACGGTGTTGCATCTCGTAGGATGAGATTGCAGCTATGACTCTCACAAGGTGAAAAGTAAGCAAGTGGTTTGATCTATTTCAAGAATAACGGTTTTGGACACCTTTTTTTCACCACGCCAGCTGTATTTGTATTAAATTTTCGGTTCCGAAGAGAAGATCATTAAAATTGAACTATTTATTTTTACACGTGAACATGGATTCGAAGAATGATAACGTTAACGATATGGCTCCGCAAAATTCGAGTTTTGAGTGTTCATATTGCAAGAGAATTATGGCTAAATTAGGCATTAAATGTAATATTTGTGCCAAAGTGTACCATAATGCTTGTGGATTGAGAATTAAAAAATGTTGTGATCAAGAATTCGCAGTTTCTCCATCAATTAGAAATAATGAAGATAAACAACCGTTTTCATTCCCTGGAAGTGATTCAACAGTAAATGAAATTATTTTGAATAGTGAATCATCAACTCAAGACTTATTGTTGAAGATTATCCAAGAAATGGAGAGTAAGATTAAAATTCTGATTAAGAACTCTCAATTGTTTGAATATAAAATTTCTACATTGGAAAATATTATTGTAGAAAAAGATGTGATTATATCTAATCTCAAATATAAAAACAAATCGCAAGATAGCGATATTGCCAGTATCAACGTACCAATACCTGTTCCTGGCTGTTCATATAGGGATGCTGTAAGTGATGCTCCCAAGAAAACTGTTTCAGTAAAATCTTCAGGCGTCGAACAACATCCTCCACTTCCAAGACCGGCAGTTACATAACCAGTTGTTGCTTCCAAATTGCAAAGTAAACAAATAAATTCTCGACAGAATGAACGTAAACAAGACAAAACTGAAATTGTAACAGTAGATCAAACACTGATCAAATCAACTGAAGATACTGATTGGCAGAGGGTTACCCGCAGAAAAGGAAGGAAACAAAAAACATTAGTTGTTGGTAATTTTCCTGGCCAAACTAATGTTGAGGGTATAATGAAATTTAAGGCATTGCACGTTTCTAACCTCAAACCCGAAACGAAACCCGAAGATCTCAAATCCTTCTTGTTGAATACATTTTCAGAAGTAAAATGTGAATTACTGGAATCTCGTTATCCTGATAGTTATTCGTCATTCAAGGTTCTCATCCCTTCTGAGGAATATGATAAAGTTCCTTGCAAGCCCATTGGCCAAATAGAGCAAGCGTCCATAATTTTTACCAGCGCAAATCATTAGATCAGAAGAGGTAAATGTACTCAAATTGAGAATACTACACTTAAATGTACAATCAATTATGAACAAAATCGACAAAATTTCTCTTCTTTTACTGGACAAGAAACCGGATATTGTGAGTATAGCTGAACACTGGTGTAAGGAAGAAGGTATGGAAGTAGTTCGATTCCCTGGGTATAAAATGGTTTCTTACTTTTGCCGCCCCACACGTGAACATGGAGGTAGTGCTATATTCGCTAGGGATGAGATGGAAGTGAAAATTATTCATTTTAACAAGTTTTCGGAAGAATTAGTCTGCGAATGCTGTGCTGTGAAGCTCAAAATCGGTCAACATAGCATTGGAGTTATAAGTGCGTATAGGTCTCCCACAGGAAACTTTGAAAGTTTTCTCATAAAAATGGCTCATATATCTCAATGTTGTATAGATCAAATCCAATTATTATTCTTATGTGGAGATTTGAATGTAAACTATTTACAGGTAAATTCTAGGCTTAAGCAGTTACTAGATGATTTTTTTAATTGTTTCAAATTTCAAACTACCTCTTTGGATCCTACTAGGGTATTCGCAAATGTACTAGGCCATACCTCTTCAACAAGTTGACTATATTGTAACAAATGTGGACTTGAATGCTTGTGCATCTGAAATCTTTCCGCCTCATTTTGGGGATCATTGTGCTTTCCAACTTGATTGTTTCTTTGATGGTCAGGGGGAGTCACGTGGGCCTTGCTTTCGTGAGAGGTTTGCTCGAGATATGTCAGATGAGAATTTACTTAGATTGATTAATGATATTTCTGAAAGCTCATTCGATGAAATTTATTCCGGAATTGAAGATGTTAACTTCATTTTTGAAGCTTTTATTGAAATTGTGAAAAGTTCCATCACCTTCTGTTGTCCTCTAGTTCGCTTGACAGATAAACGAAACTCATCGAAAAGTTGGTTAACCAATAAAATAAAACATAGTAGGGATGAGTGAGTTGAGGAAGTTGTATTGGACTCAAGCAAATTTAAAATCAAAAGAATCAATCGAAATGTATAAAAAAGCTAAAAAGGCATTTAATAGTATGATAAAGTCGACTAAGTTAAGTTATCATGAAAATATTATCCGAACATCCAATAATAAAGGTAAAACGGTCTGGAATATAGTGAATGATGAAATTGGAAGGAAAATAAGAGGTAAAAGTAAATTGATTTTGCGAATTGAAGGTGGGCCGTTCAACTAGGACTGCTTGTATTGAGTTAGTTCAGTTTGTTCAATTGCATCTCGATAAGCAATACCTGGTAGCCGGTCTTTTCTTTGACTTATCTCGAGCATTCGATAGCATTGTCCCGGATTTTTTAAGAAGCAAACATTTTAATATCGGTTTTAGAGGAATTTTTCTAGATTGGGTTATGAGCTATCTCCTCAATAGGAGAATTTCAGTGAGAATTATTAATTCTTATTCTAATGAACATGAAGTGAATATTGGAGTTCCTCAGGGATCAATATTAGGAACACTCCTTTTCATTCTGTTCATAAATGACTTGCCACAACATATTAAGGCTAGTAAAACGCTGATGACACTACATTTATTATTGCTGCGAAAAGTCAAACTGAACTCATTAACAACTGCGAGTTAACTAAAGATAAATTCAATGTATGGTGTCAATCAAATGCACTCATACTCAATAATAACAAAACTGAGTTTATGAAGTTTGAGTTGAGTGAGAGTGTACCTATAGCTATTCGAAATGGCGATCATTTCCTGGTATCCACGAGATGTTGTAAATTTCTGGGTGTTATGATGGATATGAATTTGAGATGGAGCGATCATATATCATATATTAGTAAAAAACTCTGTTCATCTTTCTATGCTATCAACAGATTGAAATATTCCCTTCCACTTAAATCATTGATTACTGTATATTATAGTATTGTCTACAGTCATATAGCGTATAATATTGAGATCTGGGGCAGATCTACCGAATTCAACAGAGTATTCATAGCCCAGAAACGTATCCTACGTATGATTTTTGGATTGCAACCACGAGATTCTTGTAAACCAATTTTTCTTGAATATGGTATATTAACTGCACCATGTATTTACATCTATAAATGTCTTTTAATAACAAAAGACAATGAATCCCTAAGTGAAAGTAAAGGACTTATCAACAAATTGTCAAGTTTTCATAAGTATGCTACCAGGGATTCCGAATCTCTGACCGTCCCCTTGCATAGGACAACTAATTTTGAAAAATCACCTGTGTACCAGTGTGTAATACTGTACAATCACTTGCCTGTTTCTGTAAAAGCTATGGACGGTCGGAGTTTCGGAAGAGCTGTGAAGGAATTAATGTTGAAAAAGGCATATTATAGTGTCAAAGAGTTTCTCGATGATAATTTTGTAATGTAATTCTCTTTATACTTATACTGACTTGTCCTATACATAACTATTATGTCTGAAAGGATTAATAAATATTATTATTATTATTATTATTATTATTATTATTATTTTATGCTCCAGATGAACAAGAAAGTTCCATTGGTAAAGTAACCATCTTGTACCTATGCATATTTCTTTTGAAAACAGTAGTTTCTCATGATATGTGTATCGAATTTTTTTTTTGCAAATTCCATTACTTTTTAGAGGTCAGTTTGATCGAGGGCGTCAAGTCCCAGTTATAATGAAGCTCGGATCAGTTCGGGGTAATGTTGTGCAACTTGGATACTTTTGAGTATCTGATACTGAAGTATTATGTATTGGATAAATTCATTGGATAATTGTTATCCAAATTCAAACTTACAAGAGCCTCGCTGAAAAGAAAGGTTTCAGAAACCAATGAGTAAAATTCATTTCTTAATTCAATTACAAAAATAAATTTGAATTTATTCGAAAAATGTTCATTCAACTTGACGACCGTTTGAACTGGAAAGCACATATTGATGAACTTTGTACAAAATTGAGCAGAATATGCTATAGTTTTTGTATTTTAAAAAAGGATTTGCCTTTCAAAAATATGAGAACAATTTATTTTTCATGTTTCCAATCAATTTTTTTTAATTTCTGGAATGTTATTTCGTGAATCTTGTCGGGGTGTTTCCAGCAGTTGTGGAATTCTAGTTGCCACTGCTGTTCATATTATTGAAAGATCTATCTCTATTATTGCAGAACCTTTAGCCCGCATCATAAATAAGTCTTTCAAGGATCCTTGAAGATAGCTATTGTGAGACCGCTTTTTAAAAAAGGAAATATCGAAGATCCTAGTAATTACAGACCAATAAGCTTATTAAAGTCATTTTCTAAAATTTTTGAAAAGATCTTGGTAAGTGGGCTTTTGAGTTTTTTCACAAATCCCGAATTTTTTCAAAATGTCAACATGGGTTTGTGACGTCCAAAAGTACAGAGACGACACTTTTTGAGTTGACGCGGTCGATTCTTGAGGTTCTTGAGGGAGGAGAAGTACCGATAGGTCTCTTCATTGACCTCTCAAAGGCTTTCGATAGCTTTGATCACATTAAGCTCTTACATAAACTCTTCTGTTGCGGAATAAGAGGTAACCAGTTATCTAAATAATAGAGTACAGAGGGTGAGCATGGAAATTAATGGGAAGAATTTTATATCCTCTGAAATGCACATGAAGGTTGGTGTTCCACAGGGAGGTATTGTCGCACCAATACTATTTCTAATCAACATTAATGAGCTCCCAAACCACGTTTCAGAGAAGGTAGATCTATCTATGTACGCGGATAATGCAAATACGTTGGTGTCTTCATCTGATATACCAACAGGAACTACAATGATACAAAACATCCTGTCATCTATGGCAGACTGGTGTTCACAAAATAATTTCACCATTAACGTGGACAAAACTGAGTGTGTGTTTTTTTCTACAATGCATGCAAGGTGGTTGAGGCCTGAAACTATCACCCTTTTTCATAACACCGTGAATATAGGAGACCGTACAAAATTTTTGGGTGTGATTTTGGATGAACATTTATGTTGGTTTGAACACATCGAACTATTACAGCGAAAGTTGAATTCTGTTCTCTGCACACTTCGCCTTTTATCTCAGCAAGCTGACCTGGACCTACTCGAGACCGTGTATTCTTCAAATTTTTACTCGATACTATTGTATGGCATTATTATTTGGGGAAACAGCTCGGATATCAATAAGATATTTATAATTCAAAAACGCGCATTGAGAGTTATGCTTCGGCTGCCTTCTAGAGCTTCATGTCGTGGGAGGTTTAAAGTCGAGGGGACATTAACAACGCTGGGACTTTACATATTCAGATGTGTTGTTTTTCTGCGAAAAAATGGTCACTACTCTGAACAATACTAAAACTCAAATAACACTATAGAAGAATGAATTTCTTTCATCTTCCGAAGAATTCTCTAACGCTAATGCAAAGGAATGTAGAGTTCATGTGTCTAAAGTTCTATAACCATCTACCGAAAAATATTCAGTTCATATCGGAAGGAAAGAAGTTCAATGACACTGTAAGCGCTTTTTTGACAAAGCTTGAACCAATAACCGAATATTTCAACTATGATTTTCAAGTCTGATAGTTCTCATCGGTCATTTTCTTCTGTTTTTCTTGGTTATTTCATATGGGCAAAATTGGTGATACTTGAACTACAACGTTTTAGCCGTGAGAGATAAAGGAAAATGAATGACAAGTTACGGTGGTCTTTTTTAGAGAAACTGATAGTGCCACCAACTGCATTCCTCTATCTTCTTTTGTTTTCGAGTTATAGGACAAAATTGAAATTTGGGCGATTTCAACTTTGGCCATTATCTCCGTCTCTGTTTGTGATAGGATGTTGAAATGAAAACATTATAAAGGCACTTTTTTCATAGCAATGCAGTAGCGTACTTTGTTTTTTCTCAAGGAGTTTCCTTGCTGAGCTACAACATGAAGTTGTGTTTTTTCTTATGAAAAAAATAGTTTGAAATGGCTTAGAAAGAACCGCCATTTTTTTCCGGTTTCAGAAATATATCATACATCATACATCGCCCTCAGATTCATTCAGTTATGAAAAAATGTAGTTTGTCTGTAAAATTTGAATTATCGATTATTAACTAGGCTGATTCACAGAATCAGGGACGGGCCAAGCCAAATTTTTGGGGGGGGAAATCCTTCGAAAATTTTCCAACTGGACATTGGATTGACAGGAATTCGTTATATATATTTTGGTATAATATTTGTTTCGGTTAAAAAATTCAAAATGATGAATTTCAACAGAGTGAGGAGTAATCAACTTTTTTTCCATCTACCGCTCATACAATTAAGTAGATTTTATTGAGTTTTCTTTTTAATAAAGAGTGTCTTGATGTTGCTTGAAACTTTGAAAAACACTACTTGTTTTTTTCTTCATTTCATAGAATCTGGGGGCGAAGGCACGGCGCATTTTTATCAGAGAAAATATTTTTTCGGAAAAATCTATTCTTTTCATTCCGTGAAAGGAGTGAATATTGGGAATCAAAGTGATGAGAAATTATTGTTGATTTTCCAATTACCCAATATTCAATAATGTGAGTTTTCTCTTTTATGGAATCGTTTTTTTTTGTTAGGTGTACCTTGAAATATGTTTGATACTTTTAGACACACTTTTTGTTTCATTCTTTAATTTAGTTCAGTTTCATTATTTGGTGTATCTCAAAATTTCAAGCACCATGAAACAAAATATTTTTCACAAAAAAGCAGATTTCATTAAATAAAGAAATATATATGATTGAATGTTGGGTAGATAAAGAATCGAAGTAAATTACTTATCACTTTGATGAGATTCAAAATATTGAAACGTTCATCCCTAACATGGGTCCATTTCACAGAATAAAAGGAACAACATTTTCAGAAAATATATTTCGTTTGATGAAAAATGAGCCTCACTTTTGCTTACAGATTTTGTGAAATAAAGAAAAGCAAAAAATGTGTGTCAAAGTGTGTATCATAAATCAAGATACTTCTTAAAAAAGAAACAGATCCCCGATTTGGTAGGGAAACGGTTTCAACCTAAATCACTCATATTGCAGAAACAATTTTGAACAAAATTTCCTAATTTAAGTTGGCGATTTCGAACCTTGCAGCGTTCATTGCAATTAGTGTTTGGAATTGAGGATATATTTGGTATTTTGAAAGATTGTTGTTGTGACTTGTGACTTCCGATATTCTGTGGTCACTACCCATAATTTTCTCTCAAACTTGTTCTCCTTCGTGCAGTTTCTGTTCCTAATTTTTTTAAAATTTTTTATGAGGCACCACCGAGCACCACATAACTTCACTTTGAATATTTTTTAGGTCATTATATAAATTTATGTACACATATTGTATATTCGCAAAACTATAACACAATGTACGAAGAGCGTAGTACCTAATGATGATTCTGCTTATCTGAAAGTAACAGCTTGAATTTATGATACCAGATGGTTTTTTTATGACACAGTAAATGCAACGTAACTGAAAAATTTACAACTGGGTACTTATTTCTTGAGGCCGCACCTCTTGATGGTAAAAATATTGGGTTAAATAGCATTTATTGCCGGCTATACATATATTGTCAACTACTGATTGCAAACTTGTTTTTTCTGATTAAGATTCCTTCGTATTTCATAACTCTCTCGGAATTATGTATTTCAACTGCTTTGAAATTTTACCAACTGCTTTGAACTTTTTCCAACTGTTTTGGAATTTTTTCCCAATGCTATGAAATTTTGCCAACTACTTTGGAATTTTTCCAACCCTTTTGAAATTTTTTCAACCCTTTTGAAATTTTTTCCAACTGCTTTGAAAATTTGCCAACTTCGTTCAAGAACCTTTAGCGGGGGGGGGGGGGGGATGATCCCCCCCATCCCCCCCATTGGGCCCGTCGCTGCACAGAATAATATGTCTCTACGCATGATGTCATTATTATTTTGCGATTCAATTCTCCGTGGTTTGATCTCATTTCAGAACAACTGTCAATTCGAAGTCATTATTGCTGCTAAAATGAAACATTTCAACATATCTTATTTCTCGTAGTTTACGAACATTTCCATATTGGCGGCAATAATGACTTCGAATTCTAATAATTGACAGTTGTTCTGAACAGAGATCAAATCACGGAGGATTGAATCAAGTATTCAATGGCAAAATAATAATGACACCATGCGTAGATACATATTATGCTGTGATTCAGCCTACTTAATACTCAATAATTCAAATTTCAAATACAAACTATATTTTTCATGATATCTGAATGATTCTGAGAGCGATGTATGAAGTATGATATATTTCTGAATCAGGAAAAAAAGGGCGATTCTTTTAAGCCATTTCAATTTATTGTGTCCATAAGAAAAAACACAACTTTATGTTGTATCTCAGCAAGGAAACCTCTTGAGAAAAAACAAAGAACGCTACTCTATTGCTATGAAAAAATGCCTTCATAATGTTTTCAAATTTTTTTTGCATTTTTGTTTCGAACTGACTAATTTTTGAAAAGTTTTACAAATGGAGGCTTTGGAGCATTTCAATCTTGAAGGAGCTGTAAGAAATGATTCGATATTCGATGAAAATAGCTTTCAAAATCTGGGCTGCAATTTAAAATGCGTTCAGTATTTTAGAAATTATGAGAAGTGAAAGTTGACGCCAAATTTCACTTTTAACGTTTCGAGTGACGGGCAGTTTATTTAGTTACTCTTTACGTAAATAAAACTCAATTTGATTAAAAATATCATATTTTTCCAGAGTTATTTAATAAAGTCCGTATTATCCGAGTTTTCCATTATCCGAGGTCGGCTCGGTCCACAATAGCTCGGATAATCGAAGTTCTACTATTTAGTTTGACTTCTTTCCTTTTCGAATTATATTCAGATTATGGAAATG
The DNA here is from genome assembly GCA_038502775.1 of Hippodamia convergens. Taxonomy (NCBI): domain Eukaryota; kingdom Metazoa; phylum Arthropoda; class Insecta; order Coleoptera; family Coccinellidae; genus Hippodamia; species Hippodamia convergens. The sequence continues at coordinate 343,041 of JAVSIQ010000026.1, read as the reverse complement.
AATGGTGTTATTATTAATATTATTATTCAGGAAGTACTGATTTATTTTGTGAAATATAATTCGAGGAGTGATTTTATTTTCAAACATGAATACTATACAAGGAGCAATAATTTGGAATATCCTCGACACAGACTAACTTTGTATGAAAATAGTCCAAAATAAATGGGCATCAACCTTTACAATGGGCTTCCTTTCGAGTTAAAAAACATCCATCAAATTGGCAAATTCAAAACAGCTTCATACAAATATTTGATGTGTAATGAACCGTATAGTATGAAGGCATATTTAGATTAGGATGGTCTTCGTTATTATAAGTAGATAGATAATAATATAATTTCTGTTATTTACTTTTTCGGTCTTAATTTTGTTTTCCTTTTGTAATATGATGTTTTTGACACCATTTCCATTCAATGTGTGAAATGTTATAAATGCTGTATTTGGAAATGAGGGATATAATTATTATTATTTTTATTATTTTTTTCCCTCAGAGAAGTGGTAATATCATACTGAAGCGGGAAGCAATCGCATCAACGCTTCAGTCGTGGTTCAACACCTGACGAACGATCGAGCACGTCGAGAGGCCGACCGATTTCTGCATTGTTGCTATTATCCTCTCAGGGTAGGGTAGCTGCAGATTTCGGTCCACTAGGCCGTTGCACGTGATTACAACTGGCAGAACCATGACCCGACCCAGGCAGTAAACAGACTTGAACTCCTGAGAAAGTGCTTGGTACTTCAAAATTTTGTCATTTCTACAACCTCGCAAGTTTTCATCCAGTGGTATTGTGATGTCTATTATATATGCGTGTTTATTTTGTTTGTAAAATACCACGATGTCTGGTCGGTTATGTTCAACGTTTCGGTGGGTAATTATGCCCGAGTCCCATTACACCTTAACCGCATCATTCTCCACAATAATCTCAGGTAAGTATTTATAGTATGCAACTATCTCATTCAAAGATTACCTGATGGAGAATCCCAGCTACACGATTGTGACGGTCTAGATAACGACGCGGAGCAAGGTAAGTACAAGCCGAACAGATGTGCTGTATAGTTTCGGGGAAGGCATGACATAATCCGCATAGATCGTCTCGCAGGTTTTCTTTCACTATTATTTTCAGGAAGTTTGTGGTTGGTATCTGCGGATCCTGTATCGCAATCATGAATCCCTCAGTTTCAGTCCTAAGCTCTCCGTTCCTCAGGAAGGAAAGTGATAGCTCCTTGTCCACATCTGGCCCATTGAGATTGAACGGGTATCTGCCGTGTAAGGGTTTAGATCTCCACTGAGAGATAGATGTTTCCCGACTAGAGAATGTCAGCGGCATTCGCGGTCCTGCTAGATTTAATGGGGAAAGGTTCTTATCTGCCGCTTTTATTGTTGCAAGGAGATGGTTTCTTGGTCTTTCGAAAAAATCTAAGGGTCCTTGAAAATGGTTCTCATGCGCAGCAACCGCACTGAAGAGACGCGCCACTCTCTCTGGGTAGGTACATTCTGATGATCGACGCGTGAGGATGGTGTATTCTGAATTTTGTCATAGATGTTCTGACCTTCCTGTCAATGGCCTCTAAATCCGTTCGCGACCATTTCAAAATACCAAAGGTACTCGCCAGCACCGGTGCAACCCAATGATTTATAGCGGTTATTTTATTTTTCGCGTAAAGTTTAGTCTTCATGATGATCTTCAGTCGTTTGAGGAAGGTTGTCTCTATAGTTTTCTTCATAGTGGTGTCGTCTATGATAAGGGCCTCTTGAATACCTTGGTGTTTATACGTTTCTCCGAGCTGTAATGGTGAAGATGATGTATTTTCGTCGATTAAAATTAGGTTTTCGGAATTTTGGGTTTTTCCTCTCTTACAGTGTAGGACCGCGTACTTATCCACCCCAAACTCAATACGGATGGCTTCGCTGAACAAAGTAACAAGCATAAGCAGGCTATTCATCTGGTCTGGGCTGCTCGCATAGCATTTTAGATCGTCCATGTACAGAAGGTGACTTTCTTACTCTCGGGTTACTGGAAATTAGGTAACCGTATCCACTAGATTCAAGCATGTAACTGAGTATGTTGATGGACATACAAAACAGCAAGGGACTCAAGCCGTCTCCCTGAAATATTCCTCGACGAATCATCACTGGTTTCGTCTCATAAGCGTTTGTTAGAGTGTTTACTATGAGTGTTGTGTTCCATTTTTTCATGACATGCTTGAGGACTTGTATGACTGTGGGATTGATTTTGTGAATCTCCATTATTTTTATCAGCCAAGAGTGCGGAACCGAATCAAAAGCCTTTCTGTAGTCGATCCATGTGATCGAGATGTTTCTTTTGTTTTTGTATGCTTGTCTTCCAATCACCGTATCAATTATCAACCATTCCTTACTTCCTCTTGACCCTTTTCGGCCACCATTCTGCTCCCAAGCCATTATGTTATGGGTTTCAAGATGGTCGGTTATGGCTCTTTCGATAAGAGATGTAGATATCTTATAAATAGTTGGAAGACATATAATGGGTCTAAAGTTCTCAGGTTTATTGACAAATTGGTTCTTGGGTATCATATATGTGATTCCGTCTGTGAAAAATTCTGGAATAGTCCCTGGTTCCCGGATTGCCTGCTCAAATTGGTCGGATAATGTCTCGTGGACATTGGTGAGATGTTTCCACCAGTAGGCATGCAATTTATCAACACCTAGAGCTCTCCAGTTTCCTAACGGAGCAACCACTTGTCTCACCAGATCTTCCGTTATATGTAATGTGTTCATTTCTGGCAACGATCTTCATGATCACGTGAATATTCCATGCCAAAAATTGAACATTTCATCAGGATCCAAAAGTTCTTTATCATTCTGATACCGTTGTTCGAGGATCTGTAGAAAATCTTTTGGTTCGAGGAAAATAGTTTATTTTGTGTCCGCTTTCTCTCACTTTCATTATAACGTCTCAAACGACATCCTAATGCAGCTACTCTTTGTTTCAGGCTATCCATAAAAACCGTCAATCCGGTTCTACTGCGATCACGAAGCCCGCTATTTGAGACGATTGAACTAATTGCTCGTCTAGTTCGTATCGACGGCCTTTCAGTATTCAGGTAAGTATGTAACACTCCTATGGTTTTTCTTGTATATCTAATCTTTTCTTCTAGTCGTCTTTTCCAGGGTGGTATCTCCTGCTAAGTGGCAGAATGGTTCCGTTCTTCAATTTTAAATCCAGTATATGTACACACGGTTGCAGCAGCGCAGTAAACGAGGTGACATGTGTGCTAAAGTTACAAACTCTCAGGTAGGTATCGGTGCAATATTCTGTTGATTGCTGCTACTGTTTGCTTCGTTCTGATGTTATATTTATTTTTGGTATTTTTGGGCGCAACTGGAACTCAACACCACAGTACTTCAACATATACTCCTGGAACAAGTTCCGAAGTTCTTCATGCATTAGGTCCGGATCCTGATTTGGTAATAATGAATTTCTTGTTCGTCTTCGCCCTTGGGATAACCGACCGGAAACTCTAGGGGATGATTCTTGTCTCCGATCGTGGTCTTGATGTTCGTTACTTATTTCGGACTTTAGGTACTCAAGATCTGCACTGGAGAAAACTTTCCGTCTGAAGACAGAACTCAACTGGTCCGCAAGCTGCTGAGAGCTTCTAGGAAAATCTGGTCTTGAACGAGTCCATTCCTCGTGTAGTCGAAATCTGTATCCCGTTTCGTCTCGTTCTACATCGGTTCCCTTATAGCACAGTTTAGTAGTATAACAGTTGTCCGACTCCTCACTAAATTTTGAAGCATATCGATCGCAGAACCTTGAACAATCATGCGCAATTCGAATTGACAGTTTTTGAACAGGAACGGACTGAATTATATTCAGCTCTAAATAATTTTCTGATTTGCTGCATATGCGAAATGATTCGTGTAACATTAATTTTTGTAGTTTGGGCAAGTAATGTATGTCAATATGAGTATTAAATTAGAACATTCTAATATACTGGACAAAATAGAAGTAATTAATATTCAATGGAATTGTTTTCAATTAAATTTTTTTATCTTATCTTGAAGCATCAGTGCATATTCAGTTTTTTGTTTGCTTCAATATCAAGAGAAAGAGTTTTATGAAGGTGCAACAGATCAAGCAATATAATATCTATTGATATTTATGATGGTCTTCAATTAAACCAAAAGCGCTTGGTTTTGAATTTTGATGAAAAATTTCACCCTGAAGTATCCATTGATTCATTAAATGGATTTAATAGGGCAATCATGGGTTATACTTTTTTATTATGTATCATTTGATCATCTCCAGTAGATTTCAAATAACTAATATTTTAAAATAATCATGAAAGTATGACTTGTCAAAAATAATACCTCATTATTATGTATATTTCATGGAAGAGGATGATCGTTCTTGTTATGTTTGTTTAGCAGCTGTAGGAATGTCAGTAGGAAAGTCAAACACAATAATATTTCCAAATTCTTTAATGAGAAAGTTCAATCAAATAAAATACAGAAAAATTAGAAGATATGAGGTTTAATTCAATAGAGAATATTGAGAAAACACAGCATTTTCAAATATTATATAGAGAGCATGCTTCACAAGGTGCGAATTTTCAAAACATATCATGTACATGAATAGATTTTTTAATTGATTATAAATATCAGGCTGCCAACACCCTGAACCAGAATGCGATATTTGTATAAATGTACACAGTACGTAAAGAAATCGTTAAAATAATACTGCCAGGAAAACAAACTAAATATTCAAGTCTACGACAATTATACAAACGTCACACTACTCCACACCATGAAAAATTTACAATTTGTGAACAAAAATATCAATGCATATTCGAAGCCTAAGCCACATGCAATTACAACTCTTTACAAACACATTTCATACAGATAAATTAAAAGGTACAATGGGATTAGCTCAAAAATCAATTGTGAGAAAGAACAGCATTTTCAAATCATTATATAGAGAGCATGCTTCACAAGGTGCGAATTTTCAAAACATATCATGTACATGAATAGATTTTTTAATTGATTATAAATATCAGGCTCCCAACACCCCTACACCTGAACCAGAATGCAATATTTGCATGAATGTACTCAATACGTAAAGAAATCGTTAAAATAATACTGCCAGAAAAACAAACTAAAGATTCAAGTCTACGACAATTATACAAACGTCACACTACTCCACACCATGAAAAATTAACAATTTGTGAACAAAAATATCAATGTAAATTCTAAACCTCAGCTTCATGCAATTACAACTCTTCACAAACACATTCCATTTACACACATAGGGTCGGTTTCACAAAATCTTAATTGTTTGATCAAAAACCTTACGAAAATTCGAACCAATCGAATCACTCGTTTTGAAATTTCAACTAATCGCGGTGGCTCCAATTAATTTAACGGTACAAACAAAGTTTTGTGAAACCAACCTATAATCTCTAATGCTTCTCTAAGGTGACTTAACATTTACATCTCAGTCTTCTTCCATCACCTTTCCATTCATACATAGTCTCAATGGTGGGTATGTTTAGTAAATGACAAGGAAATCACAGGTAGCTGTTTCCTTTTTTCCTATAGGTGTTAGTGAGGGCATGCTGGTTATGAGCGTATGCTATTTGTGAGTGTGCCTGGTGGAGGATATAAATATTTATTAATAAAATAATGCCTTGCAATTACCAAGCCAATAGAAATATAGCGAGAGCGGCATACTTACATAGTTTCATCAGTCATCTTTGAAGCTTTACCCAAAATTTAAGATAAAAGAAGTATTTATTATTTGAAAAATATGATTGTTCTTCTCTTTCATTTATTCATTTCCATTACGCATTTTTGATTTCATCATCTTCTCCTTGTGGTGCCTATTATGTTACGAATTTAGACGATCATCATGGCAATGAGTATTTTGTCAGCTGCTGCACAGAAAAGACCAACAGTTGATGTACTGAACCATGTCCATCAATTTGTCTAATAGATCCAACAACTTTTCAACCCTGTAATTAAGAAAAGTGTTCATTGCCAACACGTTTTTTTTTTATTTCATTTGATATACTACTTACATGAGAAATTCCATTACACATTTTTGATTCCATCATCTTCTACTTGTGGTGCCTATTATGTTATGAATTTTGGGGATCATCATGGCGATGAGTATTTTGTCAGCATCTGCACAGAAAAGACCCCCAAGTTTCTTCAAATTTTACTTTTTCCGTTAACAAATACTATTGATTACAAGGATATACTGTAATGCAATCCTTTGAAATAATTATTCGCTTGCTTGTTGATAATACGATGAGGAACTTATTCGTTATCTTTGCTCATCAATCAATCGTTTTCACTTAGTAAATAATATGAACACAATGGCTGACGAAATCAATTTCAATACCGCTCTGTACAGAAACGATCGATGCGCTTGCGCGCACTAGGTAGCCAAGCTCCTATTGGTCGAACAATGTTGCTTCAGATAATTGCAGGAGTGTTATAACTGTTTATATTTCTAAACTGTGCTTATAGTAAGCGCGCAGTAGATCTTTGTTGTCATATCTGGTCCAGCGCTTACGTCTCGTCCGAGGGTGCGGGCTAGGGACGGGATCACTTGCGTGATCCAAGTCTTCTATCCCTCCATATTGGATGTCCTGATTTCCGGGGCGTGACCTTATTGTTACATTTCGCATTGAAACGCCACTCGCTTCGCTTCTCTCTGCTAGGAGATGTACAGTCCCGCGAACAGGTGCAGTTCCACCACCTGCCGCTTCCGAGGCTTGTCTTCTGGTTATTGGAACCCTTAAACTTATCTTCCTTGGACAGGAGGTTGACCTCTCCGAGGAGTGATGCTAGGGTTCTCGGGGTTGCAATCCCGAAGCTCTTGAGAACTCCCTTACGTGGGGTCATCACTCCCCAGTGATAAAATACCACTCCGTGCGTATATTATTATTATTATCTTCCGCAATTCTCATGCTTAGGTGTTTGCATGGGTAAAGGTAATGAGGGCTTTCGCAAACTCATTCCTTGTTGACGTTTTTTATTCCTTTATTATTTTCCTCACAATCCTACATGTTTCCATTACCGTTGATTTCTGCATTTCTGTCATCAAATGGGCAGGCAAGTCGTGTTTTTTCAATTCTTTCGGCAGCTCCGATGGTATGAGTCCTGTGACCGACATGACAATGGGTAGTATATAAGTCTTTTTCATCTTCCACATTGATTTCATTTCTTCGGCAAGGTCTGTGTATTTCCTGATTTTTTCTGTTACTGTTTTTTGTAGGTTATGATCCAGGGGGTTATTATTATTATTATTATTATTATTTATTAATATTATGATTATTATTATTATTATTATCTTCCGCAATTCTCATTATTTTCCCCACAATCCTACATGTTTCCACTACTGTTGATTTCTGCATTTCTGTTTTCAAATGGGCAGGCAAGTCGTTTTTTATTATTATTATTATTATTATTATTATGCCAAAGAGTTGGTAAATGAAGCAAATATCATGCAGCTAATTTCTTAATCCAGCACAGGATATAAGAGGTACTCTATGAAAAACTCTATTGTGTCCTAATATCCACTGTTGGTGCCAGATAGTCTTCTAGCAGTGTTGGCATAGAATTTCCCCACCTTATAAAACCCAGTGGGTTTTTTCGGATTTTTTCAAATTGATGAAACGCACTATTATCAAGAACCAAGTTCGACATCCTATTAGACGTTTCTGGAGAACCAGGCCCCTTCTTTCCCTAGTTCACTCTGAGCATAAGTGCCCAGGGCCCCGCGACCGATAGGAGCCCCGCTCAGGGGGCCCTATCGGGTCATATCAATTGTTCCGAACCGAAAGGATCGAAGATTTTCTCAATGACGTTTGGAAATCCCCTATTTCAAAAGAATTTCCCTTATATTATTGTCGAACAGTTTTTCTCGAAAAGACGCTAAACGCTTCTCTCTTTCAAAATTTCTTTTCACGTACTAAAATTCCCTTCAGGTAAAGTTTTCTTTCACAATAATTCCAAATGGATTGGAATTCCCAGTTTCTCATCGAGAAGTTCTCGAAGGTTGCAATTTTTATGACCCTTGCCATTCTGGCATACATTAGATACGAGCAATTATCAGCTTGTATTATTAGTAAGGGTTGTTAGCCATAAAACATCTGTTCGAATCGTGTTGTTGATCACATCATTGCGTTATTGTATTCATTGGGATTCTTCAAAGGAAATCCCCATTCAACTACATAATTTCAGACAGCACTGCAAGACAAAAATCAGTGGCGTATCAGAGGGCCTCTCAGAACTCGCAGTGCAGGGGAGCTCAACACCAAAAGGGCCCCCAAGCAAAACTAAAAGCTTCAAATGGGGCCACAATAATTTCATTCTGTTAAATTTGCCGATTCGCTAGAGTTTACCATGGTTTAATGAAAAAAACTTATGCAAAGAAGGTAAGAGAAATACTCCTAATTTATAAAAAAAAACAAATGAGATTTCAGTAATTCCATTCGAAATTTGAATTTTTACTCAATTACTAAATGTGGTACCCTGTTTTCAGGGGTTTTTTAATATACTGTGAAGCTTTTCGCAACACGTCTATCAGACTTTTGAGCTTACTCAGCTCTGGACAAGAAGTGGCCAGAAGCTTAGACATGGACAAGTTGATAGATATGTTACCACACAAAAATTGAAAAAAATTCATGAATTTTTGTTCCATAATTTTTCAAGTTTTTGCCACATTGATGTGTTTTTTTATATCAGAATTTACAATATGCTGTTTAGAAATTTTTGTTATACAATATATGAATTATTTTTATAACATTCTTTTAAATTTTTTTTTCAAACTTCAGAGGAAACCAGGGACGGGCCCAAGGGAGGGGGGATGGGGGGGATGATCCCCCCCCCCAATGTTGAACGAAGTTGACAAATTTTCAAAGCAGTCAGAAAATTTTCAAAGGAGTTCGAAAAATTTCAGAGCAGTTGGAAAAATTTCAAAGCGGTTAGAAAAATTTCGAAGCAGTTGGAAAAAATTTCAAAGCAGTTGGCAAAATTTCAAAGTAGTTGGAAAAAATTCCAAAGCAGTTGGAAAAAGTTCAAAGCAGTTGATGCGGCGCCAAGAAGTAGGTACCTAGTTGTAAATTTTTCAGTTACGTTACATGAACTGTGTCATAAAAAAAAACCATCTGGTATCATAAACTCAAGCTGTTACTTTCAGATGTACCAAGTTCGATGGCCTATTAGGCGTTTCTGTAGAACTGGACCTATTTTGAATCTGATAATGGGGATTATGATATTGTTCGATATCATCCACCGAGCTAGAATATTCTTGCACCCTGACAACTTTCAATTATACAGGGGATGATAAATAAAATTTCAAAATTTGTTTTTCTACTTTCTTGCTTTTCATTTCGATAGAGTATTCAATCCTGAATACATTCGTATTCAAATCGTTGCATTTGTCATAATAATTTCCAAAATATCGAGAAAAAACTGAAGAAAAAAGGGAGATAAGAGTATTCGGTATTATGTTTGTTTTTCCTAATCTAAATATCGTAAGCACAAACCGTTTTCACATTTTTAAAGTCGAAGACTGTGGAAATATTGTACATTTTTAAAATTTTGAAAAACTCGTCACAAGGTGTTCCGAATGTTGGGTCAAAAATTGGGATCAAGATTGGCCCATAACTTCGTTTTTCAAATTAGAACCCTCTTTTTCTATAATTACGTCGGATTGTACAAAGAAAAATTAAGATAATATTCCAACATGTTAATGCTCCTAAAATTAAAATTTCTTGTGGTATTCAGGATTTCCTGATTTCATGTCGTACGTCAAATTCATAGAATCTGTTTCATATCAACAATGATCTTGGTCATAGAAAATAAATTATTCCAATAACTCACTAGTGACACACCTCTTTTCTTAATTCATTTATCATTGTTGATATGGAACAGATTTAATGAAATTGACGCTACGTGCAAAATAGAATCAGAATTCCTGAATAACTCAAGAATTATTAAATTTAGGAGCATCAACATGATAGAACATTATCATAATTTTTCTTCGCAAACTCCAATGCAATCATAAAAAAATAGGGTTCCAATTTGAAAAAACAAAGTTATGGGTCAATCTTGATCCCAATTTTTGACCCAACATTTGGAACACTATGAGATGAATTTTTCAAAATTCAGCGAATGTACAATTTTTCTACAATCTTCGTCTTCAGAAATGTGAAAACGGTTTGTGCTCAAGATATTTAGAATAGGAATAACAAATATGATACCGAGTACTCTTATCTCTTATTTTTCTTCAGTTTTTTCTCGATATTTTGTAAACAATTTTGACGAATGCAACTATACGAGTAAGAATGTATTCAGGATTGCATACTCTGTCCAATTCAAAAACAAAAAATAAGAAAAAAATGTCTGAAATTTTTTTTCACTCCCTGTACAACTGAAACTGGTCAGGCTCCAATAATATCTTAGCTTGGTAGATAATGTCAAACAATAACATAATCCCAGTTCTCCAGAAACGACTAATAGGCCGTCTCTTCGTACACACGAAGGTCCAGACATCAACCGAACCTTAACACAGTACTACATCGACATAATAAACAGGAATCCCATGACAGAATTCTAAAACAATCCTTCCTCGAAATGAAAACCAACAAGAAATTCGATGAGGAATTGTACACTAATGGATCTAAAGACGAAGACGGAGTTGCATGCTCAATCATCGACAACAAGAACAATTCTGTGTCTTTCAAACTTCCACCCATATCCAGCATATATACTGCCGAACTGTTCGCAATCTACAAGTCTCTATACAATACCATGACACCAGGCCACCATATCGGAATATTCACAGACTTGTTATCCTCAATTCAAGCGATATCCAACATCTTCCCCAGAAACCCGCTAGTACAAAAAAATCAGGAACGATGTCATACACTCAAAACGAACAGAGACATCTCTTTGACCATAATGTGGATACCATCTCATGTAGGTATAGAAGGAAACGAAGCTGCAGACAAATCCGCAAAACAGACACGATCCTCGACCGGTGTGAACCTACCAGACCAAATCCATCAGACCGTTTGTCGGAAACGCCCGTCCAGTGGCGTACGGATCTGCAAGTAAGATGAATGGAGTAACACGGCTGATTCGCATAAATAATGAACAAGGGATGTCAAACTTTATTGAATTTCTATTAAAAAAAGACTTCTACAGGAAACGAATGTTGATTTTAACGGAGCTATTTCGCAAAGATATGAAATATCAGTGATCCGCTATGTTTGAGAATCTAAATTTCCAAATTCATAAACCTATCAATAAAATTTTGTTATATGTTTTTGTGGGCCAAATTAAATTAGGAAGTATTTGTTTTCTGTTAATAATTTTCGAATTTCGCGGTGATTGCAAGTTACACCACGAAAACATCTGCAACTGCTGTTTTTTCGGACATATGTGACGTCAGTATTGTTCTTACGGCCTAACTAGAGAGTACTCTCGCTCGATACATTAATATTTACTACAACAATCAGAAAATTACGATCCATTGCTGTGATCCATATCTACACTACTCCGAACATCCAGGAATCAAGAAAATAACGAGGTAAGCAGTTGCCCTATTTTTTTTCTCTTCGAGGTGTACTTGCTCGTATATTGTTTCATAGTTATTCTCTTTCTTTTTTTTTTAACCAGCGTTCATTCCTACGTTGACATTGGTCCTTCGTTGCCGGGTTGTTTCCTTCAGAAAAATTCATTCATAATTTAATTTGGCCAAAATTTACCTTTTTTCATTTATTTTTTGGCGACATACGTCTCTTGTGAAAATTATTTCAGTTCACGGGCAGACCGGTTCAAGGTCAGGGTCACAGCGCGCATGGTGCATTTTCATCTTTATTTACAACGGGAATTATAAAACGAATGTTTTCAATTTGTCTTCATCTTTTGTAATATCTCTTCATTCGAACAGTGGATGCTATTTTGATGATAAATTCAATATTTTCAATTATTCAGTTCAATATTTTGTTGCGGTCGCTGCATTTTGCCTTCGGGAACTGTTTGAAGTGTATTATTTACATACTTTTCAACTTATTTTTACGTCCTTTTGAATGTTATTACTTGCTTTCGTAATTACTGGGTAACTATTTTCGAATATCATTCATTATTGACCCATATTTACTGCAATTCATCCTGTACTTACACCAGTTTTCATTCACTATTGTACATTTTGAAAATTTGTAGATCATATTGTATTATTTAACAGTCGACCATATCTTCTAAAGTACACGCTAGTTTTCCTTTTCCACACATTTATTAATACACGTTTCATAAATCTAGCAATCGATTTACATTGTTCAGTTTTTTATTACCTTGGATATTCACTATATTAGATAAAATAATATTATATTGATTCATAATGTCCAGCAAATTAACTACACTTCATCCATCGAGAGACGATACTGCTTCAAAACAACAAGGCGGAGTCAAATTCATCAGAACCGGGTTTAATCTTCAATGTTTCAGATTTCAGATTTTCCGTTTGTTTCCATGTTAACCATACGCTACATAGATAGATCAGATTTCAGTTCAGTCGATAAATATCTTTCGTGGTGATTGCCCATATCGGCGCGTTCAATCGAACATATTGCGTGTTATAATTTTAAAAACAATGACGAGTTCTACAGATTCTGCCCCGGAATTTACAACAAAAAAGCGATCAAAAAACGTGCATGTAGTAGTACGGAAAAAAGCATTATAAATTATATTTACCTATACATCGACAATGGAATCGCGTCCTGAATCTTTAATATCGGAAATAGTTGAACAGACTGCTTCTACCAGCGGAGTAGGTGAAGCTTCTGTGTACAGAATTATTAGGGAGAAAAAAAATAGTACAGGAAGATTTTCTTCACCGAAAAGAATAAGCCCAGAAAAACCATACAGGACAAAGTAGATGATTGCGATAAAACTGTTATACGACGAATTGTACATCAATTTTTTTTCGGAACGAGATACCAACTATAGACCACGTTCTTGGAGCTGTTAACGACGACGAAAGCTTGCCAAATTTTGAACGAAGTACTTTCCATAAACTTCTAAAATCATTAGATTTTAAATATGTACGTAGGGGTAGAAATAGTGCTTCATTAGAACGAGAAGAGATTATTTTATGGAGACGAAAGTTTTTAAAATCTATTAAAAAATTTCGGGAAGAAAATAGGAAAATTTATTATTTAGATGAGACGTGGGAAAATGCAGGACATACAAAATCTCATGTGTGAGTCGACGAAACGGTGAAATCTTCCAGGCAGGCGTTTTTGTCAGGTCTTTCACCAGGTCTAAAAAAAAAATTGGAAGTGAAACAGGTTTTGTAGAAGGTGGCCTATGGGTTTTCGAATCAAAAAAGAGTGGCGACTATCACGAGGAAATGAACTCCGATAGCTTTGAAAAGTGGTTTGCGAATATTCTGCCCCTTTTAGAAGACAACTGTGTAATAGTTCTCGATAATGCTTCTTACCATTCGCGAAAAAGTGAAAAAGTAAAAGATTGGTTAGGATCAAAAAATATCCACTTCGATGACGAAATGCTCAAAGTAAAACTTTTACAATTAGTGGCACCGCATAAGACTGAATATGATAAATATGTTGTTGATCAATTGGCAAAAGTCCACAATAAAACAGTTTTGCAATTGCCACCTTATCACTGTGAGCTCAATCCAATTGAGCTGATTTGGGCTGATGCTAAAAATTTTGTCGCGGCCAACAACAAGACTTTTAAATTTGCGGATGTCAAATTTCTTTTAACTAATGCCCTTTACAACATTACTCCTGAAAAATGGAAAAAGTGTGTGAAGCATGTGCAGAATACAGTCGAAAAAAAGTCCCAAGTGTTGGGGGTGAAAGTTTCAAATTTAAGAATTTTTTCGTTGTTTGTGTATTGAAGCTGAAGTGTAGGAGCTATGAACTTTTGATGAGTTCACTACTTGCATTGTATCCTGAGAATTTTGTTCATCTACTATATCCCAAACTCAAGTTAATGAGTGTTCAAAAATACGACGAAACACTTCGGTAGTGCCCCGGCGACGCGCTTCGTTTGGCTCGTGTTGGCGGGGGCACTACCGTGCCCCCAGATTATAGCTGACTTTGTAAGTACATACATTGAATCAAAAACGACCAATAATTTTAAAATATATATTCATAAATAAATCACCCAATTCTCGTACCTAATACAGATCTGGAGAAGGCGGAGAAAGCACTAAACGGGAGCCAATGAAAATATTCATAACCTTGTAAGCGTGCATTTAGTTGTTGACTTCCACTATCAGATCTCGCTGGATATGGTATAGAGCTAATTTACTGCGTCAAACAGCCTATTCGCGTTTAAAGGAAGCTCAAGAAATAGGCATTCAGGCATCAACAAATGAATCTTATAAATCGCAGTTTTTAGCCAGAGCTGCTGAAATAGAAGGCGCTTATGAGGACTTTCGTTCATCACACAATACAATCATTGGTTTAATTTCAGATGAAGAATTTTCCGAGTACGATAAACTCAGAATCGCAGCTGATCAGGCATATTACTACGTGAAATCAATTAAACATGATTTCTTATTGAAAGATTCTGCGGGAACCTCTTCAAATACTTCATCAAAAACTAGTTTACAACCTTGCAAGCCTTCAGCCAGAATTCCCAAGCTTTCTATTCCAACATTTTCAGGCAATTTTCGAGATTGGCCTAGCTTTTTCGACTTATTCAAGAGCATCATTCATGAAAATACTGTTTTGTCTGATGTTGAAAAGTTTCGCTATCTTTTAACATCCCTCAGTCAACAACCTTTAGCACTATAGCACTTATTAGAGGCATTCCTCTCATTGATGCAAATTATAAGATTGCATACGAAATTTTAGAGAAAAGATACCAAAATAAAAGAATACTTGCCAGTCAGTATTATAATGATATTTTCAATGCCCAACCAGTACAGAAACCGACATCTGTGAAATTGAGACATCTTTTAAATATATTTACGGAAAATGTTGCCGCTCTACGTGTTCTTGATTTCCCTGTCGATCATTGGGATTTCTTATTATTTAATATGCTTATGAACAAATTAGATGTTAAAACACGTACTGACTTCGAGTTAGAACATAGTGTAAATCATGAGATTCCTACTTATCGACAGTTGGTTACCTTTTTAGAGAGACAATGTACAGCTTTGGAATCTGTACAATTCACTACTTCCAATTTGCAATCTGCAAACAGTGGGATCCCTCAGCGGGTTTCCCGAGCCCCTAGTAGAGGGCCTGTGGCTAGCTTCGTTGCTTCCGAGTCCCAGCCTGGTCCATCTGGCCAAAGCACTAAGTGTTTTTTAAGTTCGTCTTCTCATCCCTTATACAAACAATCATTTCTAGCCAGAACTCCCCAAGAACGTTTTTCTTTGGTCAAACAACATAATCTATGAGTTAATTGTTTGATTTCTCCTCATTCTGTCAGAAATTGTAGTTCTAGTCATAAATGTAGACTTTGCAAATTATCACATCATACTACTCTGCATTTCGATAAATCATCCAAGGTTCAAGTCCTTCACTTCAGCCATCCAATCAGAGTGAACCCGTCAACTCGGTGGGGGAAACTCAATCTATTGTTCCAACATCTCTCGTCAGTACAAACTCTTCTACGGCTTCAACATTAACAACGATTTTATTATCTACTTGTGTGATACATGTTAAGGATTTCAACGGAAATTTCCAGAAAATTCGCATACTTTTGGACACAGGGTCCATGGCAAACTTCATTTCCGACGCTTGTGTTAAACGTTTGGGACTTCCTCGAAGAAGGATATCAATACCTGTGGAAGGGCTAAATGGGATGACATCATCC
Source organism: Hippodamia convergens (assembly GCA_038502775.1). Classification (NCBI taxonomy): domain Eukaryota; kingdom Metazoa; phylum Arthropoda; class Insecta; order Coleoptera; family Coccinellidae; genus Hippodamia; species Hippodamia convergens. The sequence goes on along the minus strand of JAVSIQ010000026.1, from coordinate 327,188 downwards.
GCCACTCAGGGTACAACTTCTTGCCTTATCAAGCCCTGTGATCAGTCTGGTCCAACTTTCTCTCTTGAAGCCATTATCATACCGAAGGTTTGTTCGAACCAACCCAAATTTCATATTAATCCTCAAGATTTGACTCATATTCATGGGCTCAAATTAGCGGACCCTAAATTTTATCAACCAGGTCCTATAGATATGCTTATAGGAGCTGAGTTAGTTCCTTTCCTTTTGAGGTCCAAACGAATTTTTGGTGGACCCAGTCAACCGGTAGCCTTGGAGACCATCTATGGATACGTTCTTCAAGGACGAACCTCTACATCTCCTCAAAAATGCCATTTGACATCTCTTCATTCGTCTGTGGATTTAAATCTGGATCATATTTTGCGAAGGTTTTGGGAGGTCGAAAATGTCCCTCAACCTCCTTGTGTATCACCTGAGGATGAAATTTGCGAGAAAATTTATTCTTCCTTGACTTTTCGGGAGCCTACAGGCAGATTCTCAGTTCCTCTTCCTTTCCGAATACAGAATCCGTCTTTCTGTGATACCTACACTCAAGCCTATAGAAGATTTTGTATGCTTGAAAATCGATTCCTGAAAAATCCAAACCTCAAAGGGAAATACGTTGAATTCATGACAGATTATATCAACAGGGAGCATATGAGTCCAGTCCCAACATCAGAATATAAATCCCCAACTTCATACTATATTCCACATCATGCAATTTTCAAAGAACAAATTGAAAATTCTTCCGTTATCTTCAAAATTCGCGTAGTATTCGACGCCAGTTTGCGTGACGTTCAAGGTGTTTCTCTGAATGATACTCTGTATACTGGACCCAAGCTTCAAAAAGATATATCTTGTCTTCTACTTAATTTTCGCTACTTTCGTTACTGCTTTACTTGCGATATCAAACAAATGTATCGCCAAATCAATGTAAGAAAAGAGTTTTGGCAATTTCAGAAAATAATTTGGCGATCTGATCCTTCTGAGCCTTCAAGGGAATATTATTTACGAACAGTCACGTACGGTGTTTCTTGTTCACCGTATCTTGCTTTGAAAACGTTACAGGAGTTAGCCAAGTCCGAAAAGGCACGCTTTCCCAAAGCAGCCAAAGCCTTAGAAGAGAATTTTTATATTGATGACGGGCTCCTCGGTAGCGATTCCGTCGAAGATACTCGCGCTCTTCAATTGGAGCTCATTAATCTTTTAAGAGAAGGTGGTTTCGAACTGGGCAAATGGGCCGGTAATCATCCCCGTCTTGTTCAAGATTTTGGGTCTGATGTGTTGACCGACTGCACATTCGATAAAGATGAACCTTCTTTCATCAAAGTCCTAGGTCTTAAATGGAATCCCAAAGCGGATGTATTTTCATATTCATACTATCCCCTCAACAAAACCTGTAGTAAACGGTCGATTCTTTCCGAAGTTAGTAGAATATTTGACCCTTTGGGTTTCGTTTCTCCATGCTTGCTGCTTGCAAAGCAGCTTCTCCAAAAGCTGTGGCAATCCCACATATCTTGGGACGAAGAGCCTCCTGAACACATACAGCGAGTGTGGCAAAAATTCAAAGCAGAACTACCCGGTCTCGGTGATATAAAGATACCACGATACTTTGGCTTCGATAGAACTTCTGAAGTACAAATTCACGGTTTTTGTGATGCGTCCGAAATTGGTTATGCCAGTGTGGTATATCTCAGGTTCTGGAATTCCAATAGTTTTAAAACCACACTTGTTTGCGCCAAATGTAGAGTATCTCCTCTGAAAACTCAATCAATCGCAAGATTGGAACTCCTAGCAGCTCTATTACTTGCTGATCTCATAGCATTCGTGATAGAAAGTTTCAAAGGCATATTCACTTTCAATGACATATATGTCTGGTCAGAATCCATGATTGTTCTCGCTTGGGTTACTTCGTCTCCGCATAGATGGAAAACATTTATTGCCAATCGCGTGAGGCATATCCAAGAAATAATTTCAATTTCATCTTGGCATCATGTGCCTTCCCATCTGAACCCGGCAGATTGTGCAAGTCGTGGTTTATCGCCGGCGCAACTTTCGCAGTTTTCCCTGTAGTGGGATGGTCCAGAATTTTTGTTGAAATCTGAAGAGCATTGGCCTACTCAGAATAACTTTCATTCTTCAAATGATGTTGAAATTCCGGAAGAAAGAGCGCCCACTGTTTTGTTGTCAAAACTTATTTCCACGGAAAATGTTATTCTTTGTTTACTTTCAAGATTCTCATCTCTTCCAAAAATAGAGAGAATAACAGCATATATTTTGCGCTTTGTATCAAACGGATTGAAAAGGAATGATATCTCAGGATTTAACCTTTCTATTAGTCCTCAAGAAAGTGATAATGCGCTAAAATATCTCATTAGGGTGGTTCAGAATGATGTTTTCGCCGAAATTCGGCGGAAGATTAAACAAAATGAGGTTTTTCCAAAACCAATACGCAAGCTTGCTCCATTCATTGATCAATATGGTCTTTTAAGAGTTGGGGGACGATTGCAACAATCACCATTTTCGTTCGACGTTAAGCATCCTTTACTTTTACCTAAAGTCCATAGACTCACGGATCTAATTATTGAATGGACTCATCAAACTTTTTTACACCCGGGCTTAAAGACCATGCAGTATTTATTACTTCAACGCTTCTGGATTCTTTCCCCTAGAAGTGCGATTTACAGATGTTTGTCAAAATGCATTCGTTGTTTTCGATGCAAACCCAAATCCTATAATCCATTCATGGGAAATTTACCGAGTGTTAGAGTAACTCCCTTACGCGCTTTTACCTCAGTTTGTCTCGACTTTGCCGGACCCTTTCCCTTACTGATGAGTAAGACTAGAGGTGCAAAAACGTACAAGGGCTACGTTTGTGTTTTTGTGTGTTGTAGCACAAGAGCCATTCATTTAGAGGTAACTTCCAACCTCAGTTCCGATACATTTTTGGCGGCATTTAGGAGATTCATATCTCGACGCGGACAATGTTTGTCAATTAGAAGTGATCAAGGCACCAATTTTAAAGGAGCTTATAATGAGATGATCAACCTAGCTCAAGTCACGGCTGAAACCCTCTCCATTACTTGGGATTTCAACCCACCAAGCGCACCACACTTTAACGGCTTAGCTGAAGCTGCGGTAAAATCTTTCAAAACCCACTTTTATAAGGTCATCGGTACCCAAGTTTTGAGTTATGAAGAATTTTACACCCTTATAACTCAGATAGAGGCTGTGTTGAATTCTCGCCCTCTTTGTGCGGTTAGCACAGATCCAAATGACCTCCAAGCTCTAACCCCAGGTCATTTTTTGGTTTTTGAGCCACTAGTCAGCTCCATTCCAAATCCTGACCTGAGCTCTTTAAATATAAATCGACTGAATCGTTGGCAGTTAATCCAACGCATTCAAGGCGATTTTTGGAAAAGGTGGTCCAGAGAATATATTCATTCGCTCCAAGAAAGATCTAAATGATCTACATCCAACCCCTCACTTAATGAAGATTCGTTGGTTCTGATAAAAGATGACCAACAACCTCCTCTTCGTTGGCCTTCGGCCCGAATAATGAAATTACATCATGGTGATGATGGTGTTGCACGGGTTGTTACACTGAAAACAGCGTCCGGTGGCACTGTGCAGCGTCCAGTGGTCAAAGTATGTCCACTGCCTGTTCATTAACATGGACATTCCTTTATTTCTGAAAATTAGTTACTTTTCATTAATTATTTCGTGTTTGTATTCATTTTTTGTTTAATTTGGGTTAAAAACATTCGTTTTTGGTGGGGAGAATGTATGAGAATCTAAATTTCCAAATTCATAAACCTATCAATAAAATTTTGTTATTTGTTTTTGAGGGCCAAATTAAATTAGGAAGTATTTGTTTTCTGTAAATAATTTTCGAATTTCGCGGTGATTGCAAGTTACACCACGAAAACATCTGCAACTGCTGTTTTTTCGGACATATGTGACGTCAGTATTGTTCTTACGGCCGAACTAGAGAGTACTCTCGCTCGATACATTAATATTTACTACAACAATCAGAAAATTACGATCCATTGCTGTGATCCATATCTACACTACTCCGAACATCCAGGAATCAAGAAAATAACGAGGTAAGCAGTTGCCCTATTTTTTTTCTCTTCGAGGTGTACTTGCTCGTATATTGTTTCATAGTTATTCTCTTTCTTTTTTTTTTAACCAGCGTTCATTCCTACGTTGACACGCTATATAGGGAATATTTCGTTGGATCATTACATTATCACGGAAAATATCCGACGAGAGCATAATGACACTCGGCATGCAGAATTGCTATTTTGATGTAAATATTGCCTGGAAATTTCGTTCCCTTGCAAAGGGATCCAGGGGGTGAAATTGCATCCCCTATTTTAAAAAATTCGATATCTCGGAAAATACTAAACGGAGCACAATTAAACTCGGTCGGTGTGACTATTATATCGATTCGAACATTTGATGAAAATTTTGTCCACTTGCAGAGGGAGCCAGAGGGTGAAATTTCATCCCCTATTTCGAAAAATTCGATATCTCGGAAAATCCTCAACGGAGCACAATTAAACTCGGTAGGTGTGACTATTATATTGATTCGAACATTTGATGAAAATATCGTCAACTTGCGTAGGGATCCAGGGGGTGAAATTACATCCCCTATTTTGAAAAATTCGATATCTCGGAAAATCCTCAACGGAGCACAATTAAACTCGGTACGTACTACTGTTATACCGATTCGAACATTGAGTGAAAATTTCGTCCACTTGCAGAGGGAGCCAGGGGGTGAAATTTCATCCCCTATTTTGAAAAATTCGATATCTCGGAAAATACTAAACGGAGCACAATTAAGCTCGGTACGTAGTACTGTTTTATGGATTCGAATATGTGGTGAAAATTTTGTTCACTTGCAGAGGAAGTCAGTGGGTGAAATTTCATCCCCTATTTTGAAAAATTCGATATCTCGGAAAATCCCCAACGGAGCACAATTAAACTCGGTAGTTGTGACTATTATATCGATTCGAACATTTGATGAAAATTTTGTCCACTTGCAGAGGGAGCCAGGGGGTGAAATTTCATCCCTTTTTTGAAAAATTCGATATTTCGGAAAATACCAAACGGAGCACAATTAAACTCGGTAGCTGTGACTATTATGTCGATTCGAACATTTGATGAAGATTTTGTTCACTTGCAGAGGGAGCCAAGGGGTGAAATTTCATCCCCTATTTCGAAAAATTCGATATCTCGGAAAATCCTCAACGGAGCACAATTAAACTCGGTAGGTGTGACTATTATATCGATTCGAACATTTGATGAAAATTTTGTCCACTTGCAGAGGGAGCCAGGGGGTGAAATTTCATCCCTTTTTTGAAAAATTCGATATCTCGGAAAATACTAAACGGAGCACAATTAAACTCGGTAGGTGTGACTATTATATCGATTCGAACATTTGAGGAAAATTTTGTCCACTTGCAGAGGGAGCCAGGGGGTGAAATTTCATCCCCTATTTTGAAAAATTCGATATCTCGGAAAATACTAAACGGAGTACAATTAAGCTCGGTACGTAGTACTGTTATATGGATTCGAATATGTGGTGAAAATTTTGTTCACTTGCAGAGGAAGCCAGGGGGTGAAATTTCATCCCCTATTTTGAAAAATTCGATATCTCGGAAAATACTCAACGGAGCACAATTAAACTCGGTAGGTGTGACTATTATATCGATACGAACATTTGATGAAAATATCGTCAACTTGCGTAGGGATCCAGGGGGTGAAATTTCATCCCCTATTTTGAAAAACTCGATATCTCGGAAAATACTAAACGGAGCACAATTAAACTTGGTAGGTGTGACTATTTTATCGATTCGAACATTTGATGAAAATTTTGTCCACTTGCAGAAGGAGCCAGGGGGTAAAATTTCATCTCCTATTTTGAAAAATTCGATATCTCGGAAAAAACTCAACGGAGCACAATTAAACTCGGTAGGTGTGACTATTATATCGATTCGAACATTTGAAGAAAATTTTGTCCACTTGCAGAGGGAGCCAGAGGGTGAAATTCGATCCCCTATTTTGAAAAATTCGATATCTCGGAAAATACTCAACAGAGCACAATTAAACTCGGTAGGTGTGACTAGTATATCGATTCGAACATTTGATGAAAATTTTGTCCACTTGCAGAGGGAGCCAGGGGGTGAAATTTCATCCCCTATTTAAAAAAATTCGATATCTCGAAAATCCTCAACGGAGCACAATTAAACTCGGTAGGTGTGACTATTAAATCGATTCGAACATTTGAGAAAAATTTTGTCCACTTGCAGAGGGAGACAGGGGATGTAATTTCACCCCCTGGCTCCCTCTGCAAGTGGACAAAATTTTCATCAAATGTTCGAATCGATATAATAGTCACACCTACCGAGTTTAATTGTGCTCCGTTTAGTATTTTCCGAGATATCGAATTTTTCGAAATAGGGGATCAAATTTCACCCCCTGGCTTCCTCTGCAAGTGAACAAAATCTTCACCACATATTCGTATCCATATAACAGTACTACGTACCGAGTTTAATTGTGCTCCGTTGAGGATTTTCCGAGATATCGAATTTTTCAAAATAGGGGATGTAATTTCTCCCCCTGGCTCTCTCTGCAAGTGGACGAAATTTTCACCAAATGTTCGAATCGGTATAACAGTACTACGTACCGAGTTTAATTGTGCTCCGTTGAGGAATTTCCGAGATATCGAATTTTTCAAAATAGGGGATGAAATTTCACCCCCTGGCTCCCTCTGCAAGTGGACAAAATTTTTCTCAAATGTTCGAATCGATATAATAGTCACACCTACCGAGTTTAATTGTGCTCCGTTGAGGATTTTCCGAGATATCGAATTTTTCGAAATAGGGGATTAAATTTCACTCCCTGGCTCCCTCTGCAAGTGGACAAAATCTTCATCAAATGTTCGAATCGATATAATAGTCACACCTACCGAGTTTAATTGTGCTCCGTTTAGTATTTTCCGAGATATCGAATTTTTCAAAATAGGGGATGAAATTTTACCCCCTGGCTCCCTCTGCAAGGGAACAAAATTTTCACCACATATTCGTATCCATATAACAGTACTACGTACCGAGTTTAATTGTGCTCCGTTGAGGATTTTCCGAGATATCGAATTTTTCAAAATAGGGGATGTAATTTCACCCCCTGGCTCCCTCTGCAAGTAGACAAAATTTTTATCAAATGTTCGAATCGATATAATAGTCACACCTACCGAGTTTAATTGTGCTCCGTCTAGTACTTTCCGAGATATCGAATTTTTCAAAATAGGGGATGAAATTTTACCCCCTGGCTCCCTCTGCAAGGGAACAAAATTTTCACCAAATGTTCGAATCGGTATAACAGTACTACGTACCGAGTTTAATTGTGCTCCGTTGAGGATTTTCCGAGATATCGAATTTTTCAAAATAGGGGATGTAATTTCACCCCCTGGCTCCCTCTGCAAGTGGACAAAATTTTTCTCAAATGTTCGAATCGATATAATAGTCACACCTACCGAGTTTAATTGTGCTCCGTTAGGGATTTTCCGAGATATCGAATTTTTCGAAATAGGGGATTAAATTTCACTCCCTGGCTCCCTCTGCAAGTGGACAAAATCTTCATCAAATGTTCGAATCGATATAATAGTCACACCTACCGAGTTTAATTGTGCTCCGTTTAGTATTTTCTGAGATATCGAATTTTTCAAAATAGGGGATGAAATTTTACCCCCTGGCTCCCTCTGCAAGGGAACAAAATTTTCACCACATATTCGTATCCATATAACAGTACTACGTACCTAGTTTAATTGTGGTCCGTTGAGGATCTTCCGAGATATCGAATTTTTCAAAATAGGGGATGTAATTTCACCCCCTGGCTCCCTCTGCAAGTAGACAAAATTTTTATCAAATGTTCGAATCGATATAATAGTCACACCTACCGAGTTTAATTCTGCTCCGTTTAGTATTTTCCGAGATATCGAATTTTTCAAAATAGGGGATGTAATTTCACCCCCTGGCTTCCTCTGCAAGTGGACAAAATTTTCATCAAATGTTCGAATCGATATAATAGTCTCACCTACCGAGTTTAATTGTGCTCCGTTTAGTATTTTCCGAGATATCGAGTTTTTCAAAATAGGGGATGAAATTTCACCCCCTGGATCCCTACGCAAGTTGACGATATTTTCATCAAATGTTCGAATCGATATAATAGTCATACCGAGTTTAATTGTGCTCCGTTGAGTATTTTCCGAGATATCGAATTTTTCAAAATAGGGGATGAAATTTTACCCCCTGGCTCCTTCTGCAAGTTAACAAAATTTTCACCACATGTTTGAATCCATATAACAGTACTACGTACCGAGTTTAATTGTGCTCCGTTGAGGATTTTCCGAGATATCGAATTTTTCAAAATAGGGCATGTAATTTCACCCCCTGGCTCCCTCTGCAAGTGGACAAAATTTTCATCAAATGTTCGAATCGATATAATAGTCGCACCTACCGAGTTCAATTGTGCTCCGTTGAAGATTTTCCGAGATATCGAATTTTTCAAAATAGGCGATGTAATTTCACCCCCTGGCTCTCTCTGCAAGTGGACGGAATTTTCACCGCATGTTCGAATCCATATAACAGTACTACGTACCGAGTTTAATTATGCTCCGTTCAGTATTTTCCGAGATATCGAATTTTTCAAAATAGGGGATGCAATTTCACCCCTTGGATCCCTTTGCAAGGGAACGAAATTTCCAGGCAATATTTACATCAAAATAACAATTCTGCATGCCGAGTGTCATTATGCTCTCGTCGGATATTTTCCGTGATAATGTAATGATCCAACGAAATATTCCCTATATAGCGGATCACTGATATTTCATATCTTTGCGAAATAGCTCCGTTAAAATCAACATTCGTTTCCTGTAGAAGTCTTTTTTTATTAGAAATTCAATAAAGTTTGACATCCCTTGTTCATTATTTATGCGAATCAGCCGTGTTACACCATTCATCTTACAAACGGTCTGATGGATTTGGTCTCGTAGGTTCACACCGGTCGATCCTCGGACCTACCAATTACAAATATTCAGCTCCACGCAGACCTAAAGACCACAATTAAGCGGAGATCTCTTCAAAACTGGCAAATCCAATGGAATAGCAGCAACAACAAACTACATAAAGTCCAGTCTAAGGTCGATTCCCCGATAAAAATCAAGCTCAATAGAAAGGACAAAATGGTACTGAGAAGATTAAGAATAGGTCACACCAGGTTAACACACGGCTACTTGATGACATTATCAGAAGAACAACCTACATGCGATTACTGCCGAGATACTCGCAACGGTGGAACATATTCTATCTCACTGTCCACATTACAATGAAGTTCGCCATCGACTAGGACTTGAAGAAATTATGAAGAACATCCTCAACTCAGTGTCCCAAATTGAAAAAACACTTGACTTCCTTAAAGAATGCCAACTATATAAGAACTTATAATAGATGTATCTATAGTACAATTCAATTGTTATACTTTGTAATCCACAATACAAATGTTATATCCAGAATAACTAAATACTGTACCATGTGTCAATGGCCTAGTTGCCGAGACACGTTAATTCAAATAAAAAAAAAAATAATCGCTTTTTTCAACGCATCTGGGAATTTTCCGAACTCAGATTTATTAATCAAATTCGTGAGAGGGGTAGCTATGAAATCTACAGTTTCTTTCAGTATATGAGATGTAATATTATCATCTCCCGTTGATTTATTATTTTTCAAAGAAAGGATGGTTCTGCGCACTTCATCCTCATTCGTTGACACTATTATAATAAAGTTTACACAACTTTTGTAGCGTCTAGCAATTTTAGATAGTTTGATATTTCGTGCTAAATTCCTACCAATATTTATAAAAAAATCGTTGAATGCTTCAGCGATTTCTTTTTTTTTCTTCATTTTTACATTGTTCTTATTTTTCATTACATCAATTCGTACTTATTGAGGCCCGCCTTGCAGCTCTCTCTAGGTTATCCAGAGTTTCTCCGATTTAGTTGAGTTGGAGTTTATTTCAGTTCTGTAATATTGTGCCTTTGTTATGTGAATAAGTCGTTTCAATTCGCCACTGTATTGTTTCAGTTCATTTTTCAATCTTATGTTTTGCGGATTGAGTTTAGATTTTTTATATAATTCGTTTTTTCTGTTAATTGATTTTATCAGCCCCTTAGTAATCCACGGTCTTCGTTTTATATCATTCCTACGAACTTTCACGATGTATTTACTTTGTTCAATGAGGTCCATCAAAATCCGGATGAAATAATTCATTGAGTCATTTACATCCCCATCAAAAATCACATCAGACCATGTCTCCTCCCTCAGCAACTTTTTTAGTTTTTTCAGGTTGACATATTCTCTTATTTGATTATTTCTGATATTTATATTCTTTTCCGGCAAAATTATTTTGAACGCCACTGGATGGTGATCAGTAATCAAGTAGTCTACCACCACTGGATGGGTATCTATTGAGAGAAGACGACTGTTAAAGAATATATGATCCAGACACGTATTTTGTCTAGTTGGTAAGTGTATACTTTGTAAATAACCAAATTCGCTCATGACATTAAGATAATCATCCCTTACAGTCGATTTTGATATCAGATCGATATTTAAGCCACCCACTATTACTGATATAGCATTATTTCTTTTATTTGACGTGAAGTAATTTTCTAGGTCAGCTATGAACTCAAGAGGATTTAATGATGGAGACCTATAGATTGCCAAAATGTCCACATTAAAGACGTCTAATTTTAATTGAACTTGTATTGCCTTTATAGGTCCTATATTAACAAAATAATATTATGGGTATAGTGACCACAGAATTCTGTTCAACTGCAGCAACTTCAATGAGTTAAGGTCAACACACCTAGGAAACCCCACATCCAATATTTCCATGGTGAGAGGGACCCCTCCCTGTCGATTCGCGACATTTTTGTTGACGTGTCTAAGGGACTGAGTCTTTTGTTCTACAGGTGGATGAACAATGGGCCACCAGGCCTCAGTTCTGCCTGAAATGGCACCGCAGATGAAGAAGAAGACCACAGAATATCCAAAGTCACAACAAAAATCGTTCAAAACACTAAATACATCCTCAATTCCAAACACTAATTGCAATAAACGCTGCAAAAAGATCTTAATTGCCAACTCAAATTAGGAAATTTTGTTCAATATTGTTTATTCAATATGACGGATTTAGGTCAAAACCGTTTCCTTACTAAATTGGGAATAGTTTTTTTAAAAAGTATCTTGATTTATGATACACACTTTGACATACATTTTCTGTTTTATTCCCTAGTTATGTTGCTTTTCTTTATTTCATGGAATCTGTATGCAAAAACGGCCCATTTTTTATCAAACGAAATATATTTTCTGAAAATTTGTTTCCTTTTATTCTGTGAAATTGACGCATGTTAGGCATGAGCAGTTTCAATATTATGAATCTCATCAAAGTGGTCAGTAAATAACTGTAGTAAATAATTTTTCATCTACCCAACATAAAATCATGTATATTTCTTTATTTTATGGAATTTTCGTGAAAAATATCTTGTTTCATGTTGATTGGAAAATTAACGTTAATTTCTCATAACTTTGATTCTCAATATTCACCCCTTTCACGGAATAAAAAGAATAGATTTTTCAGAAAAAATATTTTCTCTGATAAAAATGAGCCATTTGATGCCCAATTGGAAAATTTTCGATAGATTTCCCCCCTCAAAAATTTGGCTTCGGCTCGTCCCTAGGGGAAACTTATCGTGAACAATAAAGATCTATAAGAGAGAGCCCCCGACGGTGAGGAGGCCGAATTTTGCGCCACGCCACTGTAAGAAATTTCAGGCATCGCGAATAAAACAACTACTACACATTCTAAAGGTGCGTACAGACATGCTCCGAATGGCGTACAGCACCAAGTCGCGTACATCGACGCGATCAACAAAAGTTCGCCAATATCTACACCGTGATCGCGGCGAGGTGCGATACGCTGTTGCACCCCGCCGTCCACACTTAGGTACGCGACGTGGTGCGGTACGGCATTCGGAGCATGTCTGTACGCACCTTAATGTGCCCAGGGGTGCGTCAAGGTGGTGACTCACTAGTGAAATTTTGATATGAAAATATTTTCGGAATTTTGTGCTCATTATGTGCCAATTTGTGCCCAGGGGTGCGTCACGATGGTGTCTCACTAGTATATATATATATATTCTTATGAAAAAGAGAGCTGAAATAATACATTAAATGTTGAAACAAAAAGTACCTAAGCTGAGGTAAAAAAAGAACGGGGTATCATAACATTCTTTGTATGATACTATAGAATCATACGATACTATTAACACTACTATCATACGATACTATACAGCCAGGGGAAAAAACCTCAGCCGAAAAAACCTGCCTCCCCGTAAACAAAATAACATAAAATATCAAATATCAGGAAAATCTTGAAAGACATCAGTGTGATCATCTTCATGTTATCCGTCTATGGGCTCGGATGCACAGATTCTTCCCAAAACGACTCGTAATTCTTAACCTGAAATGAAAAAAAGACAAAAGCAGAAAAGAAACCGATTATTCAGAATAAATCGAATGCATTTTGGAAATGCATTTGCTACTTTGAAAAACATCAACATTAAGATTTCTTGGCCAAATAATGTTCGGAGGTTTATAAATATTTATGACAGAAATGTCACAAAATTTGAAAGAAATGAAAAAAAAAAAAACTTCATCAATTTCCATTTTCCGAATCTGTTGAATGTTACGAAACTGATAATTTTTCAACATAACAAGCTAAACTTGTAAAAAATCAATTAATACATAACCTTTCAACTGTCCTCTTTCACGAGGATTTTTTTTCTGTTGCCGTGTGGGTTTCTTGCAGAAGAATCTCTTTGATACCATGTTCATCAGCTAATTTGGAGACGTAATCACACTTTCCTTTCGAAATTCCTTCGATATTCAAATTCAAAATCCACAAATTGTTGCTCTCTGGTCGTGAGGGTTGTTTCAAACCAGATACGACCTTCCAGGTGATGATTTTTCGGCACTTCAGATGTTTGAAGACCGCTACGGGACCCCAATGAAAGGCAATCATCTCCCATAGATAAACCAAACATGTTATAACACAAGAAAACAGAATATTTTTCAGGAGCAAAAACTAAAGACATATTACGAGAATTGTCATTCTGACTAGTGAAATTGTGATATGAAAATATTTTGAGAATTTTGTGCCCATTATGTGCCAATTTGTGCCGTATGCTATGAATTTTGTGCCCATTCATTTTATCGAGATTTTCGAGTTTTCACTGTGATGTCACCAACTTGACGCTGTGATTCATATATGGAATTTCGGAAATTTTCGTTTTTCGATAAGTTGTGCTCATTTTGGGCCAATTTGTGCCGTATATTATGAATTTTGTGCCCCTTCAGTTTTGGAAATTTTCACTGAGCCAAGCGTCAAGTTGGTGACTCACATATGGAATTTTGGAAATTTTCTTTCTTCGATGAATTGTGCCTATTTTGTGCCAATTTGTGCCATATGTTATAAATTTTTTACCCCTTCAGTTCCCGAGATATTTCGAGTTTTCACTGTGATGTCACCAACTTGACGCTGTGACTCATATATGGAATTTTGCAAATTTTCGTTTTTCGATAAATTATGCTCATTTTGTGCCAATTTGTGCCGTACGTTATGAATTTTGTGCCCCTTTAGTTTTGGAGATTTTCACTGAATCAAGCGTCAAGTTGGCCTATTTTGTGTGCTAAATTTGTGCAAATTTGTGCCGTATTTTATGAATTTTGTGCCCATACAGTTTTCAAAATATTTCAAGTTTTCACTGTGATGTCACCAACTTGACGCTGTGATTCATATATGGAATTTTTAAATTTTTTGTTTTCGATAAATTGTGCTCATTTTGTGCCGTATATCATGTACTTTGTGCCAATTCGGTTTTCGACATATTCTGAGTTTTCACTGCGAGTCAATGACTTGACGCCGTGACTCTCCTTTTTCCTTTGAATCGTGCTCATTTTGTACCAATCAAATTTTCAGGTTTACGATGCCTTTATGCATTCCTTAGTACTGAATTCTGAATGCCCATAAAAAATACTTCAAATTTTCCCAATTAAACATTTTCGTACGACCAATATTATTTGAGATAGCTATTGAGTAAAATATAAATAATCACCTTTTATTTATTTATTAATGCATTCAACAATGAGATACAGACTGAGTATCCACACAAAACATAACTAAATTATGGGTACATCACAATGAATTACAATTTTGTACCAAAAATAGAAGGAAATTAACAATTTGGGTCAAACCGAGGGGTAAATATCTGCCCAAAATGTTGTACACCATAATTCCTTTTTTGCAAATAAATCCCAATAATTCCTAATAATTACAAATAATTCCCAAATAATTCCAATAATTCCCAAATAATTCCAATAATTCCCAAATAATTCCAATAATTCCCAAATAATTCCAATAATTCCCAACTAATTCCAAATAATTCCAAATAATTCCGAATAATTCCCAATAATTCCTATTTAAATCCCATAAATCCCAATAATCTCGAATAAATCCTCAAATATTTCCCAATAATTCCGAATAAATTCCCTTGAATGAGAAAAAATTTCCGTAAATCCTATATAGATTCACTTATGGGTTTTTGTTTTTGATGAACACTCTGCAAATGATTTGACGGCACAGATGCGAGTGAAGGGGCAGTAATAGGATGCATTAAAAGGTTTTTAAACTTTTTTATTAGCATATAAAAAACTATTTTTTGTGAAAAGGGCAAGTAAATAATGAAACATCTCGTGAAACATTTACTATTGACTCATACCATGTCAATAGTTCTGTTTTTTATTTCTGTAGGCAATGTTGATCTGACCTAAAACATCGTCTGTAATATTGAAAATATTTGACCTATTCTCCTTCATAGATATAGGTCCGAAAAATATGTATCCAGTTTCAACTTTGGATAAATCTTCTTTGGCAGGCCATTTGAATTCATTTTTTTTTTTCTTTTTTTTTGTCTCAAAAATTTAATCTCAACCATCGAATTATCGGCAGTACCTTCAACATGTTTTAAGAGTTTTCCAACAAACCATCCTTCATCATAAAACACTGCATAGTAGTTATTAATATCTAATGCAATGGTCAACGCTGATGGTGAACTAGAATGTTCTAGAGTTTCTCCCTGATATTCGCTTTTATTAATATTGACTCGCATATCATTTTCCGAGTCAGAGAGAGTTTCAGTCTCCGGACTATCGTCATATTTTATGATGTCATCATCTTCTGAACTGTCTGTGCTCTCTCTCGAGATACCTCTCTTACCTCTCTTTGACCTCCCCTTTCTATTAGTCACTTTGGGGTCTGATGAATTTGTTGTCCACTTCTATTAGTGCCGAGTCTAGTGCCTTAGTATTCTGAGGTCTTCCCTCGGGTCTTTCTATACTTTTCAAGACGAAATGTTGTACTCTATCTGTACTATCCCTATTTTTAGTTTCCTCTAGCAACCAACAAAGCGAAGACTTTCTAACAATTTTCGACTTATTTCCAAGAGTGACTCGAACATATGGACCATCTTCAATTGTCTCATCCAACAATTTGTGATCATAACTTCGTAAAATCAAGTTATCCATTACTCCGACATTTGACATATTACATAAATCTTCAAACAGATGACTATTTGGATTGTTCAAATCATCGTCGTTTATTCCTTCATCTTCTATCGGTAGAGAAGTAAAATGTTGAAGCCTCTGTTGAAAATCATTTGTTGAAACACTTGCTGAACCGAGGGATGAACTTTCACTACTGTCGATAATATTGTCGTCTATCCGCATATCCTCTTCATCTTCTAGACTTTTATCCTCTCTTACGAGGTCCTTCAATGGTGGAATTGCAGCATAATTCAAGCTGTTTTCTTCTACAGACATGCCAAGTTCTCGCGTATGCCCTAACGCATCAAATCGTGCACGCTCTACAGCATCGGCTATCATACTATCCGTATACTGTTTCAAATCTACCTGAGAATTCGTATCAACATTCATTTTTTCTTGCCTTTTTTGTTCTCTTGGAAATATAATGACATTGTTCAGTTCGTTTAGAATATTAACCGTCTTAATTCTGTCTAGACGCCTCAGAATATCTCTAACGTTAAAGTTGACAACAGTCGAATATGTGGAGGTCATGGATCTCATGGTTCTGAACGTCTGTTCACATTTCTGATTTCGAAAAAGAACAGGCAAGAACATGTCGCTCGACAAGGATGGATTATCACGGATGTTCATTACAATATTAATTAAAGAATGCGCATTCAACTCGACGCAGGCATAGCAGTTCGATGAAATGAAATGCTCTCCAATTTTATGTTTGTTTGATATAAGCCACTGGCGCCAAATTCTCAGAAAGAAGACGCAGTACCAAATCGAATAAATTCGACGAGTAACATCTATTTTCGAATCGAATAATCAACCGAATCAATTTCAAAAAAGCAACAACGCCTTGATTTTGTGGGGCCTTCTCTAACAAATTGATAACATTATTTGAACATAATTTCTCTGCGGCTTTGAAATTCATCTTGTCCGCCAATTTCAAATCAGATTTTGTTAATAAATGTTTTTCTTTGGAGTGGTCTGCAATCATTTGTTCGAGTTGTTTGGCAGTTGCATAAAAATCACCAATCCTCAACTTGATTTTATCATTAAGCAGTCTAGTACGTAGCTTGGTAGCTATATGTACTGTATCTTGAATATACGAAGCGCAGTCTTCTGAAGAGTAGTTTGCTCGAAACCATCCCCATTCAGGTCGTGGCGAATCTGTAGAGGAAGATAATTGAGCACCTTGCCTCATTGTATGACGTGTATCGCCATCAGATCCAAAACCCAATACAATAACACCCCGCTCCTTCGAATTCAATTTTATATATTGCCACCTTTTCGTAACATCGGCGGCTGTGATTCTGTTATCTGTGCCGAAGATGGCAAGGCAATAATCTGGCGCTGCTGGTGATATAGGTTGGGCCATAATTACATAGGCATAATTCGATCTTTCTCCGTTCTTGAAATGGTCCTGTATTGCTTTTGCAGATGTGGCTAAAAATGAACAAAATACTTGGCAAAATATAACTTACCTGAGGTTTCACTTCCGAAGAAACTTTCGGTATCAGTTTCAAATTCACTTATAGTTCACTGTGAATCTCTAAAGCGGAAACGGAATAATCAGTACCGAAGACATGCGTAGTCAAATCATGCGTAGTCAAATCATGGATAGTCAAATCATGCGTAGTCGAGTGCGTAGTCGAAACTAAAGGGTTGCCAACTTTCTTCTTCTTCCTTCTTTGAATAAATATGGCGCCCGATATGGCCTAATTACCCATGTGTTTAATACTTCTATATTGCTAGTTGGGGTCTAGAAAAGACCTCGCAAAAGGAAGACAACACCACGGTGCATACATAAATACTTCTTTCTGTCTCCCTCGTTTAGACCGGGGATTAGACTTATAATTTCATGTGCATAGTCGGAAGTAGAGCATTTCACAGGTGTTGAGTCATATACTATGGACAATTTATAAAAGATATTTTCTTTGTGGCAATATTGTTGATTATTTCGGATTCTAAACTAGTAAAAGGATTGTTTTAACCACAGTTTTAACCATAGAATATACCATTACGTATATGTCTTTGTATATGTTCTGTTGTCTAAGTTCGGAAAGGTTATTCCGATTTCTTTCATATATTGACTTGAACATTCAATAAATGAAGAATCAATTAAACAAACATTTTCGTTTGGTCCATTTAAACCGGTCAGAGCGCTCGAAAATCGTGTTTATTTGCGAAGTGAACGAAGCTAATTGGTCGAGATTCCCGCACATGGTATCTAGCACGTGGTAGCGGTTGTTTCTGCACAGAACATGATAGTTCAAATGCTTGGTAAATCCTCGATAAATCCTTGGTAATTCCCAATAATTCCTGATAATTACCTTATAATTCCCAATAATTCCCAATAATTCCTAATAATTCCTAATAATTCCTAATAATTCCCAATAATTCCTAATAATTCCTAATAATTTCTAATAATTCCTAATAATTCCTAATAATTCCTAATAAATCCTCCAGACTGTACACCATAAATCCTCAGATATTTACCCCTCGGGTCAAACAAATAATCACACGAAGAAGAGCCTACTTTCAGAAGGAAATTAATCATAATCATGTACAGTTTTCTTCCACTGAATAGGATTTTAGCCGTGGCCCTAAATCATCTCTCCTTTGGTTCTGTAGCTATATTTTTGAAATTTGGAATATTGAATATACTCACTATAGGGCACTTTTTGACATATTCAGAAAAAAATCCAACTTCTGGGTTTTCCGGAAATGACATCAACTTTCGATTTTCAAATGGGACACCGGGTATATTATTACATTTTTGGAATCTCCATAATTTTCCTAATCTGATGATTCCCCATAGTTGATATTTCATTCGTCAGAACACCCATTTGAAAATCCAAAGTTGATGTCATTTCCGGAAAAACCGGTTATTGGATTTTTTTCTAAATATGTCAAAAAAGTGTCCTATAGTGAGTATATTCAATGTTCCAAATTTGAGAAATATAGCTACAGAAACAAGGGAGAAAATGGAGGTGTACTATGAGTCTCTGTCATCTGTATATACAGGGTGGCCATTTCAAAACGAAACAGACGAGATTACAGACGAAATAAATTTTTTCGATTGAAATGCTCGGACATGTCGATTTCTGTTTCGAGGGGGACAACTTAAGATGTAGGTTACGGACGCATAGCTCTTCAACCCTTGCTACTACAACCCTCACCCCCAATTTTTGAATAGGGAAGATGGGGTGAGTGATACCTCATTTGAAAAGTATTTTTATACTGATTTCAGCACAGTGGTTGTTTTTTCATTTTATGCACTAGTTCTTGAAATACAGGGTGGCCATTTGAAAACGAAACAGACGAGATTACAGACGAAATAAAGTTTTTCGATAGAAATGCTCGGACAGGTCGATTTCTGTTTCGAGGGGGACAACTTGAGATGTAGGTTACGGACGCATAGCGCTTCAACCCTTGCTACTACCCCCATTTTTTGAATTGGGAAGATGGTGTGAGTGATACCTCATTTGAAAGGTATATTCATTCTGATTTCAGCACAGTAATTGTTTTTTCATTTTATTCGTTAGTTCTCGAAATATTCTTGACTGAAAATGAAGTGGTGTTTTCATGGCACTGGTAGTGTTTTTTTGTGAAAAACCTTCCAAATGAGGTATCACTCACCCCATCTTCCCTATTCGAAAATTGGGGGTGAGGGTTGTAGTAGCAAGGGTTGAAGCGCTATGCGTCCGTAACCCACATCTTAAGTTGTCCCCCTCGAAACAGAAATCGACCTGTCCGAGCATTTCTATCGAAAAAATTTATTTCGTCTGCAATCTCGTCTGTTTCGTTTTCAAATGGCCACCCTGTATATTTCATATTTCCATGCCTTCTAGTTTTTGGTGAAACCTCTCAAAAGCTGCTTAAAGCTTGTGTGAGTTAGAAAGATGGGGCATGTTCATGTCTCGACGCCAACCTTAGGCACAGCACTGTGATATATCTGTGGCATTCGGGAGACACATACAGGGTGCGGCACGGAGGATGGATGGTTTTAAAAAAATAATAAAAACGTTAATTTTTACTCAAAAACACATTTATTGACGGAATCAGATTCTCAAGGAAATAGCATTTTAGACAGTCAAGTGTGGAAAATCACATCAGGCATGTGGTGGCCGAAATCGGTGATGCAGTGCTGGAGGCGCTCTTGGAAGTTCGCGTAGACACTCTCCAACATCGCTCTCTCAACTTGGGCAACTTCCACGCGAATAGCCCTTTTCAATTCGTCCAGAGTTCGGGGCTTGGTCTCGTATACTCTAGCCTTGAGGTGTCCCCATAACGTGAAAACGGTTTGTGCTTGAGGTATCTAGATTAAGAATAACAAACATAATACCGAATACTTTTTTCTCCCTTTTTCTTCAGGTTTTTCTCGATATTTTGGAAAGTATTTCAGAGAATGCAACGCTTTGAAAACTAATGAATTCAGAATTGCATACTCTGTCAAATTCGATAACAAGAAAACAGAAAAAAATAATTTTGAAATTTTTTTTTTCGCTCCCTGTATAAACTGAAAGTGGTCAGGCTCTAAGAATATTTTAGCTCGGTAGATAATGTCAAAGAATATCATAATCCCAATTTTCAGATTTCAAATAAGTCTAGTTCTCCAGAAACGCCTAATAGGCCGTCGAACTTGGTACACCCTGTATATTTGGTTCATTCATCTTTCATGAGCGATATACAAAGGCAATCCATATCACGAATAGCCTTCAATAACCAACTTAAATTTTGGAGTTATCATGTTTCTCCCAAATGCCACAGATATACAGGGTGTTTCCTTAACATGCGGCAAAAATTCAGGGGGCTGTTCCTTGGACTATTCTAAGAATATTTTGTCCTTTGATGATTTTTGAAAAACCTCTTTGTTTCGAAGATACAGGGCAAACAAAATTTTAGATAATAACATTTTATTATGAAAAATTACATGAAAATTTAACTTAACCTACAAAAACTGTTGAAAATGACCACCTCCAGCCAGCATACAAGCATCCAATCTTCTCCTCATTGACTGCCGAACCCTTTCAAAAACACCAGGATCATTTCTTATTAAGTTACACCCAGCAATGATCCGATTTCGCAAGTCTTCCACATTTTCTACTGGAGTGGTATAAACTAATGATTTTAGATGGCCCCATAGGAAATAATCTAAGGGGTTTAAGTCCGAGGAACGAGCAGGCCATAAATGAGGTCCACCTCTTCCAATCCAGCGATCTCCGTATGTTAATGTTAAAAACTCACGAGCAACCAAACTAAAATGCGCTGGTGCACCATCGTGCATAAACCACATTGCATGTCTTATTTAAAAATAAATTGTACCTACTTAGTAAACACAGTGCGGTACGCATTTTTATTTATACTATTATCAATTTTAAAAATATGAAAAATGTTGTTCGCCCTGTATCTTCGAAACAAAGAGGTTTTTCCAAAAACATCAAAGGACAAAATATTCTTAGAATAGTCCAAGTAACAGCTCCCTGAATTTTTGCCGCATGTTTAGGAAACACCCTGAATAATAGTCATAATGATTTTCATTGAAGTTGAGCTGCTATCAGATCCCTTTTCACCCTGCCCCATTGTTTATCTTTTTCTCGATAATTTGCTCCTCTACCAGCATGATCAATAGTCTCTTCATCCCATAGGTCTTTAACAACTAAACAAAAATTATGAAGAACACAGCATGCAATGATTATTTCGACGGCTTTACATATGATATACACATTAATATATTGGAGCCGTCTCCACCTTCCCTTTAATAAACCAAAGGCCTGTTCAATCTTCACTCTATCTGCGCTCAACATATAATTGTGTTTTTTTTTTGGATCCTTGTGATATTATTTCCTTTGTAAGGAGTCATCAGCCAATTTTTGAGACCAAAAGCACTGTCCCCTATTAGATGAAAATTATCATTGAAAAACTTTTGGGAACCGTAAGCCTCAATTTGGATGATAATGATAACATGAATTTTTTTTGCTTAGTATAAATAATATAAGTGGTAAAATAAATGTGATATAGGAATTCCTACTCGGGAGTCTAGAGCTGATCCTGGAAATCCAGCAATAATATACGTGAAAAAACAACTTTCATCGCAAATAGTCATGAGATTTATTGAATGTCTTCTATATCTGTTAATATAGCTATCTTGTTGAGCCTTCTCCACTTTAGCGAATATGTGTGTTGTGTGTACCATCTATTGCTCCAATTGTTCCTGAAGTGAAAAAACAAGTTCAACTTGTAATTATGGAAGCATTGTTATCTAAGGCTAAGTTCACATGATCGCCCGATTACGCACGTTTGTAGCTCGTTAAAGCGCGTTGATGTATTCAGATGGTCGCGCGTTGATAGCGCGATAGCCCGCGACTACTGTCATCTTCTTCTTCTTCTATCGTTCACAATGTGTTGTGGCCATTTCCTGATTCAGAGCACAGAAAAAGTCATTGAAATCTCTGTCAATATTTCTAGTCTAAGATCCCAGAGCCGCCAGACCTTACTTATTTTTGAAGTAACGAATTTTATAGTATAGACAGTCTTATATGTGTTAAATAGTGTGTGCATACTCGCTAGCTTGGCTATGCGGCCCGTTCGTAGGTAGCAGGTAGAAAAAGTGGACAAAAACATACCGAACTTTTCTTAAATTCGAAGAACTGATTTTTATATATGTCACGCAGAATATTATGAAAAATAAATATTTCATATTGCCAGACAGTTTCCGTGGGCCGAAATTCCTCTCAGACGCTTCAAATTCCAATAAAAAAAAAGACAGGTTAGAAACATTGTGTCATTTTGACACCTTTCGGAATCAAACGACAAAATTTCTAGCTCCTCCAAGGATGGAGGTTTAATCGTTGGGCCAGCAACCCAACATCAAGAAAGTTCACAATGTTGCTAAATTTCTCATTCAACAAGCCTCGGAATAGGACTGGTAGTATTCAACGACGTGAGTGAATGAACTAAAAATGAGAATGATTACTTGAAATGTACAGGGACTATTGAGCACCAGGAGATCATTTTTGATGGAGTTGTTTGTAACGTAAGAGTTGGATTGGAGATTGAAAATGAAGTAGCAGGACAGTTCACAGACATAAAAAGGATTGAAAGGCTTGATGAAGAGAACTGGGTATACGGCATCAAGCTGTTTCTTGATGATATGTATTGTAGATTGCATATTGTTAAGGCCAGAATATACATCTACATACATACATAGAAACATTGTTGCGAAATATCCAGATTCAGCACTTTTGTTAAATTCGAAACAATAATTTTGATATATGTTTCACTTCCGAAGAAACTTTCGGTATCAGTTTCAAATTCACTTATAGTTCACTGTGAATCTC
The DNA here is from genome assembly GCA_038502775.1 of Hippodamia convergens. Lineage (NCBI taxonomy): Eukaryota > Metazoa > Arthropoda > Insecta > Coleoptera > Coccinellidae > Hippodamia > Hippodamia convergens. Next base: position 304,135 of record JAVSIQ010000026.1, on the reverse strand, counting down.
TAAAGCGGAAACGGAATAATCAGTACCGAAGACATGCGTAGTCAAATCATGCGTAGTCAAATCATGGATAGTCAAATCATGCGTAGTCGAGTGCGTAGTCGAAACTAAAGGGTTGCCAACTTTCTTCTTCTTCCTTCTTTGAATAAATATGGCGCCCGATATGGCCTAATTACCCATGTGTTTAATACTTCTATATTGCTAGTTGGGGTCTAGAAAAGACCTCGCAAAAGGAAGACAACACCACGGTGCATACATAAATACTTCTTTCTGTCTCCCTCGTTTAGACCGAGGATTAGACTTATAATTTCATGTGCATAGTCGGAAGTAGAGCATTTCACAGGTGTTGAGTCATATACTATGGACAATTTATAAAAGATATTTTCTTTGTGGCAATATTGTTGATTATTTCGGATTCTAAACTAGTAAAAGGATTGTTTTAACCACAGTTTTAACCATAGAATATACCATTACGTATATGTCTTTGTATATGTTCTGTTGTCTAAGTTCGGAAAGGTTATTCCGATTTCTTTCATATATTGACTTGAACATTCAATAAATGAAGAATCAATTAAACAAACATTTTCGTTTGGTCCATTTAAACCGGTCAGAGCGCTCGAAAATCGTGTTTATTTGCGAAGTGAACGAAGCTAATTGGTCGAGATTCCCGCACGTGGTATCTAGCACGTGGTAGCGGTTGTTTCTGCACAGAACATGATAGTTCAAATGCTTGGTAAATCCTCGATAAATCTTTGGTAATTCCCAATAATTCCTGATAATTACCTTATAATTCCCAATAATTCCCAATAATTCCTAATAATTCCTAATAATTCCTAATAATTCCTAATAATTCCCAATAATTCCTAATAATTTCTAATAATTCCTAATAATTCCTAATAATTCCTAATAAATCCTCCAGACTGTACACCATAAATCCTCAGATATTTACCCCTCGGGTCAAACAAATAATCACACGAAGAAGAGCCTACTTTCAGAAGGAAATTAATCATAATCATGTACAGTTTTCTTCCACTGAATAGGATTTTAGCCGTGGCCCTAAATCATCTCTCCTTTGGTTCTGTAGCTATATTTTTGAAATTTGGAATATTGAATATACTCACTATAGGGCACTTTTTGACATATTCAGAAAAAAATCCAACTTCTGGGTTTTCCGGAAATGACATCAACTTTCGATTTTCAAATGGGACACCGGGTATATTATTACATTTTTGGAATCTCCATAATTTTTCTAATCTGATGATTCCCCATAGTTGATATTTCATTCGTCAGAACACCCATTTGAAAATCCAAAGTTGATGTCATTTCCGGAAAAACCGGTTATTGGATTTTTTTCTAAATATGTCAAAAAAGTGTCCTATAGTGAGTATATTCAATGTTCCAAATTTGAGAAATATAGCTACAGAAACAAGGGAGAAAATGGAGGTGTACTATGAGTCTCTGTCATCTGTATATACAGGGTGGCCATTTCAAAACGAAACAGACGAGATTACAGACGAAATAAATTTTTTCGATTGAAATGCTCGGACATGTCGATTTCTGTTTCGAGGGGGACAACTTAAGATGTAGGTTACGGACGCATAGCTCTTCAACCCTTGCTACTACAACCCTCACCCCCAATTTTTGAATAGGGAAGATGGGGTGAGTGATACCTCATTTGAAAAGTATTTTTATACTGATTTCAGCACAGTGGTTGTTTTTTCATTTTATGCATTAGTTCTTGAAATACAGGGTGGCCATTTGAAAACGAAACAGACGAGATTACAGACGAAATAAAGTTTTTCGATAGAAATGCTCGGACAGGTCGATTTCTGTTTCGAGGGGGACAACTTGAGATGTAGGTTACGGACGCATAGCGCTTCAACCCTTGCTACTACCCCCATTTTTTGAATTGGGAAGATGGTGTGAGTGATACCTCATTTGAAAGGTATTTTCATTCTGATTTCAGCACAGTAATTGTTTTTTCATTTTATTCGTTAGTTCTCGAAATATTCTTGACTGAAAATGAAGTGGTGTTTTCATGGCACTGGTAGTGTTTTTTTGTGAAAAACCTTCCAAATGAGGTATCACTCACCCCATCTTCCCTATTCAAAAATTGGGGGTGAGGGTTGTAGTAGCAAGGGTTGAAGCGCTATGCGTCCGTAACCCACATCTTAAGTTGTCCCCCTCGAAACAGAAATCGACCTGTCCGAGCATTTCTATCGAAAAAATTTATTTCGTCTGCAATCTCGTCTGTTTCGTTTTCAAATGGCCACCCTGTATATTTCATATTTCCATGCCTTCTAGTTTTTGGTGAAACCTCTCAAAAGCTGCTTAAAGCTTGTGTGAGTTAGAAAGATGGGGCATGTTCATGTCTCGACGCCAACCTTAGGCACAGCACTGTGATATATCTGTGGCATTCGGGAGACACATACAGGGTGCGGCACGGAGGATGGATGGTTTTAAAAAAATAATAAAAACGTTAATTTTTACTCAAAAACACATTTATTGACGGAATCAGATTCTCAAGGAAATAGCATTTTAGACAGTCAAGTGTGGAAAATCACATCAGGCATGTGGTGGCCGAAATCGGTGATGCAGTGCTGGAGGCGCTCTTGGAAGTTCGCGTAGACACTCTCCAACATCGCTCTCTCAACTTGGGCAACTTCCACGCGAATAGCCCTTTTCAATTCGTCCAGAGTTCGGGGCTTGGTCTCGTATACTCTAGCCTTGAGGTGTCCCCATAACGTGAAAACGGTTTGTGCTTGAGGTATCTAGATTAAGAATAACAAACATAATACCGAATACTTTTTTCTCCCTTTTTCTTCAGGTTTTTCTCGATATTTTGGAAAGTATTTCAGAGAATGCAACGCTTTGAAAACTAATGAATTCAGAATTGCATACTCTGTCAAATTCGATAACAAGAAAACAGAAAAAAATAATTTTGAAAATTTTTTTTTCGCTCCCTGTATAAACTGAAAGTGGTCAGGCTCTAAGAATATTTTAGCTCGGTAGATAATGTCAAAGAATATCATAATCCCAATTTTCAGATTTCAAATAAGTCTAGTTCTCCAGAAACGCCTAATAGGCCGTCGAACTTGGTACACCCTGTATATTTGGTTCATTCATCTTTCATGAGCGATATACAAAGGCAATCCATATCACGAATAGCCTTCAATAACCAACTTAAATTTTGGAGTTATCATGTTTCTCCCAAATGCCACAGATATACAGGGTGTTTCCTTAACATGCGGCAAAAATTCAGGGGGCTGTTCCTTGGACTATTCTAAGAATATTTTGTCCTTTGATGATTTTTGAAAAACCTCTTTGTTTCGAAGATACAGGGCAAACAAAATTTTAGATAATAACATTTTATTATGAAAAATTACATGAAAATTTAACTTAACCTACAAAAACTGTTGAAAATGACCACCTCCAGCCAGCATACAAGCATCCAATCTTCTCCTCATTGACTGCCGAACCCTTTCAAAAACACCAGGATCATTTCTTATTAAGTTACACCCAGCAATGATCCGATTTCGCAAGTATTCCACATTTTCTACTGGAGTGGTATAAACTAATGATTTTAGATGGCCCCATAGGAAATAATCTAAGGGGTTTAAGTCCGAGGAACGAGCAGGCCATAAATGAGGTCCACCTCTTCCAATCCAGCGATCTCCGTATGTTAATGTTAAAAACTCACGAGCAACCAAACTAAAATGCGCTGGTGCACCATCGTGCATAAACCACATTGCATGTCTTATTTAAAAATAAATTGTACCTACTTAGTAAACACAGTGCGGTACGCATTTTTATTTATACTATTATCAATTTTAAAAATATGAAAAATGTTGTTCGCCCTGTATCTTCGAAACAAAGAGGTTTTTCCAAAAACATCAAAGGACAAAATATTCTTAGAATAGTCCAAGTAACAGCTCCCTGAATTTTTGCCGCATGTTTAGGAAACACCCTGAATAATAGTCATAATGATTTTCATTGAAGTTGAGCTGCTATCAGATCCCTTTTCACCCTGCCCCATTGTTTATCTTTTTCTCGATAATTTGCTCCTCTACCAGCATGATCAATAGTCTCTTCATCCCATAGGTCTTTAACAACTAAACAAAAATTATGAAGAACACAGCATGCAATGATTATTTCGACGGCTTTACATATGATATACACATTAATATATTGGAGCCGTCTCCACCTTCCCTTTAATAAACCAAAGGCCTGTTCAATCTTCACTCTATCTGCGCTCAACATATAATTGTGTTTTTTTTTTGGATCCTTGTGATATTATTTCCTTTGTAAGGAGTCATCAGCCAATTTTTGAGACCAAAAGCACTGTCCCCTATTAGATGAAAATTATCATTGAAAAACTTTTGGGAACCGTAAGCCTCAATTTGGATGATAATGATAACATGAATTTTTTTTGCTTAGTATAAATAATATAAGTGGTAAAATAAATGTGATATAGGAATTCCTACTCGGGAGTCTAGAGCTGATCCTGGAAATCCAGCAATAATATACGTGAAAAAACAACTTTCATCGCAAATAGTCATGAGATTTATTGAATGTCTTCTATATCTGTTAATATAGCTATCTTGTTGAGCCTTCTCCACTTTAGCGAATATGTGTGTTGTGTGTACCATCTATTGCTCCAATTGTTCCTGAAGTGAAAAAACAAGTTCAACTTGTAATTATGGAAGCATTGTTATCTAAGGCTAAGTTCACATGATCGCCCGATTACGCACGTTTGTAGCTCGTTAAAGCGCGTTGATGTATTCAGATGGTCGCGCGTTGATAGCGCGATAGCCCGCGACTACTGTCATCTTCTTCTTCTTCTATCGTTCACAATGTGCTGTGGCCATTTTTTGATTCAGAGCACAGAAAAAGTCATTGAAATCTCTGTCAATATTTCTAGTCTAAGATCCCAGAGCCGCCAGACCTTACTTATTTTTGAAGTAACGAATTTTATAGTATAGACAGTCTTATATGTGTTAAATAGTGTGTGCATACTCGCTAGCTTGGCTATGCGGCCCGTTCGTAGGTAGCAGGTAGAAAAAGTGGACAAAAACATACCGAACTTTTCTTAAATTCGAAGAACTGATTTTTATATATGTCACGCAGAATATTATGAAAAATAAATATTTCATATTGCCAGACAGTTTCCGTGGGCCGAAATTCCTCTCAGACGCTTCAAATTCCAATAAAAAAAAAGACAGGTTAGAAACATTGTGTCATTTTGACACCTTTCGGAATCAAACGACAAAATTTCTAGCTCCTCCAAGGATGGAGGTTTAATCGTTGGGCCAGCAACCCAACATCAAGAAAGTTCACAATGTTGCTGAATTTCTCATTCAACAAGCCTCGGAATAGGACTGGTAGTATTCAACGACGTGAGTGAATGAACTAAAAATGAGAATGATTACTTGAAATGTACAGGGACTATTGAGCACCAGGAGATCATTTTTGATGGAGTTGTTTGTAACGTAAGAGTTGGATTGGAGATTGAAAATGAAGTAGCAGGACAGTTCAGAGACATAAAAAGGATTGAAAAGCTTGATGAAGAGAACTGGGTATACGGCATCAAGCTGTTTCTTGATGATATGTATTGTAGATTGCATATTGTTAAGGCCAGAATATACATCTACATACATACATAGAAACATTGTTGCGAAATATCCAGATTCAGCACTTTTGTTAAATTCGAAACAATAATTTTGATATATGTAACGCAAAATATTATAAATAAAGGAATATTTCATATTGCTAGACCGTTTCTGTGGGCCGTAATTTCTCCCAGACGCTTTAGATTTCATTAAAAAAATGAATTTTTTTTTACATTTGAAGTCTTCAAATTTGAATATAATCCTTAGGGAATTATTTTAATTCCTTTTGTGGAAAGCCAGACCAATCCCAAGAGCCAAATATTCTGCCAGTACACAATCAGAATTTTTATTAGTTTTTCAGAAACTATGAATTTTTTGCCTTTAAAGTTTATGCGAGGAATTACGGCCCACAAGACAGGTTCTACCAACTTGAGGAAATTCGAAGAACCCATAGTTACGAAACCTCTATCAATAAAAATATTGTAAAACGGCAGGTACGAGTTAACCATCGAGTGAAGCTGACAATGAAGATTAGGATTAAGATGAAAAAGATCATATTTTTTCATTTCTGTTATAATTATAATAATAAATTGTCATTACCATAATTTGATGTTGGAAACATACACTTTGTAGGCAAAAAAATCAATAGTTTCTAGGGACCTAACAAAATTTTGATTGTGTCTGGCAGAATGTTCGCCCCTTGGGATTGGTCTGGCTTTCCACAAAAAGTATCAAAATAATCCCCTGAAGACTTCGACTGTAAAAAAGTTTTTCTTTTTCAATGAAATTTAGAGCGTCTGGGAGGAATTACGGCTCACGAAAACGGTCTGGCAATATGAAATATTTATTTTTATAATATTTTGCGTTACATATATAAGAATCAGTGCTGCGAATTCAACAAAAGTACTGAATTTGGCCATTTTGCAACAATTGTTTCTGTGATTTTTTTTTATTGAAATCTGAAGCGTCTGGGAGAAATTACGGCCCACAGAAACGGTCTAGCAATATGAAATATTCCTTTATTTATAATATTTTGCGTTACATATATCAAAATTATTGTTTCGAATTTAACAAAAGTGCTGAATCTGGATATTTCGCAACAATGTTTCTATGTATGTATGTAGATGTATATTCTGGCCTTAACAATATGCAATCTACAATACATATCATCAAGAAACAGCTTGATGCCGTATACCCAGTTCTCTTCATCAAGCCTTTCAATCCTTTTTATGTCTCCGAACTGTCCTGCTATTTCATTTTCAATCTCCAATCCAACTCTTACGTTACAAACAACTCCATCAAAAATGATCTCCTGGTGCTCAATAGTCCCTGGACATTTCAAGTAATCATTCTCATTTTTAGTTCATTCACTCACGTCGTTGAATACTACTATTCCAAGGCTTGTTGAATGAGAAATTCAGCAACATTGTGAACTTTTTTGATGTTGGGTTGCTGGCCCAACGACCAAACCTCCATCCTTGGAGGAGCTAGAAATTTTGTCGTTTGATTCCGAAAGTTGTCAAAATGACACGATGTTTCTAACCTGTCATTTTTTTTTGGAATTTGAAGCGTCTGGGAGGAATTTCGGCCCACGGAAACTGTCTGGCAATATGAAATATTTATTTTTCATGATATTCGGCGTGACATATATAAAAATCAGTTCTTCGAATTTAAGAGAAGTTCGGCATGTTTTTGTCCACTTTTTCTACCTGCTACCTGCGAACGGGCCGCATAGCCAAGCTAGCGAGTATGCACACACTATTCAATACAAATAAGACTGTCTATACTATAAAATTCGTTACTTCAAAAATAAGTAAGGTCTGGCGGTCGTGGGATCTTACTCTATTCAACTTTGTACGTCTAATCGCGCGAATCATTTGAACACGTCTATGCTTGACAGTTGTACTTCAATACGAGCGAATAAGCGCGACCAGTGTTGCGAATGGTAATTCACGGGAAAAACCAAAATTTCTGCCAAAAAATCCAAAAAAATCCGGTGGCTCCGTTATTCATTCCGAAAAAAACCCGCTCGTTCTTCGAAAAATTAAATAATTAAGAAAAGAAAAAACATGCTTTTCTATTCTGAGTATTCCAATTAATTTTTTAAAGTGAATAATCTCTAGTGCCCTCAAGTGGTAATGAGCAACAAAACCTGACCTATTTCAGTGTTTTGTAATTGATAGGAATTGAACAGTTATGATTTCAGATTTTTATTAATTTTATTACATAAAAAATATGTTGTTATTTGTATATTGTTTTTTAATTTGCGGTCGAAGGTCATACATTTTTGTGAACCTCAAGAAAGTTTGCAGATCGTAAAATTCTCCACAAAAAAATATTCAAATCGTAAGAAAGTCGTATTTCAAATAAACGCACACATTTTCGCTCCACTCCTGAAGTGGCGCACGACTCCTGAAGTGGTGCAAGTCGCGATTGTTTTTAAGTGTTTCTCCCAGTCTTATCATCTAGTGGACAATATTTCAATAATTGATTCGAATTATCCAATTCCCTCAGAAAACCTTTGAAACTGTATAACATGAAAAAAATCCGAATTATTTTCTAATCCGAAAAAATCCGCAAAAGTCGAAAAAATCCGCAAAAGCCGAAAAAATCCGCAATTCGGATAAAAATCCGCCCATTGGCAACACTGAGCGCGACGTCGCGTGAAACAAGATACTGGCGACAGAGCAAAGTCGATCACGCGTGATTGTCAATATACGCGCGATGACGCGCGACCATATATGAACATTTCTATGTGACTACTCAGTATCTCTAGTCGCGCGTTTGGGAATCGCTCGTAATCGCGCGATTATCTGAACTAAGCCTAACTGTTATATGTAAATTTTCTCACCTGGATAATGACAAAAGCTTTGTGCTACAGTGCGGAGCTCTTGATGACATGAAAAAATTATAAATAAAATGAATATTTTTTAATTGTAATAAAAAATATATTATTCTGTTGTTCACATCCATCACTGTGGTAGGTGCCAAATCAAATCTGTCTCCTAATGATAATGAAGTATCACCTGTAGCCAAATGACACAATGAAATCCATAATTGTGACTTGAGGTCTAATGAAGAATTTTTTTATATCTGCCTTGCCAATCACTTGTCCAAGCAAGTAAAACCTTTTTTTCGTTAAACGGAAAATCCTGAAAAACATATGTTCTTCATATTTCTTTATCCATGTTTCTACCATGAATATTTTAGAAGTCATTGAGTGGAGTCTTGTTGTTCAGTATAGTATCAAATTGAATAGTGTTTGGAAATGCATCTGTGAATAATACAACATGTCTAAAATGAATATGAGAGTCAAATAAAATTTCATTAGCTGAGATTACAGATGTAATTAAATCTTCAACACCTGACATGATTCTCTATAATTTTTCTGTTGCAGCAAATTCTGAAACAAATATGAAATATGTATGTATAATTCTTTGTTCTGTTCAGAGCTCCATTGCGAAATACGATTCAAATATAAAATTTGGTTATGTATTTGTTTTGATTACAACACTAACGTAAAAACTTAGGGCGTGAAGCGTATTCAAACGCAAATTGGTTATTCGCTCGGTTATTCGCGGTTATCCCTGAAGGCTATAACAATAGATAACCGCAGGGCTGCAGGGCAGGACCGTAGATAACTTGGGCGGTCCCAAGGTACATTTCTAGGGGGGTAATTTTTTCCAACAAATATATACCTACACAGAGTGTCCCACCGTGAGTGTCCATTAGAAGATTATGTAGAAATAATCATTCGATCACTTTTATGTGAACGAGTGTGTGAAGATAAAATTGTCTTCATTTATGATATATTTTCAAATATCAATGACTGCTTTCACCGAAAATGGTATCAACTTTTTTATTTCTAATGGAACACCATGTATATTATGACTTTTTCAGATATATCCTTGAATGCCTCATTCATTTCCTATCGCCACCCAGAGCCGTTTTTGAGTTATCCACTGCTTTTTTGAAAAAAATTACAAATTGGGGCTTGTAGAAGACTGAGGATTAAATGAAGGCGCAAAGCCTGTCCCATGTCTAAAAGTACCATTTTCGAGATATTTAGTAATAACTGTTAGCTTCGAGCATAATATAGTATGAAGTTTTTAGGAAAAAGAATAAAACGGTAAACAAAACATTCTTTGCCTTTACGGAGGCCACACCGAAAACATTTTCAATGAATTCAAAATAGTTATCATCGAAATGAATACAATTTTCAATTCCCAGGCTCAGAGATCTTTTATCATGAGGTTGGAGAAATGATATGAGGTATAGACCAAGCAAATTAGACTTTTGCCTGAAAATAATTGGTGGAGTTCTGGAAACTGTTTTAATCATTCATTCAGGCCTCTAATGTGATGAGTTTGAGGTTTGCCCCAATTTCCCAGTGGAGCGTATGCCGTGGCGTCCGAGAAACCTCGAAATTTTCGGACTATTTTAAGTTTTCCTCGAATAGCTCCTAAACTAAGCACTTTATGAAAAACTTTGTTATATCTAAAAGTGTTAAGCATGAAATTCTGCTCCAAAAAAATACCATGATATCATATTTCGATCAAGTAGTTTAATAGATATCATAAGTCGAAAAACGGAAAATTTTAACACTTTTTGAAAAAAACATTTTTTCCCTATAAAACATGAAACATCTATCAAGCTACGACTTTGAGAACAAAATGTCATTGAATAAAAGTTATAGACCGTCAATTTTTGATAAAAACGTAATCCCTCCCCTTCCCAACCACAATGTAAAATTGGGCAGTAGCTCATTAGCAAACCACCCTTCATAAACAATAAATAGCCCTAATCGATTAACAACGTCGAATAAAATTATGTTAGGAAGTAAACACAGATAGAAAATCATTTGAATATAGTTTGAAGTAACCATGCTAACTAATAAAATAGTATGATTTCAAAATAATAAAAAACAATAATTAATATTTGCAGTAGAAACAATCATCATTCCACTGTTTTTTTGTTCACATTAATAGCACAAAGAAAGTCTATTTTTCAAGACGTTTGGAGGAAGTTGGTAATGTTAATATGGACTCTTACTCGTCCATCTCTTTCATATTCAATTCGTCATCAAAGTCTTCTTTGCTTCTTTCATACAGGCAGACATCAAAATCCAGGTCAAAGTCGTCAGGACCAAGAATTTCGTTTTCTGTTTTGGCGTTTGTGCACTACTGCCATCTGCATAATTTACAAATGGTGGTGCACTTCATATCTACGGTGCACTTCATCTAATTTTTTCTGCACGAGCAAGCTCCAAGGCAGCCTTTCGAGTATATGCAGCAAATCGTTTTCAGGAGTTCGAAAGGTGTTAGTTCTTCTATAGTGGTTATTGGCGTAAGGCCTGAATTTCCCTTCTTCCACCCTCACTGAAGTGGGTTGAGTGGGTTGTTTCTCCAGGATTGTAACTGAAAGTGAGTAATTTGATATGTCATTGAAAGAAATTAAAATTAATTCAAGAAAATATTATATGGGGAAGTAGACTACAATTTGGTGCACAAATGTATTTGAAATTCATTATATAAACAAACGTGGGACTCATAAACTAATAACTCACACTATAACTTACCTGTAAATACGTCCTGAGCGAACGCTATCGAGCAGCTGCTTCAGTTGGAGGCAAAGAAGCAAGATTAAATGATGTCTTGGTTAATAAGTTCTCGAACATCACATACCGCAATACATTCAATTTCTTTGAATCATTTCCATAAAGGGCTGCTATGCATTTCTTCCCTGCCTCGTCAACCTCATCGGCAGTAGCATTTGATTTGCTGAACATTTCTGCTGCTTTTAGCAGGTTTGAATTGATTTCCAATATCTTTAGGAATTTCAGTTTTCCTATACCGAAAAATGATGACGTAGTGCCGCAGCCATTAAATGCATGAAGGAACAATATAGTTTTTTTCGAAACAGAGGAAAAATTGTAGTGCAATGGAGAATAGCAAAATCGTCTTGCTTTACTTTGCCAGGCTTTAGTAAGAAAATGTTGGGACACATACGGGCTGCAGCAGTCAAAATTATAACAAAGTCAATGTCCTTCCCAACAATAGCCAGACATTCTGAGCGCTGAGCGACTTCTATAGCACTAGCTTCGATCAAATGATCAGCATCCTTGTCTAACTTTGAAATCCTCCGCTTCAAGTCTTGAAATCAATAATAAAATTAGGAATTTCTGCTTAGTTCAAGTCGTCTACCATCCAAAGACAATAGCAAACCCAGGTGGATTCGAGCAGTTTTCTCAACACCTGAATGTGTTGGGGATATTCTGAGGAATAAATCCAAATTGAGGGGTCATCCAGATCTTTGATGATAAGACTAGGGAGCAGGTATCTACTCTAAGGTGACAAGAGATAACATATCATCAATTCACAGCCCCACTCTAGGGGTGCCAATTTATGTATGGTTAAAGAAAACTGTACTTCAACGATAGGTGCTGCGGCTAGTCAGAGCATGAGACCTTACATCGATTTGAGATAAAAGGATATAAGATGCTTCTACTCAGGCTAATGATAATCAAAACTAGAACAGTTGAGATTTATTCCTCTCCGACGACAACACCTATTTACAATGTCCAACATCAAGGTTAAAACAAACTGTGGTAAACCATGGGAATTATTGAACTTTCAGTTCACATTGTTGAAAAGGAGCGTAAATACAATGTTGCTCACGGGATTTTCAGAGAGCTGATATTCGATCCTTAATGACTTAGAAGTCTGGAGATAAACGAATAATTTAATGTCGGAGTCTGTAAAATGAAATATTCTCAAAACCTTTTATCAGTTATTGTAAATATCCGTACGAACTGGGCTCCACTTTGGGATCCCAGCAGAAAATTCGTGAGAAGGAAAAATCTTTGCTTCTTCGTCTTCTTCCTTCTATTGTTTAGGCGATTCGCCTGTTTCCTTTCGTCGATTCTCCGCCTACACTGTCAAATTGTCGCTCCATCGTTTTCGAGGACGTCCTAAACTCCTGCGACCTAGTGGAGATTTGTCGCGTGCAATTCGGACCATTCTATTCTCGTCCATTCTTCCGATGTGCGCGTTCCATTCCCTTTTTCGACCCAGTACCCAGTGATTTACATTTTCCACTATGCAAGTTTTTCTTATGTCCTCACTTCTCTCCCTATCCAGTAGTGTTTTTTCAGCTATCCTGCGAAGTACTCTCATTTCGGTGGTCTCCAGTAGTTGTCTAGTCCTCGCTGTGTCAGGTCGAGTTTCAGCGGTGTATGTCATAGTTGGTCTTACTACTGCTTTGTATATTCTGGATTTTGTTTGTATGCTTATGTTTTTATTCCGCCATACTGTGTCATTCAAACATCCTGCTACTCTTGTTGCCCTCGTAGTTTGCTCCCTCACCTCCTCTTCAACTTCGCCACAGCCAGAGATTTCTATCCCCAAGTACCTGAACTTCATTTCTTGTTGGATAACTTTGCCTTCAACTTCCAGTTTGCAGCTTAGTGGAGTTTTTGATGTCGTCATACACTTAGTTTTCTGGGTTGATATTATCATATTGAATGATTTGGCAATACAGTTGAATCGGTGTAATAACCGCTGCAGGTCGTCTTCACTCTCTGCCACCAGTACAGCATCGTCGGCATAGCACAGAATTGCTATTTCGCGATTGCCCATTCTGTAACCCTTCAGTGTACGTACACTCCTTATCACCTCGTCCATAATTATGTTAAAAAGGAGAGGGCTCAGCGAATCCCCCTGTCTAATGCCACGGCCCACAGCTATTGGCTCAGTCAAGACCCCGTTTATTTTCGCCTGAATCAATTTTCCTCATACACGTTCTGAATGGTTTTAATGAGGTTATGTGGTATTTGCCTATTGTAAAGTAGGTGTAAAACGTCTTTAAGGTGCACACGATCGAACGCTTTTTCCAAATCAACAAAGCACATGTATGCTGGCCTGTTGTATTCTATCGATTTTTCCCTTATCTGTCTTAAAACAAACACCGCATCCGAGCACGACCTGCCCGATCTGAATCCCTGCTGTTCGTCGGCTAGGGATGTAAAGTTGTTGATTTTGTTTGCAATAACCTTAGTTGTAAGTTTGAGTGTGGTGCTTAGAAGATTTATACCTCTGTAGTTTAAGGGCACTTTCTTATCACCCTTTTTAAACATCAGGATTGTGTTGCTTGTTGCTCAATCATCAGTTCTCCATTATTATTCAATACGGTTTCATTGAATTTTTGCTTAATTCCAGGCAGTACTTCATTACCGATGCGGGCGTTGAAATCGCCAAGTATTACCATTTGTTGGTCACCTGGTAGTGACTGAATTGTATTTTGAAGTTTATCATAAAAAAATTCTCTTTCTTCTCTGGGCTTGTTATCCTCACGTGCGTAAATCGACAATATATTCAGTGTTTTACCCTTCGCCTCCATCTTAATAACCAAGATTCGTGAGGACACGTAAGTGCATTCCTTTATATTGTTCTGGTACTTCACGGAAATTGCGATTGCTACTCCTTCCTTCGCCCTTGTCTGCTTCTCTACTCCGCTGTAAATCACCAGATAGTCGCTGTATTGTACTTGACCTTTACCCTTCTTCTTGGTCTCTTATAAGACACATATATCGATATTACTATCTTTCAACTCCTTCAGAGTTTCTTGATCCTTGTTGTTGAATGATTTTATATTCCAGGTGGCAAAGCGCATCATATATCTCTTTTTCCAAATCGTTCTCCTTTTTCTTGCATGGGTCGTCATCCGTGAATCAGTCCAATTCCGAGGCAGAGTATCGGTTCTGTGAGCCGCAATAGTTTTTTACGCCGGGTAGGGAGCTAACCTGACCCGACAACCTTCCTCCTTTTTCCGGGCTTAGGACCGGCAACATGACCACCCGGCGATCATGCAGGCGGAGTTAAAAAAAAATCTTTGCTGAATTGCAAAATTGAGTATTTAGTCATTGCCAAGGCACGCCTAATTTGGAGGAGAGGAAATTTTTTGATACCTGATTGGTACTACTCAAAAAGGTTGGGTGAGGGGGAACCACCCACCAGAGGTGGAAGCACATTAGTTTCCAAAGGGAGAAGTCAGTAGACCTGGGGACGACGGTTCCGTGAGGTTTTCCAGGTTGCTCCGCGGAAGGTCGGAAAAGTCATCCTTAGATGACTCGGGGGAAGGAAAAGTTCTAGTTTTGGTATTAGGGAAATATTAGGTAGTTTCCAAAGGGAGAAGTCAGTGCATCTAGAGACTCCGGTCGCGAAAGATATCCTTAGATTACTCGGAAGACGGAGAAGACGTCGGGAATCGGTAAAGTTCAAGTTTTGGTACTTGAGGAATATTAGGTCGTTTCGAAGGGTGAAACGGTTTGAGTAGGTACGTTAAGGGAATAAGGTACAGGTTTATTTCGTAGTTGACGGTGTGAGGGTGGATATCAATATGGCTTGTGCACAGATTTTAACAAAGTCTATTATATGGATATTTTAAACAGTTCACACTTTACAATAAATCAATACACAATCAAGGAATAGCAATACTCAACTACTACTTCTAGGACCCCTTTATCTATTCACACGTACCTGACAGAATTGGCGTCCATAGAAACTAGTACCTGAGCATGCTTTTGTTGTGCATGCGCACAAGGTCAAACATAATACATTAGTTGTCATCAGGTTGTTTTATAGAAGTGGACTGGTCCCAAATTTACTTTGGCCAGCAGTTCTTACTTCAATACCCCCTCCCAAACTGAGGACCTGACAACTAATCATACATAACATACATAAACAGAAAAGTTCCAACCAACTGACTTAAATGGAGTGAGAAAATATATAAAGTGTACAATAATAAATAATATTTTGCTTGAAGTTATATAAATCAAGCCTTAAACCTACAACAGAATTGTCAGTGAAACCGTATAGAGCTGTTTCTGACAGATAATGGAATAGGGTTCCTTATAGCGAAACAACTGTCCTTATATTTTGTGTATGGTATCAATACATTGTGTCCAGGGACCGGAAACCCTTCCCACAAAAGATATTATACCATCATATCAACTGAAACTTATAACTGATCAACAGATACATATGACATAGCATACATATCACATATCTGATTAACATATACATACAACAGATCAACATGACGTACATAGAATGTTTCATCATATTGTACTAACTTGATTAATTCTTTACACACACTACATGTGGTCAGAATTTTGATTTCGCATCTATCATTTCCAGGGACCGGAGACCCTTCCAAATCAAGACACTAGTATTTATCAAAGTATGTATCCAGGGACCGGAGACCCTTCCTACATGACTCAAATAAACACTTCAACATGTATATCTATTTAAGTATATTTCCAGGGACCGGAGACCCTTCCAATATAACTCCAACAAATACACAACATATTCAAGTATCATCAAATTATGTTTCCAGCAACTAAGAACCTTTCCACAATATACCGATGAATACTCAACAGACATGATATTATCAAAGTACTTAGGGGATCAAAGATCCTTTTATGATACTGAGATAAACAACAGAATTTACTTTCAAAGGATATTTAAGATCGAAGATCCTTAACAATACTATTCAGATAGAGTGCCTATAGGTAATTACTGAAAAAAAAAAATAAACATCATCATCATCATAAAGCTGAATGAATAAATGTTTGATCAAACACAGAATGTTTTGAGTTTAGTCGTAGACTTTTCTCATTTTCTTACCATATGATTTAACCATTATTTTTTTTTTAACTGAAAATCCAACCTCATAGAATACAAGGTGTCCTCGAAACTTACAGAGCTTGGCTGCACTCAGCGGTTTTGTGAGAATGTCAGCAATCTGATCATTAGTATTGATCTTCACAATGTTAATTTTCTTGTTCCTTACATGTTCACGTATCAATAAATATTTACGCTCAATATACTTCAGGCGACTTTTACTTGTGCTAGCTAGACAGTTTTGTCTTGCTGCTCAATTGTCTTCATATATATTAACAGGAAATGCTCTGAGACCAACAGTTTCTTCTAATAATTGTGCTAAAAATAGAATTTCATTAGTAACATGAGTAAGTGCAATGAATTCAGCTTCTGCTGAACTTTGTGCCAATGTCGATTGGAGTTTCGAGCACCATAAAACAGGATTACCAAATGCATAAATCACAAAGCCTGTAGTTGACTTTTGACTGTTCTTATCACCTGCAAAATCTGCATCACAATAACATGATAAAATTGGAGAGCCTACAGTATATTTTAGACCCAACTGACTTGTACCTTTCAAATATCTGAAAACTCTTTTTACTAATGTCCAATGATACTGTTGTGGATTAGCTTGGAATCGAGCCAAGTAACCTACAGCAAAAGATATATCAGGTCTTGTAAATAAACATAAATACAAGAGAGAGCCTATGGCTTTCTTGTACGGAAAATCTGCTTCATTAGTAACTTCTGGAACTTTATGATTTCCTTGAGGAACTAATGGAGTATCAACTGAATTTGAGTTTTCCATTCGAAATTCCTTTAACATTTCCTTCACAAACTGGGATTGATGAAGAAACAACTGATTTTCTGATCTAGTGATTTCCAAACCAAGGAACTTAGTTGGAAAGCCAAACTGTTTGACATTAAAACGTGACTTCAACAAATTCACATTTTCTTGAATAAGTTTTCCACAACTACCCGTAATTATTAGATCGTCAACATATACTAAAATCAAAATGATCTTACCATCTTCTTCTTTCTTATATTGTATTTTCCATGCATTCTGGGTTTCTGTGAAACCCCTCATAAGCTACTTAAAGCTTGTGCGAGTTAGAATGATGGGTGTGTTCTGTGTAGGCTTTGTTACTGTGTCCCGACGTCACCTTAGGCACAGCACTGTTAATTGTTTACCCAACAGTGAATGGTTCGGCGCGTTCTCCATACCAGAAAATTTCTTCCCTGGCGGAGACTCGAACCCCGACTTGCCGAGTCGGAGTCCATGGCCATATCCACTAGGCCACACGCACTATTAACATATAAACATGGTTCACGTAAATTTGATTCAAAATTAGAATCCTTCAGAAATTTATCAAGTGTCATAAACCAACATTTTGGTACTATAAATAATCCATAGAGAGCTTTTCGTAACTTCAATATTACCTTTGTTTTGTCAAGATTGATTCCTTCAGGTACACTCACATATTTTGGTCTATCAATTTCTCCATGCAGAAATGCTGTTTTGATATCCAACTGTTCAATATGCCATTTCCTAGAAACTGATAATGCAAACAAAAGTTTAACAACTGATAGAGCTGGTGTAGGAGATGCAGTTTCCTCAGAAGTATACTTTTCAGTATCTTTGCATCCTACAACAACTAAACGAGCCTTACATACACCATTGTCTTTCGTTGTAAATACCCATTTTAGAGGAATACTTTTCATGCCTTGTTTTCTTTCCACGATTTCCCGAACGTTATGTTGGTTTATCGCTTCAAGTTCTGACTGAATGGCTGTTATCCACTTACTGCTTTCTGAACATGTTGTTGCTCCCAGATACGTTTGAGGTGTTTTACTTGTTTCGTATATTTTTGTATCATATACAAAACCAAATGCATTTAAAATTGTAGCATTAACTGAAATTTGTGGTATATCACGGCCATTGGTTTTATCACCATCAAAATCATCTAACTGGAATATTTCTTCATATTCTATCTCATTATTTATCTGAGAGTTAACTGAAACATTTTCTAACATATTTGTAGCACTTGTTTTATTAACAGAATTATTTGAGCTACTCTGTACTGGACTTCCAGTTCTTACAGAACCAGACTTTTTATTAACTGATTTAATTTCAATAGGTTTGTTTGCAACTGATAAAACAGAATTGTCAACAGGTGACTCAACAGATATGTCCGTTATGGACGCAACTGAATTGCCAACAGCGGGCGTTAGAGAAATGTCCTCACTGGACTCAACAGATTCGGATGAAACTATAAATTCATCACTAGAGACTGATAACTTTGATTGACATGACTTGTAGGTCAACTTTTCATTTATTAAAACATTACAGGATGTAATCGTTTTACAGGTTTTAGGATCATACAACAGATAGCCAGTATCGGTATACCCTACTAAATACATTGTGCTAGATCTTGCGTTCAACTTTCTGCCTTTTGGAACATTTTCGTTCTTAACTTCGGCCTGTGAGCCAAAAATTCTTATATTTTGCAGATCGGCCTGTTTTCCATACAGTTTTTCATATGGAGTCAGAAAATCTACTGATGAATGAGGCGTACGATTGTATAGATAGCAAGCGGTCAAAAATGTAAAACCCCAGAAAGTAATTGGAAAGCCTGATTCAAATAACAAGGCTCTAGCTCTTTCTTGGAGTGTTCTATTAAACCATTCAGCAGTTCCATTATGTTCGTGTTGATAAGGTTCTGCTAACTGAATTTGAATACCAAACTGATCGAGAACTTGTTGACACGATTCGCTGATGAACTCTGTTCCATTGTCACAACGTAACTTACTGAATTGACCAGGATCAGGAAATAATGACTGAAGAACGTTCAATGCTTTCTTTAAAAATTTGAAAGTTTCAGATTTTTGTTTCAACAGGAAAATTTGTGCATATCTTGAATAATCATCAAGAACAACTAAAACATACTTTTTCTTAGTGAAATGTGTTGGCGGATCGATAACTAACAGATCTGAATGAAGAATTTCACAAGCTCTGGTGGCACGATCTCTTTCTTTTGCACATGTTTTTTTGTCAAATTGTACAATTACCAGTACTTAGATTATATGTGAGTTCTTTAACTCCTTGAAAAACATTAGGTAATTTTCCTAAATAAGAGGATGATATATGACCCATTCTACGATGC
Source organism: Hippodamia convergens (assembly GCA_038502775.1). Taxonomy (NCBI): domain Eukaryota; kingdom Metazoa; phylum Arthropoda; class Insecta; order Coleoptera; family Coccinellidae; genus Hippodamia; species Hippodamia convergens. The sequence goes on along the minus strand of JAVSIQ010000026.1, from coordinate 284,704 downwards.
CACGTACTACCTTCTTGAGCCAATTGTTTCAATTGATTAAGAGTTAATCTTTTACGTAATTTTGGAGCTTCCTAGTATTACTAGCTATTTTATTGGTTTTGATAACCGAGAGTTTCATTTCACACAAAGAATTTTCTTTCAAATTAAACTTTTCATTTATTAACTTGTATTTATCTACATTTACTTCTTCGCAGATTTTACTTGTACTACTAGAATTTACTCTTGCCGATAATCTATACACGCCATCCGATACATAAAGCAGGGAGATTTTTCTTCTTAATTTTCAAGATAAAATAAACCCATTATTAGCATTTAGCACAAGACTTGTCCCAAACTGAACATTAAATGCACGGACACTGAGAATATTATCCCTTACTAATGGGACATACTGAACATTAGCTAGATGTACAATGTGCGAACTTTTTCCAAACTGTACAAGTAATGGAAGAGTTCCCTGACCCATTGACATAATGGACTCAGTTTCCGATGCCAGCACAACAGATATGGGCTCTTTATAAGCCTGATAGTTCAACAGAATTTTTTGTACATTCACTACATGGTGAGATGCACCAGAATCAACCAGAAATGTTGCAAACATACCAAAATTGCTGAAATCAAACAGTGACTTACTAGATTTATTTTCTTTCATTCTTCTGCAGTCCTTTTTTTCATGACCCTTCTTATGGCAGAAATAACAGAATCTCTCTGAGTTCGTGCATGTGTTAGCCTTATGGAACAGCAAACCACACTTTCTGCAACTTGAATCACGCTTCTCAGCTGGTGTCATTTGCTTGATTCTTTCTAATTGGTCCACTGTGTATGGGCTGTTTTCTGCTCTTTTATCCTTAAAATAAGGAGTTCGCTTTGAAGGGAATTTCTCTTTTTTGGAATTGGCCTCCTTGAGTGATCTATCTGATCTACTCTTGTTTTCGACCTCTCTGTAATATTGACTATTTGCCACCTCTAAAAAGGCATTTTTCACAAACTCATACGTCCTAGTTTCTTCCGGTAGGGTCGCCATCGTTGTAAAGAACGCCATGAACCCTCTTGCATCCTTCACCTTGTGTAGAAAATAGCCCACCACTATTTTTGGTTCCAGAGGGCATCCTAGCTCCTCGAAGTCCTGCACCCCCTTCTCGAATTGGGAGACGAAATTTACCGGGTTCATTTTTGGGTAGAACACCGTTTTCCCGAAGTTGTCCAAAACTTCCACCATCTTCTGCACATCGTTTTTCCCAAACATCTGTACTAGTTTTTGGAAAGCTTCCGCTGCCGACTCTTGATTTTCTATCACGGTTCTAGGGGCATGCTGCAGTGACGCCTCTAGATATTGCAGCACTTGAGCGTTATACATATTTTTCTCTTCGATAGTCATTGTACATTCTGGTCCGCCTAAATCAAAATGTAGGAATTGCGAACGTCCTAGTGCTCGCATGTCTCGTTCTACTCTTTGCTTCCAGGAGCGGAAATTCGAGTGTCCTTTTAGTTTATCACCACTTTCAAAATGTGGTATTATGAAAGCTGGTAGATTTACTTTCTCTGTAGGTAGATCTGATATCACACTCGTTGATGGAGATCGGATGTTTCCAATTTTTTCTGCCAACATTTGCACGAAACTTGGGTTTGTTAGCATGGCGAAAATATGTTGTGAAACATCCATTGCCGACTCACTAAGGTTGGATTGATCCATTTATTCGTTGTTGGAATTAATTGACATCGTTTTTGGTAAAAGCACGTGGTCTTCTTGTCGCACGTGGTCTTCTTGTAACACGTGGTCGACGAAACGGTTATTGAAATACTTTCACTTATAATGTCTTCACAAGCTCTGCTACCATGTGAGGGTGGATATCAATATGGCTTGTGCACAGATTTTAACAAAGTCTATTATATGGATATTTAAAACAGTTCACACTTTACAATAAATCAATACACAATCAAGGAATAGCAATACTCAACTACTACTTCTAGGACCCCTTTATCTATTCACACGTACCTGACAGAATTGGCGTCCATAGAAACTAGTACCTGAGCATGCTTTTGTTGCGCATGCGCACAAGGTCAAACATAATACATTAGTTGTCATCAGGTTGTTTTATAGAAGTGGACTGGTCCCAAATTTACTTTGGCCAGCAGTTCTTACTTCAACAGACGGAAATACTAGGTAGCTTCGAGAAACCGTAGTAGTAGTTGTTTGTAAAAAGGGGAATTTTACGTTTTTTTTTTTCAGTTAGGATATTCGAGCCAGGAAACGCGATCGGGAATTAGGTGAAAGTTTCGCGAAAACGGAAGTGAATCGTACCGGGAGTGATTTATTTCAGGAAACTTGGATTTCATACCAGCGCGGGAGATAAAAAGGTCAGAATTTTCTAATTTTATTTGATGAGAATAGTCGAGTCCAAAAGTCTTGGCCATCTTCCATCTCCTATCAGCTCACAGTGTAATTTCGTAGTATCATAATACTACGAAAAACATAACATATTATGTTGAAATCTGGGTAATTAAGTAACTTAGAGAATAGAACAACTTATACTTTCTTTACAAATTTTATTTATATAGTCTGAGGTGCAGACGTAGGAATTAATTTGTTACTCCAGTAAATTTTTGTAGGTATTTTGGGTAAAATAGATGTTTTTGTTAAGTTATTTCAGTGGTTTCAATAATACTAATACTCAGAATTCTCTCTAAGAAGAAAAATAACACCAAGACCTTCTCGTTTCTGCAGAAGGCCGGACCCACCCTCTCTCCGAAGTGGAGAGAGCCTAAATTTTGTTGTTAGGTTGACAATGAAGCCGCTCTCATTCGTCAACCCTCTTAACATCTAGACACTCCCTTATAAACAAAGTCACTTTTACACAAAAAGGACAAGGATCATATAGGGGTGCGTATAACAAAACCTGCACGAGGACAAGAACATACCCAACTATGAACAACCTGTCAGGAAAAGAATTTACAAATTCACAAATTCAAAGTTCATAATTTCTAGAATTCACAAATTTAAGAGTTCATAAATTCAAGAGCGCTTTCGTTATCTGTTAACTTATCTGAACGTAACTGTGCTAGATAAGGAAAGCGAGCCTCTTCAACGCTCGAATTCCTGGATCTTCTGGAAAACGTTGCAGCAAGAGGTGATGATCGTATTCTCTCAACCAGAAGCTTCGAGGCTCCAACTTCCTAGATGTCTAGACCCTTTAGAAGAAACGTCGAAGGCCTAGCTCTCTTCGGTAGGTATGAAGATTTAGCTCCTTCGATATAGGATTCTGTAACTCTCCAAAGAAAAGTCTCTGGAGACTCAACTCCGTCTAAAAATTCTGGAGACTTAACTCCGTCCAAAAATTCTGGAGACTCAACTCCGTCCAAAAATTCTGGAGACTTAACTCCGTCCAAAAAGGCAATTTCCAATAATTGCCTAAGCTAATTATTTCAAACTAGAACTAAGGAACAATTTACTGCTTTTCTCGACGTAACGTTAGAGCGGTGAATTAACGGTCTTGTCTCTGGAACGCCACAAACTCGACTGCCTTCGCTCATCGCACAAGATTTCGTACTCGGGATAAAGCGGTTCGGGAACTTACGAGACCCACGGCGGTAAATTCAAACGTTACACTACCCTTAACATTACTATAAAGTATATACAGGGTGTCCCAACCATAGTGCCTTCGTCACAATTTTCTAAAAAATCCTCGAAAAACTGAGTGAATTATCAATCTGGCCGAAACTTTACACTAATATTCGGTCACTTTCATCCAAATTTTCAGAATTTTTATCTGTCGTTCAATTACAAAAACCTTCCATAATATTAATAACAGAATCCTGGCTACACCCCAACATTCCAGACAGCATATTAAATATTCCTAATTACACACTATATCGAGACGAAAGTGTAACTACACCTGGTTACAGGGGTGTATGTGTCTATTTGAGTCAGAATATCACTTCGTCGTTTAAAGTGAAAGAAATTCGCAAGGACTGAACAAGTATTAACAATATTTTCTTCGAAATATCGAGACAAAATTTTTTGCTTTTCATCGGATGTATCTATCGACCTCGTCCCTGCCCTGAAGACTTTGAATTAATGGCTTTTCTGTCAGAGAGCTCTAGGAATTATGAAACGTAGTTCAAGCAGGTGACTTCAATTGTCCCGATCTGAAGTGGCCTATCATTCAGCAGCCCCCTCCAAACGCTCCATCCCTACCATATGCTGATCTAATAATCAATAGTGGTCTCCAACAGCTGATTCTTCAACCCACCAGATAGAGGGATGGCCAGGTTCCCTCCTTACTCGACCTTTTCATCTGTTCCGGTGCAAACATAGTCTCAGACATTGAATATCTGCCACCTGTTGGAAAGTCGGATCATGTTGTTTTATCAACGCAAATTCTGCTCAATACATTAGGTACTGACTGTAATCATAGTGAGATGAGGAGCAGAGTTGACTACACACAGGTTCGCGAAGTCGTTTCAAGCTTTAACTGGCACTCGGTTCTTTCTTCTCAGACATCAATGGAGGATATCTGGGGAGTTTTCACAAATATAATTGATAGCGCTGTATCCGCTTGCACTACTTTTTCAGTTGAAAGATCAAACCCTTTGAAACCATGGATTAATCGGTCCATATTAATTATGATTCGGAGGAAGAAGTCACTGTGACAACGTTAATTGCGCAGCGGGTCAGTTGAGGACTACCGCAACAATCGAGTGTATTCAAACATGGTCTCATCAACTATTCATCAATCCAAGAAAGAATTCGAGTACGACTTAGTCTCTTCCAAAAAGAAAAAAAATTCTATAAGTACCTCCGTTCCTCCATGAATAGTAAAGTGGGAATACCATGAGTACGAAACTCTTCTGGTGAGCCTTGCGATACGCTCGTCGAAGTTGCTGACGTGATGGCCAAGAAGTTTGCATCAGCTTTTGTACTAGAGTCTGATGATTTCGGGTCCGATCCTCTGTTTCCACCCATTACGGAGGAAGTGGAAGATATTGAGATGAGTGAGGAGCTGGTCCTCACTTATATTTCCAAGAGCAATAGCAGTTCAGCTCCAGGTCCTAATGAAATAACAACGCAACTGTTACGTTCCTGTGCCGAAGCCTTAACTGTTCCACTTGGTTATCGGCCTCTGTAACACCCATTTTTAAAAAAGGCGATAAGCTTTCTGCACAGAACTATCGACCAGTGAGCTTAACATCAAGTGTTTGCAAGATCCTCGAGAGGATAATAAGCGAAAGATTAATAGAGTTTGCCCTGCATCACGATATCATTCCGAAGGAGCAACATGGTTTTCTTCCAGGTCGATCAACCATCACAAATTTACTCTCCTGTGTCAACGACTGGACTAGATAGGTTGATGCTGGCAATCCAATAGATGTGGTGTACCTCGATTTTGCACGAGCATTTGATCGTGTTCCTGACTGTCACCTACTGAGAAAGCTTGAGTTTTTGGGAGTTCGGGGAATGCTGCTGTCCTGGATAAGATCTTTTTTGACACTGCGTACTTTTCGGGTTAGGGTTGGTGACTGTTTTTCCTCTTCCACCACAAAGGTCCTGAGCGGAGTTTATTTATTTATTTATTTATTTCGAAAAATTGAAATACAAACAGGCCGAGGCCCAATTAAAGTATTCACTCAAGTTAACCTTCATAGTTTGACAAGGAGAGAACAATTATGCTTTTCTGCTTTTCTAATATTCAAAAGTTAATGTAAAAAGTAAAAATGAGCAACATAGTAATTCACTTATAAACATAAAAAAAACCAGAACAGGCAGGAAAATATTACAGAGACAATTTATCTTTAACAAATTTTTTGAAAACTTCCAGAGAAACGTGGAACGAATCAACATCACCACAATACTGGTTAAAAGATCTCAGCATTCTGCAAACTGGGGAGTTTCCGGAATAATTAGTTCGCCTAAAGGGAACATAAAACAGATCATTATGTCTCAGCCTTAAATCGGGAATCCTGAAAGAAATCATTTGCAGAATACTAGGTGCGAATACAATACCCCTCACAATCTTGTACAAAAGCACCACATCCGCCATAACCCTTCTATCCGAAAGTTTAATCAACCCAAATAATCTGCGAGCCTCAGTGTAGTCATGATCTCGAATTTGGAATCCGTTTCTGAAGGCCAAATGTCGAATGAACCTATTTTGTACGCTCTCCAATCGCCTGCAGTAACATTGACAATGTGGACTCCAAATGGTCTAGGCAAAATTAACTTTACTGAAAACGAAGATCCATAACGCAAAATGAATCCGAGCATCTTCAACGTGTATATCAAAAAGTAATTTTGAGTCAAATGTAACACCTAAATCGGAAACGCAATTAAGTTCTTTTACAATTTCTCCATTGACTAGATATGAAGAGTCTATCAATTTAAAATTTCTGCTATAAGTCACCTTATGACATTTGCTCAGGTTCAGAAATAAGCAATTCCTACGACAGTATTCAACTAAACTATCCAAATCCGCCTGAAGTTCCATAACATCTTGCTGGCTAGATATGCCCTTGAAAACCTTCAGATCGTCAGCGAACAATAAGAACTTTCAGTACCTGAAGCATATAATATCATTAATATATATTAAAAATAACAGTGGTCCCATATGAGATCCCTGTGGCACCCCTGAAGTGTTAACGAATGACTTCGATCTTTCTCAACTTATGGTAACAAATTGCGACCTATTCTCGAGATACGACATAATCCATCTCAAAAGCGTCCCGTCTACACCAACAAGAGTCAACTTGGAGTGCATAATTAGATGATCAACTTAATCGAAGGCTTTTTTGAAGTCGGTATATAGTATCGACTTGCTCAAGCGATCGAAAACTGTCCTGGAGACCCTCAGAAAAAGATAACAAGTTTGTCTCCAAACTTCTACCCCTGTAAAAGCCGTGCTGCCCCTCAACAATCTTATTCCTGACATGATGTTCCAGGTATTTACAAACTATCCTCTCGAATAGTTTAGGAATAGATGACAGAATACTTATTGGTCTATAATTATTAATAAATTCTTTCTCTCCGCTCTTAAATCTCGGTATTATAAAAGAGGTCTTCCAAGCACTAGGAAAAATTCCCTCCTTGAGAGATTTATTAAATAAGAAGTGTAAAGGAGCAGCAAGACTCTCCGCACAATTTCTCAAAAAGAGCGGTGGTATTTCATCCGGTCCGGGGCCCTTTCGCTGATCAACCGACCTCAATACGTCGAAACAGTAGGGGGTTCTTCGTCGGCGGAACCGGTTCATTGCGGTGTGCCACAGGGGTCAGTGCTTGGTCCCCTGCTCTTTTGTATTTATACTATTTTCCTAACACACGACCTGAAGTACTGTATGGACTTTCGTTATGCGGATGACACCCAGCTACTCCATACTTTTTTGTCATCTGAGGTGGATAGCGCATGTGTGAGGGTGAATGAGGATCTGAAAGCTCTCGCATGCTTTTCTCGTCGACATAACCTCAATTTGAATTCATCTAAAACCAAGGTGATCGTATTTGGCAGACATAGGGAAGAGGTTCAATCGCGACTGAATGTTGAACTAGATGATGCTAAGCTCTCTTGTGTCAGCTCTGCGAGGAATTTGGGACTCCTGATGGACTCGGAATTAAGATTCAAGGAACATATATCAGCGTGCATTCGGAAGGCTTATGCAAACTTGAGAAGATTATACCCTCACAGACATTACCTTACAACAAAGCTGAAAATTGTTCTGACAGAGGCCCTGGTTCTTAGTCATTTCAACTTTTGCGACACAGTGTATGGTCCATGTTTAACTAGAGAATATGAAAAGAAGATTTATATATGGTATCAGGAAGTTCGAACCAGTCATTCACAAGCTCAAGGACTGTAACTGGCTAGACATGCAAAAACGTAGGAAGCTCCACTCGATGACTCTTTTTCACTCGATTATGCTTCGTAAATCTCCACCATATTTGTTTGAAAAAATTAAATTGCGCTCGGATGTTCATGCTTTGGGCCTCAGACATCGTGGTCTCCTCTCAGTGCCCGCCCATTCTACAACAACTTTTACCAGATCTTTTACTCATAATATTTTTTCTCTTTATAATAGTCTACCTCTTACCCTGAAATCCTGCAGTTTATATAAATTCAGAAAAGCATGTAAACAAAATTTGCTGGCAGGTTCACTTTAGGATTTATTACGTGTCTAACGTGCGGTATAAATGCGGGCTTGAGAGCCGGTTTTTGATTTTCGAATGCTATGCTTACTCCAATTAATGCACAAAATTTGCAAATCTCTATTGTTTTTTTTTTTCTCGACGTGTCCGACTAGCATAATATTCTCAGTGCTGGAGTCTTTTCATTTTCTTTGTATTTTCAGTTTTTGGGAGCTTACATATAAACAGTTTTACTGCCGTAAGTCTCCTTTTTGCAGATAATAGTTTGTAGGCTATATATACTTTTTCTGTTGTAAACTTTATTGTATTTTGTCTGCAAATAAAGTTTATTATTATTATTATTATTAACCCGTTGAGAACTTCTTCTTCAGTGAGGTATAACTGAAGTAAACAATCGCCGAAAAGACAGTCTTCAACCCCATGAGTTACTCGCGCGTTGACGCTACCACGTTTAGGTTCAAATACACTAGGAAAGCATTCGAAGAACAAATTGGCAACTTCAACTGCAGAGGAGGCTTCACTGTTTCCGAAATACATCTTTTGAGGATATCTACCATGATTTTTCTTCAGACTTGAAACGTATCTGAAAAACTGCCCCGTATTGCCTGGCAGCTCCTGTTCTATCTTACTGATATATTTTTTATAATCAGCAGCCAACAGTAATTTAGATCGAGAGCGATAATATTTAAAAAGATGTTGATCATTCAAGTTGCCATAATTTTTCCACCTTCGGTGATACTTTTGTTTCTTCTTTATAAACGAGATCGTTTGTTTTGAATAATATGGGGGAAATTTTTTATTAAGTTTTTTCTTCGGAACCAGTTCAGAAATGAGATCATAGATTATGTTATAAAATTGTTGCACGTTCTCATTCACACTGTCATCACATAATAACAGGTCCCAATTCAATTCTAGTAATCTATTGTTAATCGCAACATAATCTGCCGAATTGAACCTATATACAAATCGATCAGTGAATCTCCTCAAATAATTTTCCCTACCAAAATCAACTAAAAATTCAACACAAGGGTGATGAGCATCTTCAGGAACAAAAGGTTCTTCGCAATGCATTAAATTTACAATACCATTTCTATTACACAAAATTAAATCCAAGAGTTTTCCGTAACAATTTCGAATGAAATTAAACTGTTCCAAGCCCACGAAAGAAAAAGCGTCAACAACACTCGCATGTTTGCCACCCGAAGATATCGGCGCCATGGGCGCACCATTCGCATCACCTACCCAACGAACTTCCGAACAATTAAAATCTCCGCACACCAGCAGCACTCCATTCACGCCCACTCTATCGTGGTTCGTCTCCATCTTATTGACAAAGGAGGCCATGGCCATATCGTCCCCCGGGGGCAAGTACACGCAGCAAAGGAACAACGTCGTATTTTCGATAGTTAACAGCAACCAAAGATCTTCCGCATCACTGTTGAAATCCGGGAGAGTCTGCACAGTATAGGTGTTACGTACTGCTATCAGGACAACCATCCTTTTTTGCTGAACCAGTCGTCTCTCGATCCCTCCTGAAGACGAAATAATGTGCCGGATTCACGACCTCCGAATCAAACACTTTTCCCGATAGCCAAAACTCGGTTACAAAAACAACATCACATGAACTAGAGTTCACACCCAGTCTGAAGTCCTTCAACTTTGTACGAAGGCCACGCACGTTTTGATAGCACACATGGAGAGACATCTTGATGATCCTAAATTACATGAAAAATAGGTTGCAAGGAAACAGAAAACTGTGAAAAACTATGCGAGTCTCTCCAAATCATCACTTCGATATATCTGAAGTATTCTCGATGTATCATTCTTTCTCATGAGAATAGAGCCGTTTTGGGTTCAGACGTACCTGTAGCTCTTGGCCTTCGCTGCAGCACGGGCTTCCTTGAACAATATTTTGTTGACCGTTGTTAAGTGTTCGTTGATAAAAAGCCTATCAGATACACCCTCGACTTCAAATCCGGATCTACCCCCCTGTGCGGCCCGCTTTATTTTAACTGCTGCGAGCAGGTTATCCCTATCAATTCTTGACTTCAGCTTTAAAACAATATTTTTGGGTTTGTTCGGTATCTTGGTCGGAACTCTGGTAACAGAGCTAATATCGCCCACGGAGACTTCATGTCCCAAAAATTTGCCTACTTTACCGACTATATCAAACAAATTTTCACCAGTCTTCTGAGGGACGTCCATTATCTCCAAATTTTTACATCTTGCTTCCTGCTCTATAACGTTCAACCTATCTGAGAAGGCGGATAGCTCCTTTTCCTTTAGTTGATGAGTAAGCCCTAGAGCTTCATCAATCTTAGATATTTTCTCTTCGAAATCACTGACTTTGTCGGAGCAAAAAACGACTGACCTCTTCAAATCCTCAATTTCATTTCTTACTGCCGCCAATTCAGAACGAACACTCTTCATCAGTTGAACCACTTTGGGATTAACGTTCTCGATTTCAGCATCTTCGCTCTCCTCACCATCATCAGCAGATCCAACCGGGGGATCCGCCACTGGATCACGTCGACAGTTCGGACAATCCCATCTACCACCGGGCCCATTATTAATATATGTTAGCTGGTTCTTAGACACATCCGAGCACCTGCTGTTGGCGTGAAAAAACCCCCGACACACGAAACACCGCAATCCCGGTGACTTCTTCGTAACTGCATTCGTGCACTTAGCGCAAACAGACATTTTCAAATAGAAAAATAAACTAGTTCACACGAGTGATGACGAAAAGATGCACAAAACGGTATAAAACTCGTTTGAAGAAAACTTTGCTCTCTCTTGAAAACTAACACTTTTGAAAGACGTATCCTTAACGTGTACATCGACATGCACACACATTGACGATTATTGGTTGAGTTCCACAGGGTTCGGTGTTGGGTCCTGTTTTATTTGTACTGTATATCTCTGATCTTCCGTGCCTTTTCCGATCAAATTGTGCAATGTTTGCTGATGGCACAAAGCTATATAACCGTCCGTTATCCAACGTAGGTCACCTCCAAGAAGACCTTAATCGTCTGTCTGTGTGGTGTAGGGATTGGATGCTGCCCCTAAATATCGATAAGTGTTGTGTACTTCATATTGGAAGAGGAAATCCTAGGACTCCGTACTTTATCGAACAGCAGAAAATAACCTGTGTCTCCCAACATTGTGACCTTGGTGTTGTCGTGACTGACGACTTGACTTGGTCTTCGCATATTTCGGTGGTTGTGTCCAGGGCCAAGCAATTGACCTACCGGCTTTCGAAAACTTTTTCTGGGTGCGATATAGCTACTAGCAGGACACTTTATACCACCTACGTGCGTCCTATCTTAGAGATGCGGGCCCTGTTTGGTGGGCTAACCTGAGAGGAGATCAAGAATTGTTGGAGTCAGTTCAGCGATGGAACACCCGCATTCCATTTGGCAGAATACACCCAGATTATGAAACAAGATTGGGGCAGTTCAATTTGCCTTCTTTTTCGGACCGGAGAGCGAGAGGCGACTTGATTGTCACATATAGAGCGCCCCACTCACTTTTTGGTATAGACATGGCGTTCCTCTTTCCTCGCAATCAAGGCCGCCCGTTGAGGGGACACTCCTACAAACTTGCCAAGGAGAATTTCAGAACTAGATCAAGAAGCAATTTTCTGCCAAATAGAGTCTTCGAGGCGTGGAATCGACTTCCCAATGAGGTGGTAGAATCAAGAACATTGAATGGTTCAAGAACTCATTAGATAGATGGTCTAGGCGACAATATGAATCAGTTTCGAACTGTTTGTGAACTTTTCAGTGATCGCATGTGATTGTTTTAACTTTCTTTTTTTTCCATATATAGCTTCTCGAATATTCTATCAGTTTAAGTATGTATTATTTTAATTCATTTTTTGAGTTTATAGGTTTACCTCTACTCTAAACAATTTATAATAATAATAATAATAATAATAATAATAATAGTAATAATAATTACTTTTTATTTTGTTCATTCGAAATGAATACTTCTTTATTGACGTCCCTTTGTCAAAAGCAACTTGAGGCGCTGTTTTTTTAATGGTCCTGCGAAGCCTCTCAGATGATTTCTATTTTGATCACATGCTGTGTCAGGGTATGTTAGTATAATATAATTTTTTATCACAAATTGACGATCTACAACTCTTATTCAATGACATTATGTTCTCAAGCTCGTAGTTTGATAGATATATAACGTTTTATAGTGAAGAAACGTTTTTTTCAAAAGTTTAAAAATTTTCCGTTTTTCGACTTATGATATCTATGAAACTACCTGATCAAAATAAAATGTCATGGTACTCTTTAGAAGCAGAATTTTATGCTGAACACTTTTGAATATTACAAAGTTTTCGATGAAGTGCTTAGTTTAGGAGCTATTCGAGAAAAACTTGATAAAGTCCGAAAATTTCGAGGTTTTTCGAACGCCACGGCATACGCTCCACTGGGAAATTGGGGCAAACCTCAAACTCATCTCATTAGAGGCCTGAATGAATGATTAAAACAGTTTCCAGAACTCCACCAATTATTTCCAGGCAAACCATTTTTTGGAGCTAATTTCCTTGGCCTAGTATTGAATATAATCAATGTTCGCCCTTTCATAACAATCTGGGGAACTCTTGAAAAACTCCACTTATTTTTCAACCATGAATTTATATTTGAGTGAAAAAAATTCTGTTTTCATTTGAAAAATATCGAATTGTTAGCTATTTTCGAATTCCAACTTTGAAACTCTCATTTTACCTTCCAGTCATTGACCTATTATACATGGACGTCTTTTTAGAGAGAGAAAGTGGACTTCTGAATGAGATGGAGTAATTTAGGGCACTGTCAAACACATAAACATAACCAAGTTATTTTAAACTTTCGAAGTTAACGATCTATTTGAACGGTTGGATTTGTGTTCATTAGAATTTTTATTCTGGAGGTTGAAGATAATTCTTTTGAAGTTCTTTTAAGAACTATTAATAATAATGCCGGATAGTTGTGTTGCATATAACTGCACTCCCAGATATAAAAAAGGAACCAATTTGAAATTTCCTGCGTAAGTATAGAAACGCATTCTCTTTTTATATTTCGATTAGTAGCCTCCATGAATTTATTGAAATTACAGGTTCCCAAAACTCCAGAGCTTGAGGAAAAAATGGATTGATGCTGTAGGAAGGGCTGATTACGAACCTTTTTCAATATCGAAAATTTGTAGTAATCCTTTTCGAGAAGAAGATTACTATGTGAACCCCAATGGGACTGTAATTCTCAAAAAAAAAGCTGTTACTTCTTTGTTTTGCTTCATATTTCCTACAACATCTGAGAGAAAGGAAAGAAAGAAAGAAATAATTTCAACAACTGCAAATGGTAAGACAGGTTCATATTTATATAATTCGTGGAACTTCTTTGTGATAAATTCTGTAGTAATTGACAGATTAATTATAATGAACAATGTTGTATCATTTAGTTGCTTGTTAATTTTTTTTTGCAGTAGTTCCGTTTTTGGAAAGCCCCAACTTTTTCATGGATAAAGGAGAAAAAGAATCGCTCTGTCTCTCACCATTAGACAAACAACCTAATTCACACGAGATTCAGGATGTGCAGCCCCAGGTAGACGAAACCAATATCAGGAAAAGGTGAATGAGAAATTTTGCCTTCATACTAGATAACAAAAATTTTATAAGAGAATCATTGCCTTATATAATTTTTCTCCAACTTCTTTCATTCCTTCTTTAGAAAAAGATCAGTTCCTCTGTATGTAGGAGATTTTGTAGAAGCTGACCTATATGACACATATCTGAAAAGTATGTTGAAGATATCTCTCAACTTTCTTATGACATTTCATTGCCTATTATGAAAATCTCCAAGGAATAGGACAGCTGAACCATCCCTTGAAGGATAACATTGAGCACTATTAGAGAAGAGGACCAGAGTCCAATTTTCATATACATACTGGACGAGAGGAGGTTCTTCTTAGTGGTGAGTGTGAAAGCAGACTGTGAAAAAAGGTTTTTACACATTGACATTGAATTTCGAGAATTTTCGAGAAGTCTTACTGTTTTTTTTTCAACAGATGTTTATGATAAGAAGAGATGTCCTCCATTGTTGGAATGTAGCAGCTCATTAGTCTGGACAGACACAACATTCTACTGGGGTCTAGGGTTTTTTTTTGCTGAGGTTTTTTCCCTATCTTTTATATAATATTTATAGTACCCCAAACCTCAGCTAACACTTTTTCTAACACATGCTACATGCTGTATTCTTTGGATTATTGTGTTGTATTATTATATATATCAAAAGAATGAATATATGTATATTAAAGTGTTTTCTTTTTATCAATTGATTTATTTTCTAAAATGTGTTATTTATTATAATGTCTATAATATGTAGATATATCTCATCGAATAAAGGAAGGATTAACCTCATTTTTATTTTTCTAAATTCTATGAAATTAATTTTATGGAATAGTTCACTCCCACGGAGGTAGTTGATTCAAAATTTCACAGATACTTATTCAATTTTCTAATTTCACAAATATTGACCATGATTAATGATCTCAGCTCTGGAATTTCAAAACCTTCGAATAATATCCAAATGATCAAATTCAATCAATAAAACATGGTGACCAAAGTTGAGGGGGTCGGTCAATCCAATTTACATATACATACTGGATGAGAAAAGGTTCTCCTTAGTGGTGAGTGTGAAAGCCGACTGAGAAATGAATAATTGCAGTGATAAACTACAACACAAAAAGTGTTTTCTTTCATCGAGTTCGACAATGGTATCTATACCCCTTTTGAATACTTACTCCGAATTCCAACACCATGAAAATTCCTGCATTTACAAATTTCATAAGAAAACCTAGCATGATTATTCTCTTTTCTGACCCTAAAACCAATATTTACTCTAACGGATTGGAAACCAGTGAAAAAATCAACATTCCTTATTAAGACTCCTTTGACTTTTAAACATTTCCGAGATAAAACTCAACTTCAGAAATATTTAACGGAATTCGCCCAAACTTTATATTTTTAATCTAGGATATCTGCTGAAATAGTTTTTGCAAAAAAATACCCTAGTTTCATTCAGTATTAATCACAAAACTATGACAATATCATGATGTTTATATAACAACATTGTTTTGTTTCCAACACGTGCTTTTGACAGCGCCCTAAGTTGGATCCTTTCTGTTCGTTTCATGGGAACTGTATGAGTCTTTCTTTCTCTTATGGAGATTGCCTCGGATTTCTTCTAAAAAGTCACGTGACAAGGAGTCCATAGTATAATAGGTCAATGCTTCCAGTATACCTATAGAAAATGTATGTTCTTTACAAAGTGATGTTGAATGTCTTTTCGGTAACCCGTTTCAAGAATCAGATTTGAGATAATGCATTTCGCTTCCATTGGATCTTCAGTGATCTAATATAAGCCTCAATTTAAATTTTTTTTCAAAAAACAGTAAATAACTCGAAAACTGCGCTAAATGACCATAGGAAACAACCTAAAATGAATGTGGCATTCGGAGTTATATCCAAAATGGTCATAATATATAGGATGTGTATTAGACTGATTCAAAAAAATTGATATTCCTTTGGTTTCACGAACCCCCCCCCCCCCCTAATTATATTCAGGGTATCGACAAAAGACCTCTGTGAAAATATCAGCTTCAAATAATAAAATTTAGAGGTCGCTCATCAATTATTTCAATTTTTCCTACTGATAGCAGGGAATTTTTTTTTCAATAAAAAACTCCTAGAGCACATACCAATGGACAGATTTCATCGTGTGATTCATTTTCGTCTAGGCAATCAGATACTCTACAAAAATGGCTGTTACCATATTTCGATAAAACGGCCCGGTCAAAAGTAATTCGATTCGATACTAATATTGAGGTATTTTCGAAGAAAAACATTATTTAAGAATATGGTCTGTTCTAAATCGCATTAGAACAGGCCATGGATGTTGCAATAGCATGCTCTTCCGATGGAATTCAGTTGAGAGTCCTAGTTGTAATAGTAATAGTAATAATTTATTCAGCATCAAGATTATATGCTTCGTCAAAAAAATTACACATTCAATTATGTAAGAATTCATCAAAAGTGTAAATTGTATTTTGCAGAAGAACTTTTTTTTAGAAATTTCTTGAATATTTTTTGTCCATTGAGTTGTTTGATGGCATTTGGGATACTATTGTAGATTTTAGGTCCCCAGTAGTCAACTCCTTGCTGGGCATACTTCCTTTCATGATATGGGATGGTAAGTTTGTTTCGGCTTCGTGTATTGAAATTGTGGAAGGTGCTATTAGTTGGGAAGGTGTCTAAGTTCTTATGGACATGTGTACATCACTCTAATATATACGCTGCTGGTATGGTAAGTACGTTAAGATCTCGAAACGCATCCCTACAGCTGTCTGTCTGTTTTAGTCCTAATATTGTTCTCACCGCTTTCTTCTGAAGAATCAGGATGTCGATGGCATGAACCGATGTGCCCCAAAGAAGGATTCCATACGTTGCCAAGGAATGGAAGTTGGCAAAATAAGACATCTCTGCGGCCTTCCTGGATGAGACTCTTTTTACAACCGAGATAGTGTAAATGGCTACTGCAAGTTTTCTTTTCAATGAATCGATGTGCGGCTCCCATGAAAGTGCCCCATCTAATGTAACTCCAAGCAATTTGATGGTGTCATTTTTGTTGCTCTTCATTCTCAGGTTTTGTGTTTTCGATTCGTTTATTTCAAGAGAATTACAGCTGAACCAGTGCTTAGATGTTGAAAGCACATATTTCCCCAATATCTTCAGATCTCTCTCGTCCAAGGCCTTTAGGAAAAAAGAGGTATCATCTGCGAACAAAAAAGTTTTCAGATATATGTTCAACTCATCTCTTCTCGGATTCAGGTCGTTTACGAATATCAGGAAAAGTAAGGGCCCCAGCCTTGATCCTTGTGGAACTCCAGATGTTATGTTCCTGCTCCCTGATATTAAGTTATCCCATAATACATGTTGTTGCCTATTTGACAGGAAAGAGCAGATAATAGCAAGGGCAGCACCCCCAATCCATAATATTGTAATTTACTATGCAGGATATCATGGTCCACAGTATCGAAAGCTTTCAATAAATCCTGTGAAACAATTTCTGATGGCCATTTTTCATCCAGAGACTTGACTATTTCATCCATGACTTCCATCAGCAGAGTTGTTGTTGATTTGCTGGTCGTGAATCCATGTTGTTGATTGCTGAGCAATTTATTGTCTTCAAAATATGCTAAGAGCCTAAATTTGATTATTTCTTCAAGAATCTTTGATATGGCTGGTAGGATAGATATCAGACGATAGTTGGACAGGCATTTTGATCTCCTCTTTTGTGTATTGGTAATACTTTTGCTATCTTTAGTCCTGTTGGGAATACACCTTCTGAGATACATTTGTTGAATATAATTGTGATTGGCTGGGCAATTTCAATGGAAAGCGCTTTGATGAATGTTGTTGACATGCCATATATGTCTTGAGTTTCCTTTCCCTTGATTCCTTTGGTGATGCTTATGACTTCCAATTCAGTAGTTGGCTGGAGTTTAAGTAAGACATTCTTGTTCAAGTTAGTCTGATTCAAAAGCTTCAGGGCTTCAACTTTGTTGCCAGCCATATTCTCACTCATTCGCTGAGGTACCAATGAAAAATAGTTGTTGAAGGTTTCGGCATCCCCATTAGTTGGTGTAATGGTTTTCTTCTTACAAGTTTCTTGGTTGATTATGGACCATATAGTTTTTGTCTTATTTTCTGAATTATTTATACGTGTCTCATTATTTTCTCCTTTGGTTTTTTCAATGCATTTTATCAATTCTTACTTACATCTCTTATATTCCTCATGTACATAACTGGATTTATTGACTTTAAAAATGGTGTCTAATATTTCTAGTCTGTTCTTAATCTCTCTTATATTCACATTGTTATTTAATTTAGATTTTTTAGGATTTTGCATTTTTTGTTTTGTTTTTTCAGGAAATTCTAGTCCAAACCAATGTCTCAATTTATCAAAGAAGTATTGATAGCTCTCTTCTGCTGACATTGAGGTAAGTATATGATTCCAGTTATTACCATTTAATTTTTCTTTGATATTATTAATTCCTGATGTTGTAATTCTTCTATACCTAAGATTTGTATTATTCATCAATGAATTTTCTTTTTCAGATGAGAAGGTTATAATTTGAGCAGGGTGGTCCCCTATGTGTAGATTGACAGTGCTTTTGGTGTTCGGTTCAAAGTTAGAGAATATATTATCGATGCAAGTTGAGCTATCGTGTGTTATCCTAGATGGTTCATGTATTCTGTATTCTTCATTGTAGCACCTGAATAAATTGCATAATTTTTTCTTCTCCTTGTTTTCATTTAGCATGTCTACGTTGAAATCACCGCATACTATCCACCTGTATTCTGTGTATTTATAGAGCAATAAGATATTCTCAAGGATACCATCTAATTTATCCAAAAACTGCTCTAACTGTGCCTTTTGCGATCTATACACACAGAACACCAGTAGTTTCTCCTGGGGAATTTCCACTACTGATATTTCTGATGTAATTTCTTCCTTATGTTCTTAAAAATTCTCAATCTTTTTGTGATGTAGACTATCTTTTACTAGTATCAAAGAGCCACCGTTCTTATATTTGGATCTACAGAAGTGATCTACAATGGTATAGTTATTTTCAGAAATATTTGGGAAAATCAGGCTTTCTTGATCGCTAAACCAATGTTCAGTTATACAGACAATGTCAGGACATATTTCATTCAAGGTTATATTGAAGACATTCAGTTTATTTCTCAGACATTGTACATTTAGATTCAGTGGTTTGATATTTGTTTTTATCAGTTTGGTTGGGGGGAAGTTAATCCCTGTTGAAAATTTGTATTTGCAAGTGAGTTACTTGTCTGTTTATTGTTAAAATTGAATTTGAATCTTGCAAATGCAACTCCTGCTGGCCAGAACGTGCATTCGTAAACTCGGTCTTTATGTTTGATATCCAGACCAATTTGGAAGCATTCGTTATCTTTCATCTGATGGAAAGTATTGGTTTTTTTCACTATTAGAGTTTCTTGATCGGATAATTCCAATTTTTCTTCTAGATATGTTTTTATTATATCTTCAGTTACTCCAGTTTTGATTCTGGACAGAAAAAGCTACACTTTTTTGTTTCTTCCTAGGAATGCAGTATTCATCTCATTTTTAGTTGTTATTTCCGCTGTGCCAATCGTTTTCATTCGCCTCGAGACTACCTTTCTCCATGGTTCGTCTATACGGTCTGATTCATCCCTTTTCTTTTTGTCCAATTTCAAAATGTTTATTTGTTTTTTTCGGCTACCGCTGGCGTTGATTTGAGGTTATTCTTGTCAATGACGTTGACATTGTCTTGACTTTGAGGCGGTTTAGTCGGCATTGCTTTCGATGCGCGTAGTTCAGAGGACTGGTTTTCTGTATGCCTACTTTGCATCGTCACATTTGTGTTTACATTTTTTTGTACAGCTTGATTGTACGATTTTTTATCATATTTCTGCTCTAAGAAACTAACCTTTTCGTTTAATAATTTATTATTTTCTCTTAATAGTCGATTGTTTTCTTGGCATTCTTCCAATAATTTTTTCAGATATTCGTTCTCAATATTTGTGATTTTATACTGCACCATTAATTCTTCGTATGCAGTTGACGGTTCTTCCACTATCTTCTCAACTTGTATATGTTTACACATCGTATCTTTTCGGTTTGCGGCTAAACTCAGACAGGATGGATGAAAATTCTCAAAGCACTTTCCACACTGAACTCTGTCGACCACTCTTTTCCCACAATGGGCACATTTATTATCAACTTTCTTTTTATCTTTATCGAGCCGTTGCTCAACCTCGTCTTCACTTGCCACCATCTTGAATCTTGAAAATTGTGAGTGTGGGGAAAATGAGGAGACTATAGAACATCTTATAAATAGTTGTCCCATTTATAAATTTCAAGATGGTTTCGAGGCTATACATAAAGTAACGAATGCACTTCTAAAATGGGTGGTTAATTTCAAAATTATTTGATTTATTCTGAATATTCGGTTTCTTTTCTGCTTTTTTTTCTTCATTTCAGATTAAGAATCGCGAGCCGTTTTGGGAAGAATCTATCGACGGACAACATGAAGATGATCTCACACTGATGTCTTCCAAGATTTATCCTGATATTAAATATTTTATGTTATTTTTTTCTACGGGGTGGCAGGTTTTCTCGGTTGAGGTTTTTTTTCCCCGTTCTTTTTTTTACCTCAGCTTAGGTACTTTTTGTTTCAACATTTATTGTATTATTTTAGCTCTCTATTTTCATAAGAAAATAGTTTTTTTAAATAAATATATATATATATATATATATATATATATATATATATATATATATATATATATATATATATATATATATATATATCGATTTTGTTTGTTTTCATGAAACTCGACTTCTAATTATCTTCAGGGTCCCGTAGAAAGGCTTTTGTGAAAATATTAGCTTTGAATATTAATATTGAGAGGTCGCTCATCTATGATTTCTATTTTCGCTGCTGATAGCAGGAAAAAAATTTCTTTTTTCAACAAGAAGTTTTTTGTTCACGAATCAATTGACGGAAGCCACTCTGTGATACATTTTCGTGAAATATTTCACAGTGAAATATTTCAATTGGTTCGTGAATGAAAAACTTTCTACTGAAAAAAGAAAATTTTTTCCTGCCATCAGGAGCGAAAATAGAAATCATCGATGAGTGACATCTAAATATTAATATTCGAAGCTTATATTTTCACAGAAACCTTTTTTCGATATCCTGAAGATAATTAGAAGTCGAGTTTCATGAAAACAAACAAAATCGATTTCGATAATTTTTTTCTACAAAAAATTAGCATCGAATCGAATAACTTTTCAACGGGCCATTTTATCGAAATATCATTACAGACATTTTCGTAGAGTATCTAGTTGCTCACCTGAAAATATATCACACAATGAAATCCGTCTATTGGTTTGTGCTCTAGGAATTTTTTATTGAAAAAAGAATTTTTTTCCCTGGTATTAGTAGGAAAAAGAAAAAATCGATGAGCGACCTTTATATCACAATATTTAAAGCTGTTATTTTCACACAGGTCTTTAGTCGGTACCATGAAGTTTTTTCGACGCAGTCTAATGTGTATACAGGGTGTACCAAGTTCGAAGGCCTATAAGGCGTTTCTGGAGAACTGGACCTATTTGAAATATGAAAATTGGGATTATGTTGATATTTGACATTATCTACCGATCTAAAATGTTCTTGAAGCCTGAATACTTCTAGTTATACAAGGAGGGAAAAAATAATCAAAAATATTTTTTTCTGCTTTTTGGTTTTCGAATTTGATAGAGTATGCCATTCTGAATACATTCGTACTCAAATCGTTGCATTCGTCAACATAGTTTTCAAAATATCGATAAAAAACTGAAGAAAAAAAGAAAATTCGGTTTTATGTTTGTTATTCCTAACCTAGATATCGTAAGCACAAACCATAGAGATAGTATATACTATCTCTATGGCACAAACCGTTCCCACCGGGGCTGCAGCGCGTGATTCGCACGCGGGCGGCAGTCAGCAGGGGCGGCAGCCAGGGCATTTTGCTACCCTAGAAAAACAAAATTCCGCCGCCCCTATTTTGTTATTATTGCTAATTCCTGCTCTCGTATGTAAGAAAAATTCGAAACATCCGGATTACATGTAAATTTTTTTAATGTTCTCGTTTTTTGATTTGATATTTGACCTAATAAGATTTTGTTCCAGTGCGGTGGCCGTATTCTTGACTTGAACATTCGAACAAGCTAATGTAAGAGTTCAACATAAATATTAAATCGAATGGACTCATCAGATTTTGGGCCCATAGGGTCCTTATACGAGAAATGGGACCAAAATTTGAAATTCCATATACAAACCCGCCTGACCATTTAAAAGGTCAAATTTTCGAATGGAATTGGTTGAAATAAAAAATTTTCTCGACCATATTTGAAACTCATACAGCGTTTTTTGTTCAAGAATCCGCAGGTTTCATTCAGATCAGGATGCGAAAATTCATACTATCATATTTAGGTCCTCGGTAATTTTTCTCGAGGAATTGATTGGGACATCGAAAATTCTCCAACTCTACATTGAATTAACAGGAAACCGTTATCCATATTATGGTATATTTGCTTCGGTAAAAAAAATTCAAAATGATGAATTTCAACAAAGTGAGTAACTAACTTTTTTTTCCATCTACCGATTATTCGATTAAGTAGATTTTATGGGGTCGGTTTTTTTTTCATGAAGGGTATCTCGATGTTGCATGAAACTCTAAGAAACCCTACTTGTTTGTTTTGTAGCTTTTCTTCATTTTGGAATCTGGCAGCGAAGGCACGGCTCATTTTAATCAGAGATAATATTTATTCAGAAAAATCTATTCTTTTTATTCTGTGAAAGGAGTATATATTGGGATACAAATTGATGAGAAATAAACGTTGATTTTTCAATTACACAATATTCAATAATGTGAGTTTTTTTTTTCATGGAATCATTTTTTTTGTGAGGAGTACCTTGAAGTATGTTTGAAACTTTGATACACACTTTTTGTTTCAATCTTTAATTAGGTACGTTGAGTTTTATTCTTTGGTGTATCTCAAAATTTCAAGCATCATAAAACAAGATATTTTTCACAAAAGAAGCAGATTCTATCAAATAACGGAATATACATGATTGAATGTTGGATAGAGGAAAAATCAAAGGTAATTACTCACCACTTTAATGGGATTCATAATATTGAAACTGCTCATCCCTAACATTAGTCCATTTCACAGAATAATAGGAACAAAATTTTCAGAAAATAAATTTCATCTGATGAAAAATGAGCCTTATTTTTGCTATCAGATTCCATTAAATAAAGAAAAGCAATATAATTAAGGAATAAAACAGAAAACGTGTGTCAAAGTGTGTGTCATAAATCAAGATACTTCTTAAAAATAAACAGGTTCCATATTTAGAAGGGAAACGGTTTTGCCCTAATCAGTCATATTGAAGAAACAATTTTGAACCTGATTTTCTAATTTCAGTTAGCGATTTCGAAGTACCTATTTGCAGCGTTTATTGCAATAAGTGTTTGGAATTGAGGATAGATAGTGTTTTGAATGATTTTTGTTGTGTTAGATTTGTGTTTCTTAGCTAATTTAAGTTTTTATTGTAACATAAATAAAACAAATTGCCTTCCGACATTATGTGGTGACTGCCCATAATTTTCTTTCACACTTGTTGTCCTTCGTGCATTTTCTGTTCATAATTTTTTTTTTGTAATTTTTTATGAGGCACCACATAACTCAAACTTCACTTTTCTTCTTCTTTTTCAGTTCATTATTTGAATTTATTTAAACATATTGTTTATCCGCAAAAATATAACATAATGTACGAAGAGCGTACCTAATGATAATTTTGATTATCTGATAGTAACAGCTTGAATTTATGATACCAGATGGTTTTTTCATGACACAGTCCATGCGACGTAACTGAAAAATTTGCAACCAGGTACCTGCTTCTTGAAGCAGCATCTCCTCAAACACTTGATGGTAAAAATTTTGGGTTAAATACCATTTATTGCCGGCGATACATATATTGTCAAGTACTGATTTCAAACTTGTTTTTTCTAATTGTATAACTTGTAAGATAAGGAAAGGTGAAAAATTTGCCACTTAAAATACTCTCTCCACCAGAATGATGCCTCAAGCACTCAAACCATTCGGTCACTATTTTAGATATTAGCCAATGCGTAAAATTTTCAACATTTTGGAGATATGTGACAAAAGGTCACTTCTGGAAAATGTAGAATTGATTTTCTTGATTTATATGAAAATTTTTTGTTAATCCTTATAAGCATTAGATTATATTTGTTAGTTTCATTTCATAAATGGATAAAAAAATTTGAAATGGTTGAGGTGTTCTGGGGGAGGGGGTAATTACCCCCTCAACCCCCCCTTAGGACCTCCCTTGGTAGATAACCGCGGTCATTACTGGTTATTCGCTTGACATCGGTTATAATCTCTATCAACTAGAAGATATTTCGTCATAAAAGACAGAAAGCTTATGAATTTGTCCTAAATATTCTCTAGACGATCGATATTTTTTCTCTGCCTAGGTTTTCACACGATAGCCACGAAATTAAGTCTACTGCGTACAAATGCACTGAAGAGCACCTTAATTGGTGTGACAGTTCTGAAAGCTCTTTATTTCCTAGTGATATATCCTAACATTTGGGAAGACGAATTCACCACAGATTCGACAAAGAGATCAAAAATGTGTTTGCTGTCGAATATCATCACCAAGTATTTGACAGAACCTGTAGATATTTTCGGCCTCTCTCCTACGCAATATGTTTGCAGCATGAGATTGAAGTTTCTTTTGAACGTCATTGATTTGTAGTTGGACAATTTAAAAAACAATCCCTTCCCATCACTAAAAGCGACGAGGCGGTTCAAATCCTCTTGGAAACGTTCGCTATCTTGATCGCTATGCACAGATATATGAAATTTTAAATCGTCCGCAATGTTAAAAATCTACTAATCTACGAAAGCAAGTTGACACTTTGTTCATGTAAATAATAAAAAGTCAAGGCCCAAGATGAGATCCTTGGGGCATACCCGAAGTAATCGCAAAACATTTCGATACAAATCCCAGAACAGAAACAAATTGGGAGCGATTCTTTATATAGGATTCAAACCATCTAAGTAGACTGCCACACCGATCTCCGCTAGATGACTCAATAATATATTATGACTGATTTTATCGAAAACTTCACTGGAGTCGGTGTAGACGGCATCAACCTGAATCCTCCTATCCATGCTAATATTTGAAATATCTGAAATACATACAGAATATGAGACAAACAGCGTATCTTTCAAGGTGGGAGCAAGCATTGAACTTCTAGAAGAATTGAAAAAGCCTGAAATATGGCCACCAGGAGTGAAGGTGAAGAGATTTCGATTTTTTCGACGATAAGGGGGAAACACAGCATCATTTGCATTTGATGAATCTGAATTGTTGTTCTATTAGAAATAAACTGATTGAGTTGAGGACGAACGTATTGATTTTGCGGTGCTCACGGAGACCTGGATCTCACAGGAAGAAATAAATAGCTTGGTTATTCCAAACATGACAATAGCATCATATTACTGCAGAAATGGAAACAAAAAGTCTTATGGGGGGCTAGTAACTCTTGTGAGAAATACGTACTACGCCCAAGAACTACCAGGGATCAAGCAGATTTCTATCGACGAACACTTTGAGGCAACAGCTATAAAAATACCAGATAAAAACACTATTATACTGCGAATCTATAGAAGTCCAAGTTCAGATATCGATGTATTCTTCGAGAAGCTGGGGTACTTCACAAATTGCAAAGCAAGGCATCAAACAGCACGGTATTTGTGGCAGGTGACTTCAATATAGACCTGCGTAAAAACACCGCAGAGACGAAAAGACTTCTGAATGAGATGAGAGAGTATAGATTTCACCCTGCATTCAGTGATCCATCAAGTTACCCCTTCTTCACCCACATGCATAGATAACATCTTTTGTAACTGTATGGTTCAGATTGTCAACAAAAAAACCTTGAACTCACACATATCAGATCACAGGGCACAGTTAGTACAGTTCGCAGACGCACATTTTGATGAAAAGAAGAGATCAAACTTGTTAAAAGTGTGTCGAATCAAAATACTGACCTATTGATAGAGCATATTTCTCACAGAAACTGGAGTAACTTGCATCAGTATAGAAGAGCAGAGGTCGCGTTCAGCGCTTTTCACAATGAACTGCTAGAAATGTTCAACATGTTTTATCCATACAAAAAAACAAAAAAAGAAGGGAAAGACGCAACTACACACCATGGTATACGGAAAACCTACAAGATATTAAAAACAAACTCAATGCACTGTTGACTTATAGTGGAGGTTAAAAAAGACCACAATGCAACACTGTCTTATAAGGAAAATAGAAAATTATACAAGGAACAACTGGAGAATTCCAAGAGGTTATACTACACGGCTATATAGTGATAATAATAATAATATATAATAATCATATAATAAATATGATAAAGAAAATTATACACGTCATCGCTGAACTTCTGGCGTTCGTTATCAATGGATCTTTCGAATCTGGTTGTTTTCCCGACTCACAAGAAGTAGCGTTCATTTAAATCCCAAGGAGGCCATCAATGGTGTTGATGAACCCAGCGACCTCCTTAGGAGCCTTGGCGGTTATTTCATGTGGATCCAGAACCGACTTCCCCATGTGAATGGTTCTTAGTTCCGCCAGTTCTGGACACTTGCATACCATGTGTTCAGCCGTTTCCTTCTCTGATCCACATAGCCTGCAGGTTTCATCTGCTGACTTTCCCATGCGATACAAATGATATTTATATCGACAGTGTCCCGTCAGCAGACCCACCATTACTCGAAGCTCAGCTCGTGGCAGCTTTATGAGCTTCCTGGTGTAGGTCGACGAGAATTCCACAAATCTCTTGGCTTGCGCAAGTCTGGGAGTATTTCTCCAAAGCGTTATTTTGTTTGCCGCTTCCCATTATTGGACCGCTTTCTTGTATTGGTCTATTCCAAGCCCACAGAAAGGTTCAGGTCCAACAGGCTTCAGCCTTGAAGCCTTCTTCGCCAGTTCGTCGGCTGTTTCATTTTCCCTCAATACCACAGTGTCCTGGTATCCATGGTAGAGTTACTTTGTTGCCTCTGGCCAGTTGCTTTATGGTATTACGGCATTCATATGTCAGCCGAGATTTCTGGCTGTATGATTCCAGTGATCTCAAAGTGGCCTGACTGTCCGTGGTGATATATATATATATATATATATATATATATATATATATATATATATATATATATATATATATATATATGCGCTCCTTTAAGATTCCTTTGAAGGCACTCTTGAGCGCCCGACAATTACAGGCCAATATCCATCTTACCATCGACGTCGAAAATCATGGAGACTCTCTTGAAGAACAGGCTATTAGATTTCCTAGAATACAAAGGCACATTATCAAAAGAACAACATGGATATAGAAAAAAGAAATCAACTACCACGGCACTAGTAGGAGTGGTGGAAAAAAATAGCAGAGGCCTTAAATAAATCAGATAAAATTGAGCTTACCTTGTGCGACCTCTCCAAGGCCTTCGACAGGTCTTAACTAGAGGACCAAAAACAATACGTTCACATCGGAGATAGATGATCTAATTTACAGAGTGTAATCAAAGGAGTTCCGCAAGGGTCCTGTGCTATTCATTTTGTACTTAAATGATCTACCAAAAAATGTTGAGTGCCATCATCTGTGTAATTACGCCGACGATACATCTTTCCTGAATGTGGACAGCAAGTCGGTAAGAAGGAAAACAGAGGTTGCCTTGAAAGATGCCGAAACCCAGACGGCACAGAAATATTCCATGCATATTCAATGAATATACCGCTGGCATATTGAGATATTCCAAACATATTCCAAATCTCCCAGGGCATAAGCCTGGCAGATAGCAGGAATATCCAAGGTCACCATGAAACATCTGCCAGGAATATCCCATAATCTTCAAAAATATATCAATGGCATATGCCATACAGATTCATCTATGAATATCTCCCTTACATATATGCTGGCAATATCTTTTTATCTCCTGATTTGTCCATGCCATATGCTGGTAATATCTTTGTATATATTTAAATATATGTAAATTTTTGTAGCGGTACTAAATAATAATGCATTGATTAGATTGTTTCAAAAAAATTTATTACAGTTTTAAGAATATTTTGTACAATAACAATAATTAACAAAATTATCACATTAAATCATAAAAATGAACATAAAGTAAAAATATAAATATAAATCAACTAGGTATTTTACAAAACAATACTAAGAATAAGTAAAAATTAACATTTGATGAATTAAACTAAAAAATAGGGAAAACACAATGAGGTAATATTTTAAATGATATAAATATTGAACTGTGAACTTCAATTATTTGGTTTGTGAACTAGAGGCGATTTCGATTGACTGGTTCTTGGTTGGTTCATAGATTGGTCCGTCAGTTTTGGACCAACCGCATTCGAATGACATTCTAGTGACGTCTCAAATCAGATGTTTCTCCAAAATTTGAACAGAATTCGAAAGCGCAGTTCGTTTGACGTTGTCATTTATGAACCGAGCGGTCAACCGTTAACCAACCAAAACAGCCATTCGAAATCGACTCATCAGATTATGGGTCGGTTTCACAAATCGAATTACTCGTTTTGAAATTTCTACGAATTGTGGTGGCTCCAGTTAATTAAACGGTACTAACAAAGTTTTGTGAAACCAACCTTATATCTATATATCAGCACCTCAGAGGTAAAGTGTGTTAAGTCACATTTTTTCAGACACAACCTATCTTTCTAGATAGGTATCCAATATTCTTATTGGATTCACATTAGTAAATTCTAGCTAGTGGAAAACATTTTTGACTCCCTAGGTTTATGAAGACGCCAAGTAATGGCAGTACACATTCTTTGAAACAATTATTGAACTGAAAAATCTCTCATTTGTCTAATTTTGATATTGTGACTTGACACACTTTACCTTTGGGGTGCTGATATAGATATCCGTGTTTATAACATCCCAGGCCTTCCAATTCCCAGTCTCAATCCCCTTCTATCAACACCCATTCTCCCGGTCTCTCAGACATCGTCTTCTGTATGCCGCTCATCCAGGTAGCCTTTTTCTTTCTCTTGGTACCTATTTCACAGCAGGTTGGGAATTCTTTGATTTTGGCCCTGAAAAAAACCAGTGATTCTAAGATTTTCAAGATAAGAGGCTGTCTACTGCTATAGTAATAGTGGAATCTGTTCTGATTATTTAATATTTATAAACTTACTTTGAATTTTAGTAGGCAGTGTTGGCAATTTATATCGAGGCAACCTTCCTTCTCGAAGACGATCCCTCTTTTTGATTTTTAGGGCCTAAATCCGTATTGATGCCACTAATATTCTCGACCTGTACAGCCTTTTTGCTTGCAGGAACAAAATTACGATATACAGCTTGGGTGAGACTTACTACACCTGAGAAGCTCCTCCACTCATGCTCTTGTAGTTTTTATGTTTGGATTGAAAGCAAAATTTTGGTTAAGCTATCTGCACAACGTGGAGCCATTTTTCAGTAACCAATTTAGTATTTTCATTCTGTTTAAGAACCTCTGAAAATATTAATAAAACATAAAATGGGTTTTATGATCACTGAAATTATTTATATTATACCTTTGAGAACATTGCACAATTTTATTAGGGATGAAAAGTTAGTTTTTGCCTTTTTCCCAACCCAACTAAAATATAGGAAATATCCTTTCTATCACCTCCTCACTGTAAAGTCCTCAATTCTTTGACCTGAAAAAACGTAAATACACATAACCAAAGATAAAGCACTGACAAGTGATTGGCATATTACGAAAACCTTTTTCAAGCATTCCAAATATATAAGAGTACCTACCAACGCTGATTTGATATTCACGCTCCTACAGTCATGCTCTTGTCTGCCTGTCTTATTTTTTATCATGTGCTCGGCTGCATCACAAACTATTTATCACATAATACTCAAACAATAACATATTTTCAACTCCACAAACAATTTAATAATTTTTCAATAAGACTCATGGAGCTCCATAAGTAATGTCACCACAGTGACACAACAGAACACAAATAACCTCAATCCAAGACCACAAAACAAAAATAAAATATGAATATTTTGACTGAAAACGTCGTGCCGTAATGTTTACATCCATAAGAAAAAGTCAATCTC
This sequence comes from Hippodamia convergens, assembly GCA_038502775.1. Classification (NCBI taxonomy): domain Eukaryota; kingdom Metazoa; phylum Arthropoda; class Insecta; order Coleoptera; family Coccinellidae; genus Hippodamia; species Hippodamia convergens. The sequence continues at coordinate 254,723 of JAVSIQ010000026.1, read as the reverse complement.
AGTAAAATCGAAATTTGATATTCTTATCGGTAAATTCAGGGAACGAAATTGGAGGAGTTAAGAATGGGTAGAGGCCAGAAAATAGTTAATTTTTTATTTATAAAGGAGTAGTTTTATTCCTGTAAAGAAATAATGTCATTGGTATTTCTGTCAGATATTTTGATAAAATTCAAGGAAATATCTAGAAAAGGCGAAAATATGGTTCGAAGTGGCCACATAACTTCCTCAACCTACAATGGCTCTGAAATGTTTGAAATGCAATGTATTTGGTTCAATGAAAAGCAAGAAGTATTAAGTTGAACTAGAAAGATTCTAAGTTCCAGACATCTCTGTCACCACATGGCAGCTTCATGGAAACAAAAATATGAGCAAAAGTGATTCGATCCTCCAGTGGAATAAGCTACTCTCACCTCTGCTGACTAATATTTGATTATCATATATGATTTTTGACAACTTGTCTACGCCCTTTTCACATATCTGCTCGAATATCATATATTGTTTTTCCATTTATTGAAAATATATATTTGATCTCTTTCCTATAAGATCAAAATCATAATGGACCTCTTTTTCTGTTTCATCGAACATTTCAATTATTTAAAAAGTCACTCGACTCTCAGTCGATAGACGATATAGTATAGCATGTCCATTTTTCACAAATAAAAACGTTTAATTTGTTGCCTGCTCTTTCATTTCATTGTATCAATCATATAAATAAATTACAAATCATTGATTCCATTGTTTACTCAGTTTAATAAATAAGATCAAATTATTAAGCGAATGAAAGTGTTATTTTTTAACTTGAATCCAACTATAATTAACTTGATAACTGCGATTCCTCGAAAATATAATCTATATAGAAAGTTTGTAGTTCTTTAACAGTTTACTGGAAAATAGCAAACTCATCAATCATTGATGAGTTCGGAACAAAAGCAAAATCGAGGTAGTGGTAGTGCCTACACACAATTATCGTTCAAAAAGGGTTTTGTAACGTTTGTAATATTCCATGAAGATTCATGTATATATACCAATAAATACTATTGAATAATATTCTAAACGCATATCATATAGATATTCCCATAGCATATACCAGACATATCTGGGATGGCATATATTTGGAATATTCCTTTGAGAGCAGATATATTTGATATATATCTGGCATATGCCTCGCATATTGCAATATCTTTTGGCTTAATGGCAGATTGGAGGAATATTCCGGGAATATAGGGTGCCGTCTGGGAACCTGGTTTGATGCAAATGGTTTGTTGTTGAATCGAGCGAAAACAAAAATTTTGACTGCGGACGTCACCTGAAGCTGTTGAGCATGCTGAATTTTTGGGTGTTGTAGTTCAGAATAACTTCAAATTCAATCAACATAATGAAAATGTAATAAAAAAATTATCCTCTGTGATATTTTTGCTGTCTAGATTGAAAAACATCATAGAACCCGAAATGCTATTGTCGACTTATCAATCCTCATTTCACAGTCGTATGACATACGGCATCTTAACGTGGGGCGAATCACCAGGAAGTGAAACAGTTTTTCTGAAACAGATAAGAGCCCTTAGAATAATTGCTGGCATCACGAAGACAAGTTCATTCAAGGAATATTTTAGGCATTGTATAATACTTACCTTCTACTCACACTATAATATATACAGAGTGAGTCAGGAGGAACGGACCAAACTTCAGGTGTTTATTCTATAGCTCGAAATAATATAAAAAAACTCATATGTTGTCATCCGATTTTCATTTGTTATGAAACTATAGCGTCAATATAAAAAACAACATTTTCTATATTAAAATGATTTCATTTATAGCATTATTTTAATAAATGCACGAAAATCCCGCCATTAACCTCGAAACACATTCGTCTGCGAAGGGCTTTTTTATTGATTCGTGCTTTTCTTCAAAAAGCAATGCCGTATTTCTAATGCATCGAATTAGAGCATCTCGAGTGTCAACTTTAACTTTGTATACCTCGTTCTTGAACCAGCCCCACAAACAATAAATAGTTCAATGGTGTTTTGTTTGGAGATCTTATAGGCCAACTAATACGACCACAGCGACCAATCCAAAGTTCGAGAAACTCTTGATCTGAATATTGGTTGACCTTATTTAAATATTTTAATTACTCTATAGTTTTAAAACAAATGAGAATCGGATAACAACATATGAGTTTTTTGGAATTATTTCGACCTGCAGAATACACACCTGAAGTTTGGTCCGTTCCTCCCGACTCACCCTGTATACTCGTGCATTATGTATCTGTATGAAAACAAAAATTTTTTTAACGTTAATGGCGATTGTCACGAACACGCCACAACAGGCAGAGAGTGTCTACAAGTCCCATACCATTGAATAGAGGCCGCTAGAAAGGAAACCAATTACTGGGCCATTAAATTTTATAACAAGTTGCCTCAGCAAATCAAGATATCCACAAACTTCCGAAAGGCTCTCCATAACTTCATGCTCACTGGTGCGATCTACAGCATACAGGAATTCCTTTCGAGGGCGTCTACAGTTTGACTGTTTGTTATACTCGTTTTTATTCTGTCTTGTGTATATTTGTATTTGATATTGTGTATTTTATATTTTATATTTGACTATTTTATATTTTATTTTTATATTTGACTAATAGGTGTTACCGAGTTTATAGTTTGTAATACTTTGCAAAATATAATTACTTACTTACTTACTTACTCAATATGCACATACTCGGTGAAGACAAAGAGGCTACTATAAAGCGAACTTCCCCTAAAGAAACCATGCTATGATGAAACTATGATATTTTTCACCAAATAAGCATGATTCCGTGACTCCAAACGACAAAAGTATCATCCACATAACGTAGCCATTTGGATTGTTCCATCGATGCCGTTTCGTGAGCCCTTTATTCGAATTTATCCATGAAGCAATTGCAATTTGCAATTGCAGGTCGTCACGGTGAGATGACTACTTTTCCTCACGTCCCAGTTTGGAGCTCCCTAAGTTGAAGTTGAAAGATTCTTTTTGAAATCTATTAAATTGTGTTGAGTTGAAAATATATTATTTGCATTTGTTGCAGTTTAAATTTGAAAACTTATAGTGATTGTTCGTATAAATTGTGATTTATGTGTTGAACACGTGGTCCTGTGATTGGTTATATCCAAGACTCCCGTTGTCCCAGGACATAGGGCACGAAAAATGAAGCAATGTGTAGATGGACTAGAATCCTGGCACATATAAACGAACAGAAGGAAGGAAGGTATTAATAATCCATCTTAACAATAGGCACCCAAATATTCGATTCACTATGGAAATTGACAAGGATGGTGTTCTACCATTTTTAGACGTCTTAGTAACTAGAAAGCCTAATGAGAAATTAGAAAACCAACTCTTACACTCGTAGAGAGAGCTCGACGTTCATGCAAGCCGTAATTTTTGGGGGATAAACGTGAACATCTACTGCATGCATTCATTGCCAATGCATACAATACCGAAGAATTTCAGAGTGCAATAAGACCAAAAGTTCTAACACGTGATAATTACACATCACAACTCACCCCCAATGCAAGAGCTACCTTACCATATAACATTAACTGTCAAAATGTATTATTATTGTTCATTTGTAAAATTAGGTTTATCCCGTTAATAAATAAATAAATAAATTCCACCAATAGAATTGGTAGAATAGTGAAGGGGCTCAACATGGAGACCGTTTATGAGCCCACACAAAAATTTTGCCAATTGATCAGAACTACCAAATACGAAGACGACCCACTTGCACAATCCGGTATTTACAGGATACCTTGCGACTGCGGCAAAGTCTACATTGGTACAACAAAACGAAGTATCAATACGAGAATCAAGGAGCGCGAACGAAGGTATCAACTCAACCACACAGAAAAAATCTGCACTAGCGGAATATGCTCTGACAGATGGACTCAATATATAGTTTTCTCAAAGGCAGAGGTTATTTCGAATATTAAAAGGTACTATCCTATGATGAATATGGAAGCCATTGAGAATTATGAACACCACATAAACAGAAAGAAGAACCCCTCCTGGTATATATCGCATGGTTGTTGGCCTTAGACAAAACCAAAATCAAGCCGATACAAAGAAGGAGTGGTGACCCAATCAACATCGCGCACGTAAACTCACTTCCTCCTACCGCCATCAACCATGGTATAAATAACTCCTTTGCATTGAACCCGCCCGGCATCACTGTCAGAAATTCAGCTGTGAAGTTACAATCTCAGACAAAGAATCCTCTGAAGATGCTTACCGCAAATGTAGGCGAAACGTTAGGTGAAATAATTCTCAATAGACCACGGCCAATGATCACACATTGACATGAAACGTTTGATCACACTGATGTCTTTCAAGATTTTCCTGATATTTAATATTTTATGTTATTTTTTTTACGGAGAGGCAGGTTTTTTCGGCTGAGGTTTTTTCCTCTGGCGGTATAGTATCGTATGATACTAGTGATGATAGTATCGTATGATTCTATAGTATCATAGGAAGAATGATATGATACCCCGTTCTTTTTTTACCTCAGCTTAGGTACTTTTTATTTTAACATTTTTTGTATTATTTCACCTCTCTTTTTCATAAGAATATATATATATATATATATATATATATATATATATATATATATATATATATATATATATATATATATATATTTTCAGAAGGAATATAGGGTTTGAATTTCTTGAGTTCTGCATCAATCAAGCTTGTTTTTCTGCTGGATATATTATGTGGAGGTCTTTCATATATCCAAGTTGCCACGATCAATCTTTTCGTAATTCCTAACAAAAGTTAATACATCTAGTGAAGATCCCCAACCATATCTAAATACAATTAATATTTTTTGAATGATGTGACCTACGTGATAATTCTCATCTACATCTGACCTATAACTATTATTCGTTCTTTTCTGGAATTCTAAATTAGGAAAGCAGACTCTGTCCTCTATGAAGGCACTTTCCTGATTGGATTGTACTTCGTGCATGAAGAGTATCCTGAGTGGTCTTCAATTTTCAATATGAGCAATTCGGCGGTACATTGAAAGAAATATTTCGCCCTGAATTGAACCTTTTTTCCTTGAACAAATAATCCTTCACCAGATAAATTCACGGACGAATTCCTCAAGAAATTCATTAGAACCATAAGGTTTTTGATTCCTATGATGAATTCTTATCGAAAAAACATTGCCCTAATTTTCAAATTCCAATAATGCCAATTTTGAGTAGAATATTTCTGTAACTCTTTTAGATTTTTACGTATGGGGATGCTCCAAGTTATAACTATACGCTACGGAAGAACAGTAATTATAGGTGTTCGATTTCGTTATTACCTCTGAACGATTTCCGTCCTGCTTACGCAATATCCATATTTTGAAGCCGAAATAATTTTTTTATCAATGAGTTGCATACCGTTAGAAAGGTCATTAACTAGCGAACTTTTTGAAAGGGAATGAAGCTTTCAATTTTCGCCAGTTTTCTTAAATAAATTTGGAGTTCATTTCTTTTCGAACTGATTTCGAAAAAAACACTCCTTATGTCCCTTTAGGACCGTCAATTTAAATAAACACTATTAATTATTTCAATAGTATAGACTAGAAGAATTTAAAATAAAAATGGCAATTTTACAGGCTTTAATAAAGTTTTACGTTGGTTGAACCGCGAGATATTAGGTAATTTGAGAAAAAACATCATATCTCCTCAACCGTGACTCTTAGGACGAAGTTCTCAGGATGAAAAGGTTTGTAAATGACCCCAAGAATACCTAAAAAAATTCGACGGTCCATGTGCCGAACACCCTGTATAATCCATGGATAATAACAGGGCGTAGATAGATAAATTTCTACAACGTCACAGATAGGGGTTCAATGAAGAAAGAATGTGCAATTTAGCATTAAATTCTCTACCTGAAACCTCAAACAGCCGCTAGTTCATCGGGATATATGTTTCGTGAAAAAAAATTTTGGAAGGGCCGAAACTGAATATTAGTTATGCCAGTATCATATTGAAAGAAACTGGATCTTTCCCAATATTTTCATTTTTATTCGCAGCAATCTAGCAGCCATAACATATGTCAGACAATGAGATCTTGGAACTGATTCAAACTTCGAAGTGATTCGAAATATACCTTCCATTTCTATTTCGGATGTCTTCATCAGATGCAGGAACCCACCCTTACAATAGCAATAAGTCAATAATAAAATAATGCTGTTATCTGTGGGGTGAAGAATAAATCAAATTATCCATTTCAACTGTATAAACTACTCAAAAATCAGGCAACCGGAAATATATCAAGTGTCGGTACATTCTGTATTCGAACAGGGTTAATTCAATTCCCATGGTTTAACCCTCCCCTTGTACGCACGTCTTTGCCGAATCGATTATTGATGAATGCCCGAAACACTCTCTGAATCCAAATCCAAACAGTAACAGTGTTGGAATCGGAATCATTAGGGGCAATCATTCAGGGTTTCTATAAATTATTGTTACGTGGTTATGATTGTTCAATGGAAAGTGGGAGTCGGTAAACTTTGGCTTGAAATATAACTGAGATTAATAATAAAAATAAAAACAATAATAATAATGATGTCCGAAACACTCTCTGAATCCAAATCCTAACAGTGTTTCTATAAATTTTTTTACGCCGTTATGATTGGCGATTCCAAATAACTAGACGCCATCTGGCGGATAAATATTGAACCTAGAAAACAAGTAATGAAAACAAATATTACACGTAGATATAGATAGAATCCAGAATATTTTTGCTTCTTTTGATATAGAGAGAGAGAACTGTCATTTATTGTCATACGAAATACAACAAAAGCCATCGACCTACACTTTTGATATATTTGTCGTGAATTTTTATCCCGAATTGCAGAATCAGAATTGACATTGGAAAATAGTGGTAAAGGTATTTATTTATATCAGTGATATTAAGTTAAAGTGATAAGTGAGTTTGAGAGTTTTTTAAGTTCTAGGTTGGGAGCTATCTTGGACTATATGAACAGGAAAAATTATTGAAATAAGTGGTAAAAGTACTATTACCAATTGTGTATAACACTATTTGTTGTGTTCTTAATAGCTCTTCAAGGAAAGGCAGCAATAAGAATATACATTTCCATCAATTCACAAAGGAAGGTTTTATTACTGATGTAAGGAATTAGTACTTTTTTGTTCTATATTTGTCAGCATTTTGTTTTAGTTTTTTCACTTTGGCTTTGCAATTACATTATTCCTGAGTTTTTGGTGTCGATATGTCTGCCTTCCATTATATTTATAGAGTGTGTAAAATATCATATTTTCCAATGTAAATGAATATTCTATTCATATTTGATTGTTATTTCAATATTGTGTGTTGAAAAAATTTTTACAATTTCCCTTTTGCTCGAACGGAAATAAAAACTAGAAATATTTTCGGAATCGTTTATTTATTTTCAGAAAAAGCATGCAATGAATGATCAAAATAATAATATGAAATCCCCTCAATCATACTTCGTGGGTAATTTCCATTGAACAAAACGCCTTCGAAAATGATTTATAAAAACTTGTATAAACTATGAAGTCGCAGGATTCCAAATTCAAAAGACTCATTCCTAGTTGAACCTGTGCGTAGTATGAATAATTCTCTCGATAATTCTGCTTTAATTGAATACCACTTGGAAGTAGTGCCATTCATTGATGAATTCTGCAGAAAAAGCATACAAATACATGGTTACTCGATAATTTTTGGAGACAGGCATCGAGAACGTAGCCTCTTGTACTGTCTAATTGTGGAGAGAAGAAAAAATAAAGTTAATAATATATCAATCTTTTGTTTTTATTGTTCTACTACCTTTGAATAAACCCAACATGTGTAATACATATTCATTTGATCGTAATAATTGTTCTTGCAAGTAATTTATCCATTTAAAGAAGGAATACAAACAGGATAAATCGCACACAAAGTATCCACAAATGAAGAATAACCTAAAAATAAACAAACCCAAAAAAGGTAATATGCACAATTTCCCTTTCAATTACTTTCTGATGCTATCAGTTCCGTCCGCAAAAACGTCAATAGCAATTGGACATTTATTAACTGTAGTCATCATTCTACACAATGGTGAATTCCTACCGCTATTCCTTCTCCTCCGAGGGAGAAGAAATACATATTTTTGCCTCAGGTGTCTGTTGGGAGCATAAAAGTGCACTCTTTCAAAAATGTCAGCACAAATCAATCGGTTGTTAATGAGCTTATGCATGAAAACGATATCATTAATTTTTCTTGTGATCTCTAAGCTTGTGATGTTAAAATGCCTGAGTCTCAACGTGTAGTTATCTGGATTTTCGTGCGATAAACGATAATGAGATTTGAAGCTCATGAATCTTAAGAACTTTTTCTGGACTAATTCAAGTCTTGTAATATAGGTAATGTAAAACGGATTCCAGACAACTGATGGAAAATTGATTTTATTCTTGATGAATGCGAAATATAACATCTTCAATGCTAACTGCTCCCTGAAAGGCCTACATTGTCTCATTATGAAACCAAGTACACGATTACATGAAGCAATAAGAGAGTCACTATGCTTATCGAACATGAGCTTTCCATCAAAAATCACACCGAGATCTCTGACACTGTCTACTCCAAGCACTTGTACATTATTCAGAGTGTATGGAAAGTGGATGACATTCTGGTTGGGGGAAAAAGTCATAATTGAACATTTAGAAATATTAATGTACAAGCCGTTTACCAAACAATAATCAGAAAACTTATCCAAATCATTCTGCATTTTCCAAAAGTCATTCAAAGAATTTATACATCTAAAAATTTTTAGATCGTCAGCAAATAACGAAAATTTACACTTCCCAAAAGACTTCCAGATGTCATTTATATAAGTTAGGAATAATATGGGACCCAAATGTGATCCCTGTGGAACACCAGATGAAACAAAAACAGAGTCAGATCTATAACCCCCGACCTCAACATACTGCTGCCTGTCATTTAGGTAGGACCTGAACCATAACCACATACCTCCGATTACACGGACTTGCCGAGCTTACTGAGTAGTAGTTCCAGATTAACTCTGTCGAATGTTTTTGCAAAATCGCTAAAAACAACATCAATCTGGGCACCACCCTCCATACCATCGTGCAAAATTTGAACCAAACAGATCAAATTGGTCTCAACTGATCCTCCACCCAAAAAACCATGCTGTTCATCAATAATTTGCGGCCGCACCAAATAAAATCATCGTGGCAGTATGAGATTTTAGAGTACCTTTTCGAATATAGAAAGTTTGCTGATAGGCCTATAGTTCTTAACATTTGTTCTGTCCACACTCTCATGAATAGGAACAACGTATGCGATCTTCCATCTTGTAGGAAATTTGCCGGTTTTCAAGGATTTATTGAAAGTTATTGGCAAAGGTACCTTGAGGGTGTTACTACAAGACTGCACATTTGAATATATGTGCATCATTGATTGCAAAAACGAATTTGTTCACCTCAATTCACACACATCACCACCTCAAAAAGTCTTTAAATCATTCCAATAAATAAATAAATAAAAAACCAATCATTTCCTTCACAAATTAATTAAATCATATAAATATCCAGTTGTCATTCGAAAATTTGAAAACAAATCGCCTATCGCCACCCAGGTTGGTGGCGAAATAACGAACCTAGAAAACAAGTAATTGTTTACAACTCGCAGCGCCCTCAACGGTAGCTGGAATCGCCAATTATTCAATAGAAAGTGGGAGTCGGTAAGCATTGGATTGAAATGCTACTGAGATTGATGAAAAATCCATTTTTCTATACAGGGTGTTTCCAAAAAAGGTGATCCCCCCTCTAGGATAGTTAGAAAACTGAAAAATAATAGAGGTTTGTTCAGAAAAAATATTTCCTGCCGCCATCCGTATTCAACAAGAGGAATTTTTTACGATTTTGCCGAACTGCTGACAACATTGTAATGAAATTTCATAAGAATATGTTGTAGAACCTGATGCATCCAATGAATGTGTTTTTTAGTCTGACTCTCATAGAAGGCGCTAGTTACACGGTTTGCATCAAGTAGTACTGAATATAACTTTTTTGAAATAAGTTTTATTGAGCTAAATTTCTAGCGAATTTAAACGGCATTCGATTTCACATCAGAAAGGTACTCCTGATAAAACTCGATACTGTGTACCGTTTCTGGAATATTTTGATTTGAAATTTATAAAGTGATAGTCGATGCTGGTATAAAGTAAAGTAATTATAAATGTATCAATCGAACAAATAGAAGAAAAAAAAGCTGATAACATAAAATAGAATTTAATTAGAGTAGGTTTTCAAAATGTCCCCCGTTTTCACAGTACACAATTCTATTTTTTTTTCTAAAGAATCCATTAATCTTATTACCTAACGCTATGAAGTAATTGAAATGAGGTTGAATTCTGTCCTTAAATTCTTGAGGTGAATTTACCTCTGTTGCATATTTTTTTCTTCAGGTTTCGTCCACACTGTCAGGGCCGGACTGGTATGGTTGAGGCACACAGGGAAAAATTTAGTAGGGGACCCCAAAACGCTTGTTGCGAGCACCGACGGAGGCTAAAAAACCAGCGTACCTGTTCAGATTAAGTTTTAAGGTGAACCCGAAAAATAATTACTTTGCCAAGATGAGCGTACCCTACTCGAGTTCGAACATTTGAGACTAGGAAAAAGTAGCAAAATCACAAAAATACAACACAATTTGAATTACACATAATAAAATCTATTTCTGGAATATGATTCATGAGAGACACGTTTGAGTAATGGGACCTCATTCCGCTTTTCTTTTTGCTTATTCTCTGAGGAACACCGTGAAACTCCTTTTTGTAATTTGTTTTTGTATATATATATATATATATATATATATATATATATATATATATATATATATATTCTTATGAAAAAGAGAGCTAAAATAATACAATAAATGTTGAAACCAAAATTACCTAAGCTGAGGTAAAAAAAGAACGGGGTATCGTATGATACTATGGAATCATACGATACTATCATCACTAGTATCATACGATACTATACAGCCAGGGTAAAAAACCTCAAACGAAAAAACCTGTCTCCCCGTTAAAAAAATAACATAAAATATTAAATATCAGGAAAATCTTGAAAGACATCAGTGTGATCATCTTCATGTTATCCGTCGACGGGCTCGGATAAACATATTCATCCCAAAACGACTCGCAATTCTTAATCTGAAATGAAAAAAGACAAAAGCAGAAGAGAAACCGATTATTCAGAATGAATCCAATGCATTTTAGAAATGCATTAGGTACTTTGAAAAACATCAACTTTCAGATTTCTTGGCCAAATAATGTTCGGAGGTTTATAAATATTTATGACAGGAATGTCACAAAATTTGAAAGAAATGAAAAAAACTCCATCCATTTCCCCTTTCCTAATCTGTTGAAAATTATGAACCGATAATTTTATTTTTCAACATAACAAGCTAAACTTGTAAAAAATCGATTAATACATAACCTTTCAACTGTCCTCTTTCACGAGGATTTTTTTCTGTTGCCGTGTGGGTTTCTTGCAGAAGAATCACTTCGATACCATGTTCATCAGCTAATTTGAAGACGTTATCACACTTGTCTTTCGAAATTCCGTTGATATTCAAATTCAAAATCCATAAATTCTTGCTCTCTGGTCGTGAGGGTTTTTCAAACCGGATACGACCTTCCAGGTGATGATTTTTCGGCACTTCAGATGTTTGACCCTGCGGGACCCCAATGAAAGGCAATCATCTCCCATAGATAAACCAAACATGTTATAACACAAGAAAACAGAATATTTTTCAGGACCAAAAACTACCAAAAACTATTCCGAGAATTGTCATTCTAGTAAGTAGCATCGGCGCCCCACCGTGGAATTCCCCGGTACCCTGCCTGCCCAGCAGGCCCGCCGCTCTCTGTTTGAGCGCCCGTGTGCAATTGGTGTTATGCCGCCCTATAAATTGAAAACGAAAGTGTTAATAATATTCTCAGATTCACAGATGGAATTGGTAGAATACTGAAGAGACACAACATCGAGACCGTTCAAAAGCCGGCACAGAAACTTGGCCAAATGATCAGATCTATAAAAGATAAAGTCGACTCACTTTCACAAGCTTGTAATTACAGGACACCTTGTGACTGCGGCAAAGTCTACGTTGGTACAACAAGACGAAGTATCAATAAGAGAATTAAGGAGAACGAACGATGCTGTCGACTCAATCAGACAGAAAAATCTGCACTACAATCTCAAATCAAGAATTCGCTGAAGATGCCTACCGCAGGTATCGGCAAAACGTTAGGTGAAAAAATTTCTGATAGACCACAAGCAATAAGCCCGGAAAGCCCCTCAATGTAGTTGTGTTATGCCCAAAAAGATATTGTAATAGGGTTTGTGGATCATTAGACTGGTTTTCTGCAAAATGTGACTTCAATGCATTAATTTCTTTCAACAAATAAATACCGTCGATGTCTGATTCACTAGTTGCATGATCTCTTAGTTTCAGATTCAAATCATTGCAATACATACTTCATTAAATCATCATTGAAGTAGACAAATGGGTTGGTGCTGAAAATGCCAAAGACGTCGGTAAATGTTTTCAACTCCTCGAATTTATCCTTTAACAAAGTAATGGTTTGATCCAGGGTCCTAAAACAAAATTCCACTCTGTATTTGGTTTTTGGGTCTACATAAACTTCATCACTGTGTTTCTATTGAAATAAATAGTTACCTATATTATAATAAAAAAGAACTTGAAATTACTCTAAACAGAGCAATCAGAGCAGCACTTGGTGTCAGATGGTATATCAGCAATAAACAGATTAGAGAAAAATTAAAAATTAAAACTTTAAAGGAAATAGTACTTCAACAGACAGAGAAAATGGTGCAAAGAATGAAACAACATGTCTGAAGTTTCATTTCCTTGTGGAATCATGATCTAGAGATTTCAACAGGATTCAGAAGTAGTGTTAACGACCTAATCGATGATTGATGAATTAGTTTAGATAGGTTTGAAGGTCTCAAACAAGAAAAAACCACTTGTGTACAAAGCCGACGTTTGGTTTATTATATAAACATCCTCAGGGCACTAAAATAAAACAACAGGTGAATCTAAATGAGCCAAAACGATTACACAATTGCTAAGAGAAATCTCTTTTATGGAACAATTGAAAAATTAGTAAAGATTGATACAGAAACAATCAATAAACAGACAATTTAAAATACATGAGAATTTTTCTTTTTCATCTTTTTCCTTTTCTTGAAATGGTGACAAAAAAAAGGGGGAGAGAAACTACTTGAGACGTGTTGCAAGAAATCAAGTACTATTCTTGTTCCAATAAAATTAGTTGTGAACATATACCTCATTAAAAGATGTTCGGAAAGTTACTTACGGTACTATGTGATTCTCTTTGTCAAACGCAAATTTTTAACGAGACTTCTGAAAAAGCAATTCTTATTTCTAGTTTCCTTTATTTTACTGATTATTTTCAATAATCGAAATTATTGTGAGATATGGCATCGATTGTGATGTAAGTACCTGATAGCAGTGTTTGTGTGTATTCAAATATTAATTGTGCATATAGTTCATATGACTTTTTAGTAAATGCTGGAATTTTTGCAGATCAAATTCTCTGATATGTGGAATTTGCCAAAAGGAGTTCAGCAGTGTTTCAGTAAAGAATAGGCACCTTCGGAAAATCCATAATGAGGACATCCAAATGGACAAGAATCAAAATATATTGTGTTGTCTTTGTCCTGCTGATAATAGAGACAAGTCCTCTAGTTACAAAAATTATGAAATTCATTTGAAAACAGTTCATAATATATTGGTCAAAGAAAATAATTTTCATTTTAGGAGAACTGAAGAGTTTGAGGCTTGGAGAAGACAAGAAAACAGAGAAGTGGATTATGCTATTGTGAGGGGTTATAACTCAACAAGCGGAGATACAATTGTTCATTACAATTGCAATAGAAGTAATTATAGACGTAAAATACTTTTGCAAAGCCTTTAAAGATACTACAATTCTTAATTTCAGGATACAAAAGTGTGTGTGAGAAACGCAAGAGAAAGGTTGGAGGCGGTAGGTATCCATATTCAGGGAGAAAGTCCTTCAAGAATTGAATTAAAGCTTCATTTTTTAAAATTTTCTGTATTTTAGTTGGTTGAACTTTTTCATTAAAGGATTTCAAAATATTATTGTGTTTGGCTTTCCTATTCTAGTTTCTGAACAAACATTATGAAAACCTTATTCCTTCTTTCATGATATACATGTCGCAGTCGGATTCTAAAATCCGTCAGTTTGCAAAATGACTAGCAGACACTATTTGAAATTATTCTTCATTGTTTGAGATTTTTGTAGATATTGCTGTAGTATTCAATATTCCAATTGAAAAAACAATTACATCAAGGGAAGTAGTAGCGAATTCCTCAAAGTTCGGCGGCCAAGGTCTTAACAAAAATCAGTGTAATACGAGAAGGTGCTTTTGTTTCAAATCATATCAAAAATGCAACAGCAGCAGCTGCCATTTGAGCGGCCCCTGCTTTTATAAGTAATAATAGTTTAATTTTTTCGTGGTCTTTCGATAATAAAACCTTAAAAGAGTAGGTGTGAATATTATTTTTCTTTTATTTTTTCTGTATCCAGAATAATGTAGTAGGTACAGCTGATAAGACAAATATAACAGTAATTCAATTTGCATAAAAACAGGCAACGTTTTCGGAATATGATTCAAATGATTTGACAATCCGTCAGATGTGTTGTTCGCAGGCTACAAACTGACTGACAATTTCAGACCGATTGTAAAACGATCTTCATTTCAAGAGCGTTTTAGAAAACGTTCGTCAGTTAACAAACTGCCTATACCATATCCAGCGAGATCTGATAGTGGAAGTCAACAACTAAATGTACGCTTACAAGGTTATGAATATTTTCATTGGCTCCCGTTTAGTGCTTTCTCCGCCTTCTCCAGATCTGTATTAGGTACGACAATTGGGTGATTTATTTATGAATATATATTTTAAAATTATTGGTCGTTTTTGATTCAATGTATGCACTTACAAAGTCGGCTATAATCTGGGGGCACGGTAGTGCCCCCGCCAACACGAGCCAAACGAAGCGCGTCGCCGGGGCACTACCGAAGTGTTTCGTCGTATTTTTGAACACTCATTAACTTGAGTTTGGGATATAGTAGATGAACAAAATTCTCAGGATACAATGCAAGTAGTGAACTCATCAAAAGTTCATAGCTCCTACACTTCAGCCTCAATACACAAACAACGAAAAAATTCTTAAATTTGAAACTTTCACCCCCAACACTTGGGACTTTTTTTCGACTGTATTCTGCACATGCTTCACACACTTTTTCCATTTTTCAGGAGTAATGTTGTAAAGGGCATTAGTTAAAAGAAATTTGACATCCGCAAATTTAAAAGTCTTGTTGTTGGCCGCGACAAAATTTTTAGCATCAGCCCAAATCAGCTCAATTGGATTGAGCTCACAGTGATAAGGTGGCAATTGCAAAACTGTTTTATTGTGGACTTTTGCCAATTGATCAACAACATATTTATCATATTCAGTCTTATGCGGTGCCACTAATTGTAAAAGTTTTACTTTGAGCATTTCGTCATCGAAGTGGATATTTTTTGATCCTAACCAATCTTTTACTTTTTCACTTTTTCGCGAATGGTAAGAAGCATTATCGAGAACTATTACACAGTTGTCTTCTAAAAGGGGCAGAATATTCGCAAACCACTTTTCAAAGCTGTCGGAGTTCATTTCCTCGTGATAGTCGCCACCCTTTTTTGATTCGAAAACCCATAGGCCACCTTCTACAAAACCTGTTTCACTTCCAATTTTTTTTTTAGACCTGGTGAAAGACCTGACAAAAACGCCTGCCTGGAAGATTTCACCGTTTCGTCGACTCACACATGAGATTTTGTATGTCCTGCATTTTCCGACGTCTCATCTAAATAATAAATTTTCCTATTTTCTTCCCGAAATTTTTTAATAGATTTTAAAAACTTTCGTCTCCATAAAATAATCTCTTCTCGTTCTAATGAAGCACCATTTTTACCCCTACGTACATATTTAAAATCTAATGATTTTAGAAGTTTATGGAAAGTACTTCGTTCAAAATTTGGCAAGCTTTCGTCGTCGTTAA
This sequence comes from Hippodamia convergens, assembly GCA_038502775.1. Taxonomy (NCBI): domain Eukaryota; kingdom Metazoa; phylum Arthropoda; class Insecta; order Coleoptera; family Coccinellidae; genus Hippodamia; species Hippodamia convergens. The sequence goes on along the minus strand of JAVSIQ010000026.1, from coordinate 238,533 downwards.
CAGCTCCAAGAACGTGGTCTATAGTTGGTATCTCGTTCCGAAAAAAAATTGATGTACAATTCGTCGTATAACAGTTTTATCGCAATCATCTACTTTGTCCTGTATGGTTTTTCTGGGCTTATTCTTTTCGGTGAAGAAAATCTTCATGTACTATTTTTTTTCTCCCTAATAATTCTGTACACAGAAGCTTCACCTACTCCGCTGGTAGAAGCAGTCTGTTCAACTATTTCCGATATTAAAGATTCAGGACGCGATTCCATTGTCGATGTATAGGTAAATATAATTTATAATGCTTTTTTCCGTACTACTACATGCACGTTTTTTGATCGCTTTTTTGTTGTAAATTCCGGGGCAGAATCTGTAGAACTCGTCATTGTTTTTAAAATTATAACACGCAATATGTTCGATTGAACGCGCCGATATGGGCAATCACCACGAAAGATATTTATCGACTGAACTGAAATCTGATCTATCTATGTAGCGTATGGTTAACATGGAAACAAACGGAAAATCTGAAATCTGAAACATTGAAGATTAAACCCGGTTCTGATGAATTTGACTCCGCCTTGTTGTTTTGAAGCAGTATCGTCTCTCGATGGATGAAGTGTAGTCATTTCGCAAACTGACTGATTTTAGTATCCGACTGCGACATATTCAAAATCAGGAGGAATTCTCATTGACATGTTCTATATATCCATAACAATTTAAAAGAATTTGTTATTTAGAATCTCGTGAAGGTGATGAAGTTTTTAAGAATAAAATTAGGGTTAAATTCAAATTTTACTCATGTTTTTCCAATTAAATTCATATGGAGTAGAATGAAATCGGTAGTATTCTTTCAAATTAAATGAGAATTAAAATGGATATGACATCATTCATAGACACACCATGAATGTAAATTTTGAATTTATCAATTTTTTAGACGAATATAGGTACATGATATGTGTCATTTCCAAACGTTCATATATGATATTATCATATCATTCGATATTATGCTGCGTATTCCAAGTTGAACGTTTTGAAAATGAATTCGCGCCACATAGACCAAGCCCTCTTTCATCTCATTGGACGGCACGCTGAGATTATTAATGTATGCTATTTCCTAGCTGCTCGTGGAATCAAGCATGGACCAACCAACAAAAATAAAATGGCATGGCACCAGCCCTGATGTGCCAAACATAGAGGAGAAACGTAACCTCAACCAGCCAAGGGAACCGTGCGCAAGTCCTAGCCCGATGGCTGAAGAAATGCTGCTGAATAGCAGCGATGAAGAGGTCGTTGAAGGCCTCAATAGGCTGACGATCAGGAAGCCAAAGCTTTCTGGGGCCGAAAGCTTTCTGGGGATGAAATTCCTCATAAAGGCTGGAATGGTGCCAGACAAATCCAGGGAAGAAGCCTTAAAACTGGTTGGTCCGAAGGCTTCTAAGAGCCTTCCCACCAAGCGCAACAGGTCGGAGGACAGCACGCCCAAGGACAGAGAGCCCAAACTGCAAAAACAAGAGGCTCCCAAAGCCTCGACGTCCTTAGAAGGCTCTAAGGCTCCTACAACGGTGGTGCCCACCTACCGCCACAATTGCTGAGACCAGGTTGGTCATCATGCACAAGGAATATCCGGAAGTCCTTCTAGAAGTGGACCAATTAAAGGCCATCAAAAAGGCACTTGCGGATATGATGATTACCATGGGAAGGTATGTGAAAGCACGGATAAAAATAGCAGAGGTTAGGATTTGCTTGATTCGTTGAAATAACGAATGTGGGTAATAGTCCGACCTTTATGAACGGGATTAGAAGGGAAGTAATAGACCTGACAGATATGGTCAAGGGCTGGAGGGTCTCGAATGAACCAGCCATGTCAGACCATATGGCAATAGTATTCAAAATTGAAGCAATTGCTTCGACAAATGTTGTGTGCAGAATACCCAGAAAAACCGATTGGACACTTTATTTAGCCCATCTTAGGTCAGAACTGGAAGGTTCTGTATACAACATAAGCTCTATAGAAGAGCTCGAAAATGCTTCTGCTCACTTTCCATCGTGTATGCAAGGAGCATATGAAAAAAGCTGTCCACCCAGGAAGAAAACGATTCAAAGCGACGTTTCCTGGTGGAACAAACAACTAGAAATCCTCAAAAAAACGGCTAGAAGAGCCTTCAACAGAGCCAAGCGAGAGGGCAGTTGGGATGTCTATCGAGTGGCTCTGACAAACTACAATAAAGAAGTTAGAAAAGCCAAAAGGCAGTCCTGGAGAAACTTCTGCGAGGGAATAGATAAGACAGCCCCCGCAGCCAGACTTCAAAAGGCACTATTCAAGGATCATTCCGCTCCAATCGGCCAAATAATGAAGCGAGTAGAGAGTTTTGTTACAGACTCACTTTCCTGGCTCTCAACGGACTAGCACCAGCGATTCAGTCCTTGACAGGGAATGGTATACGTCCTCCAAGTGGGACTTGAATGAGCGTAAAGGACCTTTCAGCTCTTCAAATCTGCAGGCATGGATGGTATATTCTCGGCCATGCTTCAGAAGGGTGGCGACCTCATTATACCCCCAATGTTAGAGCATTTCAGGTGCATGGGGCAATATTCCCGAATCATGGAAGAAAGCAAGGGTAGCATTCATACCCAAAATGGGGAGAAGAGGTTCCTCAGAACCTAAATCATATCCACCCATATGCCAAACCTCCTTTCTCCTGAAGACCATGGGGAAAATTGTTGACAACAACATAAGGGGAAGCTTGAAGCTCCCTAATAAACAGTTTGCCTATAGAGTGGGTAGATCTACCGTATACGCCCTGCACCATCTCCTTATGGACGTGGAAGGCACTTTCACCTCAAAGGAGATTATGTTTGCAATGTTCGGAGACATTGAAGGGGCCTTTGAAAATACCCTACATGCCTCCATATGCAATGCTGCTAAAAATAAAGGGGTGGAACCCACTACTGTAAAATGGATATCGGCAATGCTAAAAGGGCGAACTGTCACAGTCTATCTGGGAGAAACTGAGGTGACTCGGCTTACATGCAGGGGATGCCCTCAAGGAGGGGTACTATCACCCTTGCTGTGGTGACTGGTCATGGATGGTCTCCTGGAGAAGCTTACGTCGGACGGATATAACGCTCAGGCATATGCTGATGATATAGTGGTAACTGTGAGAGGTAGGCATGAAGGCACACTGAGCAGCCGAATGCAATCTGCCCTCAGAATAATTGAGAGGTGGTGTGAAGAGGAGGGACTGACCATCAATCCGTCCAAGACCACCCTGATTCCCTTCACCAGAAGAAGGAATCTTAATCTGAGGGCTCCGATTCTGAATGAACAGCCTCTCAACTTCTCCAGTGAGTGTAACTATCTGGGAGTCATCCTGGACAGCAAGCTCAACTGGAGGAAGCATGTGGAAAAAAACCTTCCCAGAGCCACGGCGGCCATGTGGGCCTGCAAGAGGCTCTTTGGAAAAACATGGGGAATGAGACCAGAAATGGTACTGTGGTTATACAATGCAGTGGTACGCCCCGTTGTCACCTATGCGTCACTAGCATGGTGGACAAAAACTGAAGAGGCCACTACTTGCAACAAGCTATTAAAGTTGCCGTGATTAGCTTGTGTTGGGGCCACGGGAGCTCTGTGCACAACTCCGACAACAGCGCTCGAGGTCATACTTGATTTGCCTCCCCTACACTTGAATGTAAGGAAATGTAGCCTGCTGGAAGCCATCAAAATATCTCTCAAGGGGAACCTCCTACCCGGAAACTGAGTTGTACATATGAGGATACTGAATCAACTAGACTCAAGCCTCTTGGCAAAACCATCAGATGATGTGATCATATACGACTTCGAAATGCCATTCGAAACGGTCATTGGTGATCGTCTTAGTGAAATGAACTTCGTAACTTGCATAGACAAAAAGTCACCCATATATATATATATATATATATATATATATATATATATATATATATATAAATTCTTATGAAAATAGTGAGCTAAAATAATACAATAAATGTTGAAACAAAAAGTACCTAAGCTGAGGTAAAAAAAGAACGGGGTATCATAACATTCTTCGTATGATACTATAGAATCATACGATACTATCATCACTAGTATCATACGATACTATAGAGCCAGGGGAAAAAAACCTCAGCCGAAAAAACCTGCCACCCCGTAAAAAAAAAACATAAAATATTAAATATCAGGAAAAATCTTGAAAGACATCAGTGTGAGATCATCTTCATGTTATCCGTCGATAGATTCTTCCCAAAACGGCTCGCGATTCTTAATCTGAAATGAAAAAAAAAAGCAGAAAAGAAACCGAATATTCAGAATAAATCAAATAATTTTGAAAGTAACCACCCATTTTAGAAATGCATTCGTTACTTTATGTATAGCCTCGAGACCATCTTGAAATTTATAAATGGGACAACTATTTATAAGATGTTCTATAGTCTCCTCATTTTCCCCACACTCACAACTAGGACTCTCAACCGAATTCCATCGGAAGAGCATGCTATTGCAACGTCCATGGCCTGTTCTCATATGGTACACTAATGGATCGAAAACAGAAAGGGGTACAGGCATTGGTATATGTGGATATCCCAGTTCCTTGGAAGTGAACCATCTGTTTCACAGGTAGAGACACTAGCTGTCTATACCTGCGCTCAAGAGTGCCTTCAAAGGAATCTCAAAGGAGCGAATATATATATTACCACGGACAGTCAGGCCACTCTGAGATCACTGGAATCATACAGCCAGGAATCTCGGCTGACATGGGAATGCCGTAATACCATAAAGCAACTGGCCAGAGGCAACAAGGTGACTCTACTATGGACACCAGGACATTGTGGTATTGAAGGAAACGAAATAGCCGACGAACTCGCGAGGAAAGCTTCAAGGCTGAAGCCTGTTGGACCTGAACCTTTCTGTGGGCTGGGAAAAGACCAATACAAGAAAGCGGTCCAACAATGGGTAGCGGCAAACAAAATAACGCTCTGGAAAAATAGTCCTAGACTTGCGCAAGCCAAGAGATTTGTGGAATTCTCGCCGACCTACACCAGGAAACTCATAAAGCTGCCACGAGCTGAGCTTCGAGTAATGGTGGGTCTGCTGACGGGACACTGTCTATACAAATATCTTTTGTATCGCATGGGAAAATCATCAGATGAAACCTGCAGGCTATGTGGATCAGAGAAAGAAACGGCTGAACACATGGGATGCTAGTGTCCAGAGCTGGCGGAACTAAGAACCATTCACATGGGGTCGGTTCTGGATCAACATGAAGTAACAGCTGAGGCTCCTGAGGATGTCGTTAGATTCATCAAAGCCATTGATGGCCTCCTTAGGATTTAAATGAACGAGTTGGGTAAAGGACAAAAGATCACACAAGTAAGTAAGGATTATAGAGTGAGCTAGGTGCTACTCTTGTAGATTTCGAGTTATTTCAGTGGAAAATACGCGTATACGAGAAAATACAATCATTCAGCAAAAATATTTGTTAAAGTATTTCCTTCAAAATTGACAATAGCCTTCTAATAATCTCTATAAATAATCTTGCCAAATGAATACTAATTAAATATTTTAACCGTTTACTTTTGAAACTACAGATGTCGCTTACATCATTGTAGTCGCTTCGTTTCCCATTTTTATACTCTATAATCTTTGGTAGAACAATGATTACTCAAAACACTGACATCTAATGTCATGATATAATCGTTGCTCTGTATTTCTAAAGGGAATAAATAGTAATTCATCTAGCCATAGAAAAGATACAGGGTGCGGCACGGAGGATGGATGGTTTTAAAAAAATAATAAAAGCGTTAATTTTTACTCAAAAACACATTTATTGACGGAATCAGATTCTCAAGGAAATAGCATTTGAGACAGTCAAGTGTGGAAAATCACATCAAGCATGTGGTGGCCGAAATCGGTGATGCAGTGCTGGAGGCGCTCTTGGAAGTTCGCGTAGACACTCTCCAACATCGCTCTCTCAACTTGGTCAACTTCCACGCGAATAGCCCTTTTCAATTCGTCCAGAGTTCGGGGCTTGGTCTCGTATACTCTAGCCTTGAAGCTAGAGTAGGACGAATTGAAAAGGGCTATTCGCTTGGAAGTTGCCCAAGTTGAGAGAGCGATGTTGGAGAGTGTCTACGCGAACTTCCAAGAGCGCCTCCAGCACTGCGTGAAAAACATAACACCACTGGGATATCTGGTTTACTGAGGGGCCTTTGAGGCTTATATCTTGAATCTGAGGCATCTTTCATGTTTATGCAAGCCTTTGAAATTGAGGATTCTATTCGGAAATAATCAGAGAAAAAATTATTTGAACGCCTTTTCCTTTGGATTCTCTCGGATTTCGAGCTTTGTTCCTGCAGTTCGTGTTAAATGAAGTAAGGATTAAACCTACGCGCATGTGAATCCTGTAATGGAATTTTTTATTGAAAAATAATACATATAATGCTTCGTACAGTGTTGAATTATTTGAGGATGGAGAAGTTTTTGTGAATGCTTCATGGTGATGATGATCCTTTAGGTTTTTTCTCTTCCACCGATAGTTCTAGATATAAGTAGATTTATTGTTCAAATTAGTTTTGTGACTGATAACGTTCAGGAAATGAAAAAAATACTTCATCAGTCTCAGTCTCACTCTTCCGACTTAACTCAATATTACAAACAGCCGAAGAATTGAAGTAGAAGGCTAGATCGTAATTTAATCATTTTGAATAACTCCCATTAGTTTTGAATACTTTCTGAAGGGATTTGCAGAAACCCTGAAGGTATACCTGCCATAGCAACTACTATAGCAACTTTCATTCTATAGCAATGTATGATAATTACTTCGGGGTCACAGTGCTGGCATAAACAGAGTTTTTCTTAAACAGAACTAGGCAATTACAGTCCCTATACAAGCACCGGCGAACTGCAGTCCGGGACTGCAGAAATGTAGATATACAGGTTTTTTATCACTACACATGCACAGATAATCGATAAGACCCGGCCGGCAGTTTCGCCGAATCGTTTGATACAGTTCAAATCGATAGTCCTGGACTGCAGGCCGCCGGATCGTGTATAGGGAACATTAGAATTATTTGCGGGACCTCACAGACAGATAGTTGTAGAGAATTGTTTAGAACAAAAAATATAATAACTATCCGATCGGTTTTCATACTTACTGCTGTGCTGCATGTATTCGATAACAGGATCAAATAAAACTCTAACAACGACTAGCACTTGTAGAACACTAGGAACAAGGACGCTCTTAAACTTGAACATTACAGACTCAAGAGAACCCAACTGGGAGCCAATCAGATATGTGTGAAACTCTTCAATAAATTCCCGAATTGTATAAGACAATTAGCAAGAGATCGATTAAAAAGGAAATTGATGAATATTTTACTTATAAGCGAAGCGTTGGAGTATTCCTAGAGAGGCCTTTGTGATGTCCTTGTTAGTGATGAAAGTATTTTGCTATTGCATAATATTTCATTTGTTCTATGTTGGATATATTTATACGTTTATAATGATTGTAATTATGATTTGTCATGAAATATGTTTATATTTTTTATATGGTGAATATATCTATATATCTATCGACCTATCTATAGCGAAATACAATGGTATTATGATCATCTTTCACAAAAGTTTTTCTCTGTTGTCGATCGAGTTTCTTCAAGGAGAGTTTTTCGAAACTTCAGATATTTAAAAAACCACACTAAAGAAAAATCATTTCCTATGGAAATATCAGACCGGCCAAGGCTTGAATCTTTATGAAAAAATGTCCAAACAAAACGTTCATGACCAATTCAGAGGAATTGTCATTGACGATTTTAAGATCTATGAAGGCGCTATATATACTTATGTGTTTCTGGCTGATCTTTTTCTCGATGAAGTCATCCTTGTAATCCTGGGATGATCATCTCTTGGGGAATCCAGCTTGTTTTTTCTCGATCCTGTCTTATGACAACGTTCATAATCGTCATGAATTCACAAAATTTTTCCTCACTGTGGAACTATTAAAAATGTATCTGTGAAGTTGAATAACGTCCCTTTCTAATGCACAGTAATCGACAAACGGACAGAATCTGAACTCTATTTGTCTGGTGTTTATTCTGTCTTCAATTCGATGTCCAAAGCAGACATCTCCTGGTTAGCCCCCTGGGACGACGAATCATCAACTTCTCTTCAATCAACCGTCTACTAACTAAGGGTTCGAATCGGTGCATTCTACTTCCAGTCTTCAGGACTTCTTATTCATTTGTTTCTATGCATAAGTGCGTTTCCATTTTATCCAGAAGCTTGCTACTTTCATCTGTTAAGTGTATTTCAGACGAGCATCGTCATACAAGAGCAGGCTAGACTCAATATGGAGTGTTCGAGGTTAAATTCAATGCTGACTGTTCATTCTCCCGGCCGAACCTATAAATCAGGATGTATTTCGAAAGAAACTTCCGGAACATTCAGGGTATATTTGTGATATAAATTACGGACGTCATGGACGACATCAACTCGAATATTCCGGAGATATATATTTGATTTTGTCCAACCCAAAAGTTCAGAAAATATCAAGTGGGATGTGGGATCACAACATTGAAATCGATTAGTAAGAGGACCCAAAACTTTGAGTTCAAATTCAATGAATATTCTGAATAACAAATTAGCAGTGATGTGAGTCAGCTGCAGATATAAATTCCTTAAATCTGAAAAACATTTGAAATTTTCAAAATGCAGCCTCCATCAAATAAATAATTTTATAATATGATCAGACGAATAATTTCTAAGTGACCTCACGGAGTCTATAAGAGACAGCTTCACCAGATGATATATTGTATATTTATCTACTCATATTTAATTCATTATTAGAATTCATTATTCAATTGCTCTTAAGCAATTAATAGTATCTGTAAACAAACAACGTCAGTTATAATAAATCATTACTATAAATCACTTTTCACATTAAACATTAATTTTATCCTTACAGACATAGGAAAAATGAACCTAAAGAGGATCAGTGGCGCACGACTCAAGGGACTGCAGCCCCCTCCCGAGAAACATTTTTATTAAACAAAAATTATTGAGACTTTCGATCATACGTCAAATATACATGTTGATGGAACCCCCCCGAAATGTAATCTTGGGTGCGCCCTTGGAGAAGACAAGAGAAAAAATTAGGCTGAAAAGATTCATAGAATTATTTACGAATTGAATATCAAGACAGTTCTGTGCTTCTATAACTATTCAACATGGTCATAACTCACTTGATTAATTTGCAGCACTCGCCTGCGGCATACATACATATGCAAATTAATACAAAAAAAATTCTTAATTATTGTCGGAATAATACTCCCCTAGACTGAAATAAACATTTTTTAACAGAATTGATTTAACAACTTTTTGACATTAAGTAAAAGTAAATAATGAAATGATTTAACACACTGGTAAAATGGAGACTTTTCAAATCAAGTCGTTTTATGTTTGGGTACAAATAAAGTTCTATAATTTCTGGTTTTATAGCTGTGAAAGACAGATAACCTGGAGAAGTGCAATTAATTCGCCTCTACATATTCGAGTACTAGGCATCTCAAGATGAAAAAAGATAGTAATGTTAATACACCATGATTTGAAAAGAGGGTTCTACAGGAAGAGCGATATTGAATATCAACGGCAAAATCCGTTTTTGGAGTATAAAAACTCTACTAACATCTGTAGAGTTACCTCATAATAAAATGTTATAAGACAGATGACTATGGACAAGGCTGTAATAAACGTTCAGCAATGTAATCATGGGTATAGTATTTCTGATCCTGGAGATTGCATATTACGAGATGTTGAGCTTTCTGCAAAATATATCAACATCCGTTGACCATTTGATGTTTCGATCTATATGAATCCCGAGGAACTTGGTGAAGTGTTTGGAAATTATTGTTGTATCACGATCACCAATTATTACTAACTTGCAATTTTCAATTCCAGATGTAAAATCAATACAAACAGATTTGTTAATATTTATCATGACGGCATTTTCGCGAAACCAATCCACAAAGCTTCGCACCAGAAGTTCACATGCACTTTGTAATTCCTCAAAAGAAGGTGCAGTAACCGCCCTGAGGTATCATCGGCGAATAGAGTTACTTCGAAATTATCTCTTGGTATTAGATTCTGATCTAACGAAACTGCGAAATCCACGATGATTGTTTATCTCTTCGATTCGTACCTCATGACTATGTCAAATCTGTTGTGTTCGACTTCTGGGTCTGTAAGCACTGTTATATCTCAATATATTTTGGTTTGGACACTCTCCAGGACATATTATAAAGAACAAAATTTCGGAGCAACCTTTCTCTGAGGCATAGAAGCTGATGCCTGTTATTGTGTCGGGTCAAGCACTTGGTACCCGTTAGAGTATACAGACCATAGGTGATGTACAGCTTATACTGGAGTTGCCCAAATGTTGATGACCATAATTTTATTTATGCTTGGTATGTTTTGTGTACTCTTCTTCCTTTTTTCCTGCTGCCTTGTTTCATATGTTCTCATAGTCCCTTATAATATTTATATATTCCCTCAATTCCCAAGTTGCTATTTCTCACCCGTCCATCAAAACAACATTTTCTCTCTGTTCCATACCGAACTTCATTCCTTTGCCCTCACTAAATCTTCTCACTAGCTCAAGCATTAATTTTGGTTGTTGGTGACCTGTATCAGTTTCCGGTCATTCTTATAAAGCAAGGTAGGTCCAAACAGTACCCGTACGATGACCTTGTCAGCAAACAGCTGAGAGGGTTCATCTAGAGACAAACCCACAACGAACTGAAGCTTTCTCCTTCTTGAAATATTCTCGTCTTTATATTTACTGTGGCTGTTTGTATTCACTGCTAGTATTGGTGATATGCGCTAAGTGGACATGAAGAATTCTCTAGATCTCTAGCCGCAAATTTCCTGGAACAGAGTCAAATTCCTTTTTGATAGTTTATAGGCTATTGAGATATATTTTGTTTTCCATTTGCCTATTTAGTTAATAATTTATCGACGACCGAAAATTCCGTGGTATCTCTGCCGCTATTTTTGTAGCCATTCTGTTCCCAGGCCATAATATGATTATATGATATTGTCTCAAACTCGGATGATTAACATGTGATGGGCCTGTAATTTTCTGGTTTGGTTGGGTCCCTTTTCTTGTACCATATGTGTCATCCCATGAACGAGGTATTCGGGAATAACCTTTCGGTTGTCGAAGGCTGCATTGATAAGTCTCCTTTTTTTTCTCGTGGCCTTGAGGTAAGGAAAAAGGTGAATAGTCTAGCCACCGGCAAGGGCCAGTTCTTGAAGGTGCCAGCGAGTGTTGGACTTAAACGAACTAACAAACCATCCTCAGCTGCTTGGCTGGCACCCCAAGGACACCGATTTCATCCAGGCAACTTGTTTCTGCCGCTGGGACACCAATTTCTATGGTATTCTTCAGCATATCGGTCTCTAAGTCATCTAGTGTACAGTTTTCATTTTAAGAAGAGACTGTTCACTGTTTGACTTCCCGTTCCGTATGTCCCCACGTCATCATTACGGAACTAGAGTCGTGAGAAGATCCTCAGGAGGGTCTTGGACGACTCTCTGCCGTCCCTTTTACAAGTTACCTACAGATAGAGAGCCAACTTGGATCTTCAAGAATAGAGCTATGAGAGTTCGGTATCAGCAGAGTATTATTATTACTTATTGAGTCATCCAATCCCAAGGTTCAAGGTTGCCAATTAAGTCCTAGTACTCTGGATAGACTCCTAGTTTGCAGCTTGAGTCCATCTCCTGGACTGTTTCAATATCAGGGGAAGACAAAGTTAGCCTTAGTCACTCCTGTTCTTTCTAGTGGTGCTAGCTTGCATGTGGTGCTAACAGTATTCTTTGAGTCTGTCTCATGTCCGAGTACTCGATGGATCAATAGAGCCATGGTCCTTTTTTAATTCCAAGAACATTCGCAGAGCGACTAATTCAGAATCGGTTCGGAAATATAGCCAAGTTTATTGATTCTGCATTGGTAACGACTTGGTGACGAACCTGTTCGGAACTGGATCCAGGAACAAAACTGTTATCAGTATTTTTAATCTGAGTTCTACTGAATTCAGATTTTTTATTTTTTTCATTTTTTTTTATTAAACACCCTGTGAACACAAACGGTGCATCCAGCGTTGAAGGAAGGTTACCTTTGCAGAAAACTGTTTTCGATGAGAGAAATTAATTTCTCTAATTCACTCAATTTTCATTGAAATTAATGGAAACTCCATAAATATCGGTTAGTGATTTCTGCATTGGAAAATGTTGATTGGGTGAACTGTTTTCTGAATCACAAATTTTACTGATTAAATTAAATCTGTGACAGGACGCCAACATGAAATGATCAAGTATAAAAATGAGAGCTGTGTGAAACTGGAATATTCTCGCAATATTTTGATTTACAAGTTGTAGCAGAATGAACGAAGTTGCCATAGAATCAAAGCAATATTTTTTCAAATTTTAGTGGATTTGATAGTATTGAACAAGCGTAGTAGATCCCCAAATTTGAGTTCATCACTCTATTCGAATAACGCTGTAATATCTCGTCTAAATATTACCTTTCAGTCCTCATGTGCCGCATTCAAGAAATTTTAAATTGAAATCTAGAGGAGTTTCATCTTCTGATTTATATCTTACAGTTTCACCTACAATGATTTCAATATAAGATGTGATTTCCCCAATAAATACCCAAGGAGCCCCTGAGTAAGTTAATCAATTTCCGTTCGAGATCAATCGAGGGGCATCTCCGTATTCCCCCAAAAACAAATTGAATGAGATGTAAATGGAATGGATTCTCTTCATATCAGATTCAATTTTCCCTGTTTTCATTTGACACGATAATTCAATAGAACAACTTCATCGAAATATTCGCTTCAGCTAGTTTTCCCCGTTTCAAAAACCTTTAACACCGATGCTGCTATTCTCGACATCATTCCAAACCTCACGTATAAGCATATTCGCGAATGGCGATTTGCGTATACGTTCCAAACACATACCGGTAAAATGGGATAACTTTGAACCGCGGGGAAACTCTGAACAAAAAATTAATTTTGATATATCGACTTATGGTGGAAAAACTATTACATTTAGCGACATCTTGTTTTCACTACTCAATTCGTAACGCATTCAAAAATTGCACGACAGCATTAATATGAAAATAAGTTCAGAGAGTTAGCAATCCTGAAATGCTACTTCGAACCTAAAATATCCACGTTCGATATGGTATGTAAACCTTTGTAGCTGTAACCGTAAGTATTTGCACTACATGCTAGCAAAATATCTCTGCTACAACAATACATTATCCTAGCAACACTATAGCAAAGGAATTTCAAATACTTCAACACATTCTGTTCTATTTATGCTTTTAGAGAACAATGTGCTTAGTCATCGTTTTCGGGGTAACTTTGAAAGTGTTCAATGAAGCTCAAGGTTTGAAACTAACTCGGTTTTTTCTTGTAGAAAATGTTCCGCTCTTACGGAAGAAAACATGGTGCAGGAAAATATGCCACTTATATTTCAGGTTCAGAAATCTCAGGGAAAGCTTCCGGTGAAATGAATTGAGAAAAAAAAATCTTTGCGTGAGTTTTCCTGGCAATAAGTACCCGACGAGGGAATTATACCGATCACTGAATTATTCACAGCTTGGCAAGATCTTAAGGTAGGCAGAAAAAAAAGGAGCCCTCTTGTTTAGTACAAATCATCTTCGCCCATATCTGAGTTGGGACTAGATAGTTCAGTCCCATTTATTGTTTTCTGATACCTATTTTTTCTATTATTACAAAATATTAGTTTAATTCAGTTTATACCAATTTTATTTTTCAGGAAAAATTCGGTTTTTTGATTCATTTTTTGTGATAATGAATGCCTGATACCATTTCGAAAAAAAACATTTTTTTTAGTATATTATGTAGGTTCTATTCCACATAATATTTTTCAAGTATTTTTAAGTATTTTTAGTATTGAAGTGTTCAAAGAAACTCTCTCAGGGAGGTTGAATCGAAATCGCGTGGTTTCTTCATAATCGTTCAAAGTATCCCTGATCGTTTGGCAACTTTAAACACCCATAATTTATTTTAAAAAAAGGTGATTGATCATTTTGAAATCTAATTTTTTGTCAGCAGCAAGCCCTAAATGATGCTCGGGATATATCTTTTTTGGGTTTTTTCATTCGCTTCCTTACCGGAGATATATAGCTTTGAAAGAAAAAATCGTTCAAAGTTACCCCGTTTTACGGTATCATTCTTGTCAACCGATCGCAAAGCGTTGCGATAGAGATTATTAGTAGGCTGTTGTCAATTTTGAGATAAATACTTGAATAAATATTTTTGCTGAATGATTGTATTTTCTCGTATACGCGTATTTTCCACTGAAATAACTCGAAATCTACAAGAGTAGCACCTAGCTCAGTCTATAATCATTGCTGGTGTGTTTTCCTGTAATAAAACAAATTTTTATTCATTTATTTAATTAATAACAAGGGTTGAGGAAACCTATAAACCCATACAAATTGAAATAAAAATTTTAAAAGAAACAATCTCTCGAGGCAGCATACATTGATAAAGATATAAGATATTATCCTCTAATCGAGCTCCACACATCCAAACTGTTTTTAAAGGCGTTGACTGAAGAAGCTTCTACAACTGCTGACGGTAGTTGGTTCCATGAGTGGAAAACCCTATTAGGAAGAAACTTCTGACGTGGCGAAGATTTGAATGCTTCCTTATGTAGCTTGAAACGATGACCTCTCAAACTGTTCGTATTCAGACTATAAACGTCACGGACATCCTCCTCAAAATGGCCACTTAGAGCACGGTAAGTAAAAATGATATCTCCCCTCGCACGACGCTCGACAAAGGTGGGCAAGCCAAAGATGCGAAGGCGATCTTCATAAGATGAGCGTTGGTATGAATATGGTAGGCGCGTGGTCCAACGTTGGGTAGATTCCAGGAGATTTTGATCGAAAATAGTTGACGGCCACCATACTTGCCCAGCATATTCCATAATAGGTCGTATATATGTTGTGTAAAGGAACCTCCACGTTGGTATATCGGATGTATTAAAAGATTTACTAAACATATATGCCATCTGTTTTGCTCTCCCTGTAATTGCTGCCACATGGTTAGACCAGCGCAGATCAGAATCGATGGTAACTCCCGGATCGATTTGATGAGTTACTGACTTAAGCTCACAACCATCGATCCAGTAGGGCAATCTCGGGTTGTTTTCACCAATGCGAAGAATACGGCACTTTTCGATGTTCAGTGGCAATATCCAGTCTTGGCACCATCTGGAGAGTACATGAAGGTCATTCTGGAGATCCTCATGTTGTGAAAGGGGAAGGCCGAAAATTTCAGTATCAGCAAATGAGGTGAGGGTAGATTTGATCAGTGGGGGCAAATCAGATATATAAAGAAGAAAGTGGATGGACCCCAACACGGATCCCTGGGGCACACCCGATGCAACAATCCTCTCAACTGAAGAAAACCTGCGATTCGAAAGAAAGGATTGAAGCCAAAATAACAGCCCTCCTCAAACTCCCAGATGTTTTAGCTTGGCAAGAAGACGTCTATGGGGTACTCGATCGAAAGTCAAGGTATACCACGTCAAAAGGAGATCCGGCATCCAGTGCTTTAGTCCACTCAGAAACCCACAAAAGTAAATTTGTCGTGGTAGAACGTTTCGGAACGAATCCATGCTGGGACATCGGAATAAGTTCATGGTTCAGGCAAAACTGCAGCAGATGATCGCTTACGATTTTTTCCAAAACTTTTGATACAGACGAAAGTATACTTATGGGGCGGTAGTTAGAAGTTTGTCACCTTTCTTAAAAATGGGGGTTATCAATGCAATGAGCCAATCGGATGGAATATGGGATGAGGCTATCGATTTTGTAAACAAAATATGCAAGGGGACAGAAAATGCTGCAGCACACTGTTTGAGTAGGCGTGTTGTTATCCCATCCTTGCCCAGTGCTGTATCCAACTTCAGGTTCGAAAGATACTTCTCGATGACCTGTTGGTTGATAGTGAGGTCTGGTATTCCCTAGCAATGCGGTCCATACTCGGAATAGGAACAGTATTCGTTGGCTCCTCAGTGAAACTTGAAGCGAAAACTTCAGAAAAAACATCTGCAGACTCGACGCAACTGGTGCACGCACTCCCCGACAGGTTTCTTACACTAGGAATACTAACTTTAGAATTCATTAAGGATCTGACATACTTGTACAACTTTTTTTTGTTCTTAGAAGTGACCAGTTTTCGTTCATAAGAAGCTTTTGCGAGTTGAATGGATGTCGAAAGAAAATTGGAAAAAGAACGGTGGTTTCGATAATTTTCATCTGTTCTGTTGCATATATATTTACGCCACAACGATTTTTTCTGCCTCACCAGAACCAGAATCCGATCATCAAACCACGGCTTCAGTGGATTTTCGTGAATTGTCTTAACCTGTTCGTTAGCTGAAACAGCCTCACGAACCCTATCCAGAAAGATTCCCCACATCGAATCAACGTCAGCACCAGTCATGATGTTGTCCCAGTCAAGAGAATTAAGATGAGCAGAAGCCCCATCATAGTTGATGATCCTCAATGTCTTCTCCATCTTATGGTTACTCGGGGGGAAGAGCAGCTATATCTCAGTTGTCAACACCAGGTGGTCAGTTTTTCCTAGAGGAGGCAGATAATTTATTTCAGAAATTATTCTAGGATCCGAAACGATGAAGAGGTCGAGAAGTGAAGGAGCCTGGCCTGATCTAAATCTCGTAGGCTGTGACACCACTTTTTGACAACCTGAGCTATGCACGAAATCGGCATAGGAGAAGGAGAGAGAGTTTAGAGGAGTCATGGCTGTCTGTGTCCAGTCGATGTCTGGGCAATTGAAGTCACCAGTGATCAGTATATTTTGGTATTGTGTCGAAGCTGTTGTTAGTTGTTAGGAACTGTGCACAGTCGTTATCAGAAGTACATGGGCGAGGACGATATACACATCCAAGGAAAAGAGAGAAGTGATGGTTGGAAACCACTATGAACATGTTGTCTATTCCTGGCCAATCGCGCTGGATGAGAACTTTGAAAGCATTACTAATTTCTTCACTAAGAAATTTACAGACCCCGCGATGACCGATAGTCTCGGTACTGTCAGCTCGGTATATAGAATATCCTGGGATAGACACTATGGAGTCATTGATTGAAGGATGCAACCAAGTATCTGTTATGAATACTAAATATGGCTTATGTATACAGATTTGTGTAATAAGTTCGTTAAATTTAGAAGTAATTGATTGAGCATTAGTATGCAGAACCGGCCAGACGCAGAGACTGTTCAGTTTTTTGACAGGGTGGCATTTGAAGGACTCCGAGGGCAAGGTACGATCGTCGGGTTACGATTAACGTACTTAATGGTAATATCCCTCTCACCACGGCTTTGTCGGTCCTTGAGCTCACGCCTTAGTGCGTGCAATGTGGGAATTTGGGATTTACTTCTATCGTCCCGAATTATAATTTCACGATATTCGGGGTGACCTCGATGGGCAGTTTTGTTGCGTAGGATGCACGTAACAATATTAGGGTTTGTGAAGGTTAACTTCATCCATCCTGGTCTCGAGGAATCCTTAGATCGTAATCTGGTGACATTTGTCAGCGAAAGGCTGGACGACTTATGAATATGCTCAATAATAGCAGATGCCGTGTTTCTATCATCCAAATCACATGTTCCTTCTGGAGCGTTACAGATGATGAGGTTGAACGATCGTTTAATTCGATCCAAGATTTCAGGTGTTGAATCAACAGCCTTAACCAATGCAGGGTTTGGTCCAGAAAGCGATGTCACCAGGTTGATGACTCTGCCTCTCACATCTGACAAATTTTCAGACAGGGCCAGCTGACCTGTTCGCAGCTCACTGATCTCTGTCTGACAAGTATGAATTGCAGAATCGTGCTCAGCCAGTGTCTTAGAGTGCGAACCGATAACCTCGGTACAGCTCGACAACTGTTCAATAAGGTCATTCTGGCGTTTCTCTATGCGTTCCATGCTAGGAGTGAGGTTAAGCATCTGTTCCATCAAGAGTCCAAAATGTTTCCCTGTCAATACAGTGTCCCCACCAACCGAATTCCCATCCGAGCGCACACCAGTCGATGTATTAATCTTCCCCTGAGAGTTACTACGAAGAATTCTTTTACTTGATGCACACATAGAACACGACATCCTCTCAGTTCCCTCCCTCAGAAAAGCAACATCAGTCTCCGTCAGGTTGACACATCTAGGGTGAAAGTTCTTCCTGCACTTGAAACACTGCATCCACTGAGCAGAGTCAGATACTTCCTTGCTACAACCAGCACAAATGAGCGGCATATTATTTCTTATAATCTTCGGTGCGGGATAGAAAAAGGACAGACTCTTCACCTTCTTGGACCTATAAGAAGGACTCACACAGAACGGGGAGGTCACGGTAAGGAAAAGGATATGAAAATATAGGAAGTAACGAAGTAAGAAGATACCACCCGACCACGATAACCAGGATCGGGTCAGCCGTGCAGCGGGTACACACCCTAAGAGTGGACCGGGCCCGCAACGTAGGAGTATCGTACAGTGAAGTCAAGGTCGCCAAACGTGAATAAGAGCACTTGTTTTTCGAAACGCGCGCTAGCAAGAAGCGTGTTTCGAAACACCTAATGAGTACCCGGTCGAATATCCTCAAACGCACGTTTTACGAGCGTTGGATCAAAAACGCGCGTTTGCATGTGTACGGATACATTGGAACACTTGTATTTTGAAACGCGCGTTTGGCTAACGCGCGTTTCCTAACGCCTAATGTGTACATGGTCTTAGACTCGGAAGAAATGTAAACAAAAATAAATGTGGGAATCTAACCGCGAATTAATGAATGAAACAAATAAAATTAATACTCAATCAAAAAGAAAAGTATCAGGAAAATAGCAACGAAAGAGATATTAAGATAAGTTTTAATTTACCAAAGATTTCGCAGTTAGTTTGCACAGCAACAAACACACGTCCTCTCTGAACGATTGTTCCTATAGAAGTTTTGTGTTAAAAACTAGCCGACATTTAAAATGCAGGGTGATTAATTGCAGAAATAATAGAACTAATAATCCTGAATTTGCATTCTTTTCATTACCAAAGAGAATGGAAATGTAAATTGTTCAAACATTCTGTAATGACTATACACTGGACTCTCGTTAAGTCAAACTCCAAAGGACCGAAAGCATTGTTCGACTCATCTATTGTTCGGCTCACCAAACATTCCAGTTATTGAAGTGAGACTACACTTCATTGAGAGAAAAACTCAGGTAAACACGTTATTTGCGAACCGAATCTTCTTCGGTCTCATTCATTAGATCAAGAAGTTCCACTTTTTGAGCCAATGGTGGTTAGAAGAACGACTTATAGAGGGGAAGGTTCTCTTGACTTCCCTTCCAGCAGTTCGACTCATCTTCTAGATCCTCTAGACTCATCGAGGTGAAAATGCACTGGGTAAGATACGTATAAATCGGGTACACAACTACTTTTCGACTTATCGATGTTCGACTATCGAGAGTTCATTGTATGAAGAAGTTCTTGAAATCGTTATAATAATTCTCTTAGATGTGAACAAATTTTTGAAATGTTCTCAATTTCATAATTATTGTATTGTAGTTGATTTTACACAATCATTTCAAATAAAAAGATAAAGAATCCAGAAGCGTATTTCATTTGATTTAAACCAATGTGTAGATGGAAAATATCATCCTGATCAAAAAGCGGAACCCTGCTTTTGTTTTATCGATCAGGATGTTTCTTCAAAAGCTCGACAAAGTATTCGATTTAATGAAAATTTATGAGAAATATCTTTCGAATTTTGCGCCTTTTATAATAGAATTCTGTACTGAATAATGTTTTCAACGCCCTCTAGGTGTCAAAAGTAAGAAACTAGCCAAAAATCGTAGTCGGATTTTAGTCAATGCTGCTTAGAAATCCTGGGCAGACTTTCCCCATTAGATCTATCCTCTGATAAGTCAATGATATATGAAGACCTCCAAGACTCTTTCACCCTAGATGAGATTGCTTGTTTACTGAGGGTGAAGAAAAATTTCACTCGAAGTAAAGATGACATAGATTATTTAATGCTGCACCATCTTCCTCCATCCGCAAGGGGCTGCTTACTACGTCTGTATAATCCACTGCTGCACGGGGGAAAGCCACAGTCATGTATGACCTCATTCATTGTGCCAATCCTGAAGAAGAACTGCACCGACAATGTCTCGTCTAGCTATCGTCCTATCACCATCACATCATGCATCACAAAGGTCCTAGAGAGAATGGTGAAAAACGGATTGAAAAACCCATTGAGGAACAGTTTAACAGGGCCCTCACCTTTGGTTTCCGGAGGGGTAGATCTATTACCGATTGCCATACTATCCTGACCGGTCATATATAGCAAGCATTTATAAACTGGTGTTTTTTTTATTGACATTTCTAATGCTTACGACTGTGTAAATCTCAGCACCCTCTGGCAGGATTTGTTTGGTATCGGGATACCCCGAAACATTTGTAATCTGATATATCAGCTCTACCGTCATAGAACAGTTATCATTACAGGCTCCTCGGGCGTGGAGTTCAGAAAGGGATGTTGCCAACGGCCTGATCTAGGGCTCCCCTTTAATCCGTCTTCTCTTTGACTTATACTCTTTATGCCCAATTAACTTGTTGCCCCAGGGCATTCAACTGATACAGTATGCTGACGGCTTTGCGTTGCTCTGCTCGGGAAGGAGATCAACCAGATTGTCGAGCGACTTAATATATGTATGGGCCCCGCCGAAAGTGGCGAACTCCCCCTCCATTCGAGGAGGCAGTGGCTGTCAAATACGTTTCAAGAACCTACCGATTTTCCAACCACCCCTTGCAACTACTGATTCAAGAAGCAAGTGACCTGGATGGCATCTGGTTCAATGGCACTATACCAGGTTACATAGAAGCCCTTAAAGTGATTTCGCAAAAAATAGCACTTTTTTGGAGCGCACAGTCTCTTCCTCATTTCCTGACAGATATCAAAGTCAGATCAATGAATGTGGAGATGCACGAAACAAATTTAAGAGAAGAATCAATAGCTAACATAGGAATGGTTCAGAAGATACTTGCTGACAGATTCTGTGGATACACAGATATCAACACAGATGTCTCCAAGTCGCATAACCCTAACTCCGTTGGATATGGAATATGGATACCATCACTAGTAGAGAAAATATGCGATAGGCTGCCGGACCATTGGTCGGTTTACTCAGCAGAATCATTTGCAATTTGCAGAGCCATCCAAGTGGTCATAGGCAAGAACATCTCAAAGGTAGTGATCATATCCGATGCACAGGGTGTACTCAGGAAGTTGAAGCATCTAAGTATCGATGCCAACACGAATATTATTACAGTGAATACCCGGACGTTGCTGGCGAGAGCGAAAGCCGCTGGTCTAAGAATAACTCTGATGTGGATCCCTAGTCACTCTTTTGTAGCACATAATGACACAGCAAACATGTTGGAGAATCGGGGCAGGGGGCTTCCTGATCAATCTCAGTTAAAGGGAGACCCGAGAGAACTCTGGCCAGAGTGCAAGAGGAAACTGTGGAATGAGTTAACAAAGGAGTTTGCTAGGATCGGTCGGTCTGAAGGAAAATTATATTCGTCAGTGATGAGACCAAGTGGCCTCCGGGATGAAACCTGGTTCAGGAACTGAACTGCCCTAGAATCAACATTACTACCAGGATCAGAATTAGGTCGGGGCATTGTATGACACCTGCTCATCTGGCAAGAATGAGCAGTCCACTCTGCAGTTGTGGTGAGATCGGCGATTAACCACACATATTCTTTTCTTGTGGCAATGATTCCTTTAATATTAACGAGCTATACAAAAAATTACTTGCCCTGGGGCTTCTAGCTCCTATCAATTTGTGTGAGGTATTTCTTTCAACCAGGCCTGAGGTGATTATTCTAATGATGGAGTTCTTGAGTAGCTCTCAAATACGGATGTAAACCCTATCCTATCGCTTGATTTAGCTTAACAGTATTGTTCAGCACAATTGATTCCCAATAAAACCCTTTTCTTTTCAGAATCATAATACCCTGAATGTACTAACCTGTTTACTTCAGGGAAAAGAACATGGTCTCCGTAACAAAAGCCTAAACTTTATCTCAACAAAATACTAGAAGCATCCTTCCCGCAGCCTGATATAGATTTATTCTAAACTCCTGCGCCCCTGGGAATCAGGCTGCTAAATAGTACAGCCACTTGGAGATTGGAAGAATTACTTCCTCTTCGAGTTGTGTTGTGTTCGTATTTCGTGATTTTTAAATTAAAGAAATTCAAGAAGAAAACATATCACCATCACCAAAACCAAAAATAGTTGTGCTCATGCATTATCCAAGCAGAAGAAGCTACTGTTGGGGCACATGAAAAAATCAATATTATCAGGGCTTTTTTTCCATGAATTTACAATGAAATAAGCTCGAACATATTCCAAAAAATGCAAATCCTGGGGAAAGGTACTTCAAATTTCAACATAAAGCAATGCAAAAACTATTTACGAAATAAATAGTTTCAGGCCTTCACGACATTTAAAGAGTCTTCCGGGCTTGTTAGCCGTGGTCAATTAGGAAGTAATTCACCTAACGTTTCGCCTACACCTGGGGTACGCATCTTCAGAGGATTCTTTGTCTAAGGTTGTAAGTCGAAGGCTGAATTACTGGAAGTGATGCCGGGTTCGATCCGAAGAACTTTATACCCGAGTTAATGGCGGGAGAAAGCAGTGAGTTTACGTGTGCGATGTTGATTGGTCCACCGCTCCCAGTTAGCCGTTACGGGCTTGATAATGTCCCAATGGGACCCATCAACTTACCAACATATGACTTAGCCAAAGTTTTAACGCCTATGTGAAGAAATACGGACACTTTCGTCAATGACTCTACTACGTTTGTAGAAAAGTTGCAGAACATCCACTTAGGACCAAACGACCGACTCGTTAGTTTTGAGGTTGTGTCTCTGTTCACATTAGTTTCCATCAGAGAATCGCTTTAATACGTCTCTGAGATATACCCAAATGACATAGCACAGCTCTTTGAACTTTGCCTAACATCTAGCTATACAGGGTCTTTCACGAGGAACCTCACCCATATTTATACGGGAAACTACTGAACGTATTTTCATGAAATTCAGCACTTATAAGTATTTCACGATGCTGATGAAATCTAAAATATTTTCAAGGCATGAGCACCTCCGGTTTTTCCGGAAATGACGTCAACTTCCGTTTTTCAAATTAGAACACCATTTTTTTATTGCAGAAATAGATTCCTTAGAAAATTTTAAGTTATTTTGATGTAACATTTTTCAGTTTTGGTTGGAAAATTCTCTCTGAGCGGGAAAATTCGAAAAAAAAATCGAAAATAGAGCTCCGCTGAAACAAGAATAACTTCGAGGTTTTTTGATGGAAAATTTTCATTTTTGGGATTTTTCAAGATGTAAGATTGATGTATCCACTTTAGAAATCGAAATCGCGATTCATGATACAGGGGGTGAAAAAATCGCTTTCAAAGTTAGGGATGACAAAATCGTGAAAAATCAATTTTTTCAAATTAGAACCCCATTTTCTTATGGCAGATATTGAATCTACGTTAAAAAATAATGTGAGTGTATGCATCACACCCTTGCCCTAAAATGGATATTTTCTGAGTTATTCACAAAAAACTGTTTTTCGTCTTGAATTTTCAGCTATTTCTTTTCCCTTCACGCCAAAAAGATGAAATTTTCAGGAGATAGATATTCTGACATATTGACTCAAATAATTGAGCCGCTAGTACAGAACCATAATGACTTATGGTATCAACAAGATGGCGCGCCTCCACACAATTCACTCAATGTGTCAAATATCCTCTACAGGCTATTTGAAGATCGATGGTTGGCGATCAATGGTCCACATCTTTGGCCACCACGTTCTCCCGATTTAACTCCTTTAGACTATTATGTTTGGGGTAGGATAAAAAATATTGTCTACTCAACTCCCCTGACTGATAAAGAGGACTACATAGAACGAGTCAGAAATGCGTTCAGGTTTGTTTAGATTTCTAGATTCATAGTTTTGAAACTCAATTTGGTTTTTAAACACTTTTGCAGATCTCCCGATGAAATAAGAAGAGCAACGCACGAAGCATTCCTGAGACGTATAAATAAATGTCTAGAAATTAACAGCCAAAACTTTGAGCATCTTCTCTAGTTATATCTGCGAGAGTTTGCCATGGTTCTCCTAATAGTAACTTGACTTCGGTTTCAAGAAGGGGTGAAAAATCTACAGCATGGTTCAAATAACAGTTCCTGAAAATTTCATCTTTTTGGCGTGAAGGGAAAAGAAATAGCTGAAAATTCAAGACGAAAAACAGTTTTTTGTGAATAACTCAGAAAATATCCATTTTAGGGCAAGGGTGTGATGCATACACTCACATTATTTTTTAACGTAGATTCAATATCTGCCATAAAAAAATGGGGTTCTAATTTGAAAAAATTGATTTTTCACGATTTTGTCATCCCTAACTTTGAAAGCGATTTTTTCACCCCCTGTATCATGAATCGCGATTTCGATTTTTAAAGTGGATACATCAATCTTACATCTTGAAAAATCCCAAAAATGAAAATTTTCCATCAAAAAACCTCGAAGTTATTCTTGTTTCAGCGGAGCTCTATTTTCGATTTTTTTTTCGACTTTTCCCGCTCAGAGAGAATTTTCCAACCAAAACTGAAAAATGTTACATCAAAATAACTTAAAATTTTCTAAGGAATCTATTTCTGCAATAAAAAAAGGTGTTCTAATTTGAAAAACGGAAGTTGACGTCATTTCCGGAAAAACCAGAGGTGCTCATGCCTTGAAAATATTTTAGATTTCATCAGCATCGTGAAATACTCATAAGTGCTGAATTTCATGAAAATACGTTCAGTAGTTTCCCGTATAAATATGGGTGAGGTTCCTCGTGAAAGACCCTGTATTTCACACTAGCGGAACATCCTTTAACAGATGGACACAATACAGTTTTCTCAAAGGCGGACGTTATTTCGAATATCAAAAGTTACTTTCCAAGGATAGACATGAAGGTCATTGAGATTTATAAACATAAGGAAACATAAACAGAAAAGAGTGAACATCTTGGTAAATAGCGCATGGTTAGCGATCTCAGAAAAACCAAGATCAATCCGATACGGAGTGGGAGCGAGGGGCCAATGGACCTCACTACCTTCTGCCGAAATTAACCCAGGTTTATTACACCTGATCTGGACGCGGCATCACTATCAGGAATTCAGCGGTGGAGTAACAATCTCAGTAAAAGAATTCTTTGAAGATACCTACCGCAGATCATGTCTATTTCTTGTCACAGGCTTGACATGAAATTCTATCAAGGGCGAAAACAAAGCGGGCCCAGAGGAGGTCTCAATTGACTGGTGTGGAATCCTACCAAGCTGGATCAAGTGGGGATTTTGATAGTGCAGTTCTTGAAACAAATAACTATATATCAATTTGTATCCGGTGATCAAAGTATGGCTGAATGAAATTAGGACTTCACGGTCGAAGAAAATGAAAATCCTGAGTAATCAGTTTCATATTTGGATCCCCGTTGCTATAGGTATCTTTAAGTGAAACCAAGGGATTGAATGGCGCTTGTAACAGCAGTAGTACACGAATGAGTAAATGACAAAAATTAACGTCTAAGGGGCAATTCAGTGTTATTCGAAGAAACTTTCAATTCTTGAAAGACCTGCAAGGGCAATCCGCTGCTGAAAAAGTACAGATAGCATGTCACCTAGAAGAAAAGTAGAAAAAAGTAAATTATGCGATTTCTTGTTTTCATTTTCTTCCATAAATAAGGCTTGGTTATGAAGGGTGATTATTCTAGAGGCGGGGAACTTTAAATCGTAATAAAACACCCAAAATAAAAATAAAAATGTATGAATGAAGGTTTTTATAACAGATAATTCTTTGGCATTTAACGTTTAAAAATTATTTCGGGCATGTGGCCACCGCGGCTGGCACGTACATGATGTAATCTTTAGGTCCAATTTTCACACACCTTTCGCAGTAAATCTGGCTGTATTTTGTCAATTACCCACTCAATATTGGCTTCTAGGTGCTCAATCGTTTGTGGTTCGTCGGCGTAGATTTGTTACTTCACATACCCCCAGAGAAAATAGTCCAAAGGCGTCAAGTCGCACGAACACGGTGGCCAGTTAAGAAAGAGGTCCATTTCGGCAAATCACTCGATCATCAAAGGTTTCCCTCAGTAAATTAATTTTATCGTGGGCTGTGTGGCATGTGGCACCGTTCTGCTGAAACCACATGTCTGCGACATTAATACCTCTCAATCGGGTCACAAAATATTATTGATCATGTCTCTGTATCGTTCACCATTGACCGTAATATTCTGACCATCATCATTTTTGAAGACATTTGGACCAACTCACCGGCCCATAAAGCGCACCGCACCGAACAGTGACTTTTTCTGGAAGTAATGGTGTTTCGATAAAGGCTTGTGGATTATTATCGCTCCATATGCGGCAATTTTGTTTATTGTCACAACCATCAACCATGAAAAATCAGAATAAGTCATTCATTCCTCGTACTGATGTGACTGATCACTATTTGATAGTTTTGTGTCTGAATATTAATCATGTACGGAAAATAATTTTTAATGAATATAAAACTTATATAGATTACAATAAATTAGGGGAAGATTTGAGGAAGATAAATTGGTACAATTTCGCCAGGGAAAAAAACGTGAATGATTTTGCTGAATCTTTTATTAGTTTAATGATGAATTGTACTAAAAAACATACTATAAAAATTAAAAATACATCTAGAAGATCTGGAAAGAAGGATTGGATTACTCGGGGTCTTCTGAAATCTATCAATAATAAAAATAAGTTATATAAGGAATTGATGAAAGACCCATTCAACATACAATTGAAGCAAAACTATGTAAGATATCGTTATACTTTACAGAAGATGATAAAAAATGCAAAAAGGGATCACATAAATAATTTCGTAAACAGGAATAATTCCAGAACAAAATCCTTGTGGTCGTACATTGATGATCTGTGTGGAAGATGTAGGCCGAAAACTGAAATAGATTCGTTTAAAAATTCTGAGGGAATTGAGGTAGCAGGTGGGGAACGAATGGTCGAGGAGTTCAATAAATATTTCAGCGAAATAGGCAAACCACTAGCAAATAATATAAGAGAAGTTCCAGAAAAGAGGAGTGACGAGCATTTCTGTGGAAGTACGCTTTTTCTTTTTCCAACTTGTACAAATGAAGTAAACGGAATCATCTCCGAATTGAAAAGTGGTAGAGCTCCAGGGGAGGATGGCATCAGGGCAGAATTTTTGAAAAATATTCGGGAAGAAATAGCGGAACCGTTGATGTTACTTGCCAATTTTTGTTTTGAAGCTGGTCAATTCCCGGATATCTCGAAAAGAGGTATTATCAAACCAGTATATAAATCAGGAGAAAAAACTGTCATCTCAAACTATAGGCCAATATGTTTAACTTCCAACATATCCAAGATAATAGAAAAGTTGATAAAGGTTCGTTTTGTGAAATTTCTAGATAAATATAAAATTTTGTCTGAAAACCAGTTTGGATTCAGAAAGGGTGAATCTACGGAGGATGCAATACAAAAGCTCATAGAAAAATATACAGCTGGTTGGATGGTACCAAGGTGGGTCTATGCGTTTTCATAGACCTCAAGAAAGCTTTCGACACTGTGTCGTATCAGAAGCTCCTCCGAAAACTTTACTCGAATGGATTTCGAGGAAGAGCATACAGACTGATGGAAAGTTACTTGTCACATAGGACACAGTGAGTAAGAATAGGCGAACACACAAGCCTGTGTGTACTGTAGAGTATAGATTACCCCAGGGAACGGTGTTGGGACCAGTATTGTTTCTTATATATATGAATAGCCTACTTTTGTTGAGAAATAAAGGAGAAGCTATTAGTTTTGCGGACGACACTGTCATTGTATATGAGGATGATACATGGGAAAAACTCAAGGAAGTGACTGAAGGGGATCTTTTCAACATCAAGGAGTGGTTTGAAGATAATAAACTCACAATGAATATTGAAAAAACTTTATACCTACCATTTGCGTCATAAGATTCCGGTCTTCCACATATGGGTGATCTTATAGTTAACAGCAATATATCAATTCCTGAGGCGGATCATGTAAAATATCTTGGGGTAACAATAGACAGACATCTGAAATGGGATAAGCATATTGATTGTTTAGTGAGAAAACTTAGGTGTCTACTCTCAAAGTTTAGATACCTGAATAACTACCTGAGCGTCGCAAATTTGAGGATAATATATACTGCTTGTGTCAGTCATAGTCTATATATGGAATGATCGGATGGGGTGGAGCCTATAATTGTCACCTGAAAAGAGTTGAAGTCATACAGAAGTGGTTGCTTCGTATTATCTACGGAAAACCACTCTTATTTCCGTCGGATGATTTGTACGGGATATCCAGAATAATGAATCCTCACCAGTTGTTCGCACTGAATATCTTATCCGCCATAAGTTCCAAAAAAATCAGGATCCAACCAATAGAATACCCTTATAGGACTAGAAATACCAACAGATGCTTCACACCAAGAGCGGAAAAACGTATTGGTCAGAGAAGTTTTACTTACCTGGCTGCACGTCTTTATTCCATAGTTCCTGAAGAGTTGAAACAAATAATAAATTCCAAAACAAGTAGAACTAAATTGAAGAACTGGGTGATTATAAAAGGAAGGAAATATTTTGACTCTCTCATCAACCCACAATGAGGAATTCTTACTCATCTCGTCTTGAAACTCAAACTGAGACAGCTGTTTTTCTATTGATATTAAAATTTTCCCAACACTTCATCATAGGTCCAACTATAACGCTAATGAACCCCCCTTTTAATAGTGACGCATTCCGTCATTCTGTTTTGTTTGTATTCATGTTAGGTCCGAAATGTTATTTCTCTCTTTTGTACATTGGAATTTTAAATTAAGTTTTGCATATTATAAATTGGCTGTTGTAATTACATACTATATTCTATTACAGATCACGAACAGGCTAACGCCTCCGTGATTACTGTTTATCACAGAATAAACTTTATTTTTATTATTATATTATTATTATTTAACCAAAAGTGTGCTTCATGACTGAACAATATTTTCAAATGATATTGTGGATTCATAACAATTAATCCTTCGGCCCATTCACCAACGGCCGTTTTGAATAAACAACCGAAGATAGCCGATAGCCGATATTTGTCTACCTGCGTTAGAGAAATCGATCCATTTGTACCTACTTCTGTTCCAATATTCTATCTGCCTACGGGGATTTCTATCGATCGGTAAGGTGTATCGTTGGTTTCCTAAAGAGGTCAGATAGAGCTACAGAGATACGAACCCCCGAAGTAAATGAGCCTACCGGCGTTCAAAAGAACTTTAAACTTAACCAGAGATAGTTGAAAGAATTTTCGGTAGCGTTATTTGTTTACTGGTGGAATTCGGGCAGTAAGAACTATGGATAAGTGTTGGGAATTTTTGTTAGAGTACATTTTATTGCTGTTTTCTGGGATACCTGAGCGAAATTGAATTGTATTAATGAAGTACTTTAATCGCGATATGGAATTATTGCAATAAAATGATGGGATGAAGATGAGGAATGGAAAGAAACGATTACGCGAAAAGTCCATAAAATACTTGAATGATTAGCAGTTGACATGTAAATTCTTATTGAACTAGAGTGTGTTCAATGAAGTTTTCATTTATATTCGAAAGTAAAATCTCCAAGGTAAGACTATTTGAACCTATTCAGTTTAGAAATACCACGTTCTTAGTTTTCAGGAATCACGGAAAAAAAGCTGTAGCGGAATTGTGTGTGCAGTACGTTTCAATAGAAAAGTTCTACCAACAAGAATTTCACAAAATTGCTGATATTTATAGGCTTACAGGCTACATAATGGTGTAACTCGTATATTGATACGGTCAACGAGTAAGTATTCACCTAAAAATAGAATAACATGTATTTAGGCTTTAACGAACTTTTATTTTCAGAAATAGTGAAAATATGACATTTCACATTGGGAGATTCAAGAAATATAAAAAGCATATCATCTTCGTATGTTCAGATTGTGTTAACTCATGCTTCTGAATGTTTCGACTTGGTAACCAGGATGAATTCATGATACAGCAATGTTTAATCATTCAGATTTGGAAGGTGAAATTTATAAAGTGTTCCTGACTGTACCAACAAGTATCCATTGTATAATGATTTCAGGATATTGTGAACAACAAGACAGACTCGGAAATCGCTGGTTATTGTGTGATAATGGATATCCAGTAGTAGAGCTGAACAAATATTCAACGGAATCTCATATCTTGTATTTATTATTTTCATGTATTAACAAACTGAAAGATAATAATTTAGTTGAAGAAAATATACACAATAAGTTGAATTTCAAGTCAAATACTTTTTCAGGTGATTAGCGTGTTCGGAGGAGAAGATATTCTGTCTGAGCATTGAATATGAGGGTTGAAACTTGAAAATATTTTATTTGTAAATACTGCTACAGCTACTTGAAGATATTTCCAAAAGTTACAATGTTAAAGAAGTACATGCAGAAATGAGTGTCACTTATAGATAGTTGGTTTCATGTATTTAGTCATAACCTCAGCTTGGTTTATTATTCCATAGAGTTCATATTTAAACGGAATTTGCTTTTGATTGAGCAAGTTGAATAAGGCCATTGCTAATTAGTTTGGTACAATAAGCATCCTAGTGCCCGTTTATTATAAGTTTCGTTGCCACCGCAATAAATGGAGTTGTACAAAATAATTGAATGGTCGGCTCGAACAAAGTTGGATGTCATTTTATTTTTTTGTCTAATTAGTTTAGGGTTTTTGTTAATTTTTATGTACATAATTAGGTTTCACCTGTATGAAAATAAAGCTGTTTGTTCATTTTATTCATTGTTATAATTTTTTTGTTGTCCTTACTGGATAGATTATCTGCTAATTTACCCATTATTTTAGTTCCACGAGGAGATGCAGATGAACAAGATCATAATGGGTTACCTTACGATAACGAACGAATATGATTGCAATTGTGCTTTCAATTAGAGTTTCTCAATTTCAGCCTGAATGATATTTCTCTCTGTTTTTTTTTTGTAGTCCGTTTCTTCACATCCAAATATTAGACAGCAGAAAGACAGTCACTTACATATAAATAAATGATTTTCTGCACTAAAAATGAGATTTTTCATCATTTAACTGTTAACGAGTAGTAGTAATATTGAAATTGATATAGTTCATATCAGTATTCATGCAACCTCATTTAATTTCTCATCACGTTTATGATTTTTTTAATTATTTTTCCAGATCCCTTGATCCCCAATACTTGTTTTAAATAATCATTTATTCACAAGTGAAACCTAAAGGAAGGGTTGAAGTACAATAACTTCAACCAAATCAGATTGGGAAGTCAGTTTGATGAAATACTTTATTTTAGTTCCCCTGGTATTCCCTGATTCCAATTTTAAATTAACAAAACTTCCGAGTTCTAAACATAGATCATGAGTTGTCTCTATGCCTATTCTTTCATAGAAAAAAAAGGAAAAATGAAAAAACAACAGAATTTATATGAATAATTACATTCCAATTCGACATCCAATCACAGTGATAATACAAAAATATGCGATTAATGATTCGAAAAATAAAATGAATAACTCAAGTTCTATGGATTGAGGTGAGCACTGAAGAAGTTCCTATCTATCCATGCTTTAACCAAGATATGGTTAAACCATGATTGTGAAACGCAAACCATAGATAGATATCAGCACCGATAGGAGGCCGGTAAAACCGAAGATAGAGCTCTATCGACTATCTTCGGTTGATTATTGAAAACGGCCGCAAATGTACGCAAACGCAAACGGTGATCTTGTGGTTTTAATTCCTGTACAAGTTGAATCTTGAAATAATAATAATAATAATAATTTATTTCATCTTCAACAATTATCAAAAAATAACATAGACATTATTGATAAAATAAAAAAATCGTCAAGGTCGTTGCACAAATTCTACTAGCTCCTATAGGTAGTGCAGTAGTTGAAATATTCTTGAAGAGAATATGGTTCACAATCCAAAATGAAATTGTACACCATCCGTTTGAATGATCTTGAATCTTTCATTTCTTTAAACCGGCAATTCATTGAGTAGTTTCATGCATGTATAACCGCAGTTCTTTTGTGTGAGGGATAGAGAACAAAGTGGATACAGATACGGTGAAGTTCTCCGTGTGTTATTTGTATTCTTGAAATCTTCAAATAACTGACTGTGCTAACTTATAAACATAAGGCATCTGAAGATGAAAATTCCTGTCATCGTAAGCATATTGTTTTTCCTGAACACTCCCCTACAAGAGGCTCTAAAACGCATGCGAAATATAGTTCTCACGGCCAGCTTTTGCAGTATGAACACTTTTTCAGCCTGAGTGCCACCTCCCCAGAATACTATTCCATACGATAGCGCGGATTGAAAGCTTGCATAATAGACCATTTTCAGGGTCTCGACACTTATATGATGTTTGAGCATATTTAGAGAGTAGATGACAGAGGTCAGCTTCCTATCAAGGTGGTAAATATGAGTGGTCCACTTCATATCAGCGTCCAGATAAACACCAAAGAATTTAACTGATTCTTTCATGATAATATCTTCACCATGAATCCTGATGTAATGGGGAATTTGAAATCTTAAACGATCTGTATGGAAAATGGCACACTCTGTTTTTCCCACATTTGAAACCAAGTGACTGTTGTGACACCATTGAATAATTTCATCAAAAAAGTTATTCGCATTTGAGATCACAGACTCAACACTTTTAGATGTTATTATAAAGTTTGTTTCATCTGCATACATCACTATCTGATATGCATGACTGAAATTATGTGGCAGATCATTGACATACACAAAAAACAGCAAAGGCCCAAGAATACTGCCTTGTGGGACTCCCATCATCATCTCACGCTCTTCAGATGTATACGTTCCTTCAACATCACTGATCACCACTTTCTGTCTTCTTTCCTGTAGGTAGCTTTGAACAAGAAACAACTGCTTGTCGCGGATTCCATATGATTCAAGCTTGGCCAGTAGGATTGCATGATCAACGCAATCAAAAGCTCTAGAGAGATCCAGGAACAAACCCAGTAGAATACTACCATGCTCCAACGATTCCAACACTGACCGTGTCACATCAAAAATTGCTGTCTCAATAGATTTTCCTTGTAAAAAACCATGTTGCTGCTTACTGAAAATGCCAAACTTCTTAAAAAATGAAAGAAATCTGTTCGACAATAACCTCTCAAAGACTTTTGAAAATGATGTAAGCAGACTGATAGGTCTATAATTACCTATTTCATCATAAGTGCCTTTTTTATGTAGCGGTTTTACAATTGCTATTATATTATTATTATAAGGCCACGAGACTACAGCAGGTTAGGGGGTTGGTCAGTCTTAGTTTCACCGCTCCTCTTGACCCTTTCGACATGAGTTACAACTCTGTCAGGAACCTGAGTTCCAGTCGCTAAGAATCAAGATTCACTGCAATTACTATAAGCCCCCACACCGCGTCAAGATGCTGACCTAGTGAGGGTTTACAATTGCTTACTTGAGATCTTTTGGGAAAATGCCATGCTGAAAAGACTTATTCATTACAAAACATAGAGGTTCAGCAATGATGTGAATTGACTCCTTTATTATTCGGATTGGAATTCTATCATGACCACTTGATGTACCGTATTTAAGTCTTTTTACTACATTAGTTATCTCATTTGGTGTAACGTCAAACATATAGAAAGAATTGTCACATTTCTTGGTTTCTAATTCGAATGTATTTGTAGTGAGAGTATTTGTAACTATTGATGCAATGTTCCAGAAATAATCATTAAATCGATTTGCAACAGCTTCTGGTTCACCAGGTAGGGTGGAGTCCTGTGTATCAGAATCACCTTCAAGTCTCTTGACTATGCTCCAGGCAGTTCTAGATTTATTGGATGAAGAGTTAATCAAATCACCATTATAAGATTGTTTGAGGTTGCAGATTCTCTTATCATATTATGCAGTTTTACACTTTTGTAAAGAGAAAGGCAATCTTGTCTTATATTAGAAATTACGTATAGAGCATCCAGTAATCTTTTCATCTCCAGTAGCGATTGGTCATTTCTAATAATATGTTGACAGTGGTTTATTTTTGTAGTAGCAGGAATTTATGGAAAATGCATACAAAATAGACTGTGATATTGTTGAGCGAACGCATCCCACATTTTATTAATATCTGTAGGATCCAGGTTGTGCAAATGTTCCCAATTTATTCCAGACAGAAATGAAAGAAACTTGTTTATATTCTGCTCTTACCATCCTAGAATTTGACGGCTTAGTTTCATTTAAGGCATCAATGAGAAAAACAAAATCTTGACCCCTGTGATCAGACAAGTGTGGTTGAATAATAGAAGCCACACCACCATCAATATTAGTGAATACGTTATCTATGCACGTAGATGAGGTAGGTGTCACCCTGGTAGGATCGTTCACCATTCTTCTCAACCCAAAAGCTTGCATTATAGACAACATAATTGGCTATTCTCTTGTTCCATCTTCAAAAGGTCTATATTGAAATCACCCACTAAAACCAGCCTGACATTTCCCTCCTGGTTTAAACTTTCAAGTAGGATCAAGAGCCTTTCAAAAAATATATCTACATCAGCTAGTGGAGGTGTGTCTGGTCTGTATATGCATATCAGTATCAACTTGTGGTCACAATTTGAATTGTACTCTAGGGATGCACATTCAAAAACATGAGCAACACTCAGATCATCAATATCCTTCCTCACTTTGCAGTTGTTATTAATTTCTTTGCAGTAGATAGCACATCCTCCGCGTGCATTTCTCTTTCGGCAAAAACTAGATAATAAGTGATAACCTTTCATCTTGTACGATGACAATGGATCCAAATTCTGCCAGTGTTCGTTTATGGCTAGAAAATCAATATCATTTTCAATTGAAAACACTTCCAAGCTGTTATAAGCTGTCGAGAGGCATTGGACGTTTATATGTGGTATATTGAATTTGAAGGGTTCACTTGTAATACCCGATACTTTGCGTCTGTTTATTTTTTTATTTGGGAGGCTATTATTTGCTAGTTGTTCGTACTTTATGAAAAATCCATTCCATTATTCAGTTCTCGGAATTTGTCGAAACTGAATCTTTTCACTCCAACACCAGTAGGCCAAAATTCTTTCGAATACATTTCATCTTTTAATTCAAAAGGTTTTAATCAAAGATCTTTTCGCAAAATATTCCTTGTGTGGATGCACACAAGCTCAATTCTTGAGCGCGATTATGAATGGACACATTTGGGTCTCCGTTAAAATTTTTTTGCACACCATCAATGGTCCGACGTCTAACGGGATGCGCAGTTTAAGGTAAACGTATTGCAAAAACGATCTACAGTTTCTCGAATTAATCGTTCTGAAGGACGATTATGATATACATAAAATGGACGTAATGCCTGGTAAGTTCCTCGAATTGAAGTATGGTTTTCGTTTTAAATTTTAATACTTCGCAAGCGTTGCAGAAAGAAGAGAAAACTCAATTAAAATTAACAAATAACTGTCAACTCGTTTACCATGGAAATTTTTTATTTGAATTTAAAGTTCTCCGCTTCTAAAATAATCACCCTTTAGTTCCATATCATTTATTCAATTCCATTTTTAATCAACAAAATACTGCACACACCGAACCAACTATTACAAACGCTTGATGACAACTTATTTAAGAACTTACTACACACAATAATGTCCTTTACAGTATTATCATTGAGATCAATATATAGTTTCAGTTATGGTGCTTTTTTTGTTCTAAATACAACACAGTAAGATTAAGAATAATGCATTGAAAGCTCGTTTCTTTCAAATTAATTGCAGATTTCATCGAATCTAAATTCTGCAAATTCGACGAGTTCTGGTAGTCTTATTCTGGACACCAAAATATTGGTGTTATCTACGTATTTCAGTACCTTTAGGTAGTTGAAGAAGATGATGAAAAAGGATGGGACTCGCGAAACTGTCCTCATATCAGCTAAACCTCTGTTCGTAGATAGGATTGCTGTTGACTAAACTTGTTCCCTATTGATTGAATAGGATCGAAACTATTCGTGACTTCGACCTTTCATACTATATCTTTCAAGATTCAACAAAAGGTAGATATTCATGATTCACAAAATTATCAGCTCATTGCTAGTTCCTGTATTAGCATGTTCACAAACTGGTAAAGAGCGCATCAGTAGTAGATAGACTTTTCAAGTAAATATGCTGACACTTAGATTACATATTTCGAACAAAACGTCAGTAACCTAGAACATAAACACTATTTCGAAGAACTTAGAAAATGAGGTAAGCAAACTTATGGGCATATAATTATCCATATTATTTGGATCACGCATCTTATGCATATTTTTCATTAGTACTTATTTCTATTGATCAGAAAGAATGGAAAATTTCATGGAATTACTCAACATGTAACACAAAATCGCAGCTACGAATCTCAATGAAAACATGACTTTATTGGACAAAATAATTACCGATGGTGTCGCTGCATTCGCCGATCAGCTGTTTACCGAAACGAGTATTGTTTCGTGTTTACATTAGATTTCTATTTGTATTTATGGGATTTTTTAGTTTAAACGTTTATTGGCTATCAATAATCGAAGTTGTTTCCTTAATTGTGGATCCTTTGGATTATATTGCAAGTGCAAGTATTGGTAATATTGTGCTTTTTCTTATATTCCATGTTAAATATTGAGGTGAGCACTATTCAATTTCGAATGCTTTTCAGATCAATCTGGCAAGATGTTTACCGAAGGTTCCTCTAATTATAGGAAATTTTCCAATATTTGCATGCTCACAGATGCTGTGTAGAGGGTGAGCAAGTGTTGCAATGCAATCATTTATGTGGGAAAAAATTATTTCAAAACAATGGAATTCTACAAGGACAATCCCATCATATTGAGGAAATGATGTCTTATAAAAATGATGGTGTGAAGGTTGACAAGATTATATACAGATACCAAGCAAGATTGTCTGGAATTTGCAAGCATATTTTAGCCCTGCTACTCTACAAGGTTTTACGTACTACAAAATATCTTGACAATTCTACTGATTGTGATGGTAAAATTCATTGTTTAGTTTTGTCTCTGCTGTTTTTCCATAACAATGAAATGTACAAAACAGAAAACATTAGGATTATCCATATTTGATTAAAACTAAGAGAAGGATGAAATTAGTTTGAGACCTAACAGAACATGAAAACATGCATGATTGTAATGTTATTGAACATCAGCATGAACAATATATTCATTTAATAGAAGCTACTAATTTTTTTTTTATTTAGGAGGGGAAAAAATCTATGAAAAGGAAATGGGTGATAAATTTTGAATAAAAATGGACATTCTTTAGAGAACTATATGTATGCAGAACATGACGTGATCATCGATTAATCATGTGAAGAATTCATTACGTTAGATTCTAATGTATTCTTCATTTATTGCATCTCACTCATGTCTTACGCTGCAGTTATAATGAAATAAAATTATTCGACTTATCCATCGATTGATTGCACCTTTTCCGTAGCTAAATGAACGTTATTACTATCAAGCTATGTTTAATATTAAATTGATACATATATGTATAATAATTGTTTTAAATTGCCAATTCTCGGAAATTATTCGAGATTCCACATGTAGATTTGATGATTGCTGAACATAAGTTCAATTTTGCAACAATCTAGGCATCGAGATAATCACTTAAACTCACAAGGTCCCTAGTTTTGTTGCACATTTTCATATGACTTGCAATCAGCACTTTCATCTAGGCTCCTTGAATTGTTGAGACTTCTATATAGGTATTCAAAAATATCAAGTAGACTCAAAGTTATTTATTTCGATAAGAATGAATATTATTGTACAAGAACGATCTGAACAAAAATTTAAAATGTCTTGACTCAAATTGCTTTTTTTGGTAGGTTTTTTGAAGGTACAGTTTTCTTCTCCAGTAGCAGAAATGTTTTCATATTGAGAGTTTCCGAAATAATTCAAAACATTTGAAGCATTGTTTTCAATCGACATCAGTTTCCACTCTTGCCTGTTTTCATTCCATAATCTGTTCTAGTGTGAACATACTCTAATATGTTTAGATACAGGTTTTGCCATTATCAAAACATGCTCTGAGGATTTACGTCTATTAATTTCATCTGCGATTTCTAGTTTGTTGGTAAAGTAAACATTTTGATTTTTACCACGAAAATGGGCTCCAGGATTCCAAGATTTTTTAGAATTACATCCATAAACACAACAATTAGTGTTTTTCATGGTTTTTTCCTTATACATATCTTTTTATCACAATAAGAACGTAAAAATAAATGAATAAACCCAGCTTTCACGTACTAATTGTCAAAACGATACTCGTTTCGGGCTTAGTTCCAGCTATCGCCGGCGGTGTCGCATAGAGTTGTGTTTTGCTCTATAGTAGGGACTGCCATCATTTCTGTTTATTTTCCGATATACTTTATGCCCACATACTCAGTTTTTATTTTATAATCTGATCATATTTGTTGATGCTGAAAGACTTAAGTTTAGTGCAAATAGCCTACAAAATTTTCTTTATCTGCCTGCTTAATTGTATAACATGTGAGCAAGGGGAGGCCAGAGGGGCCGTGGCCCCCCATGAGATTTTGATCTGCCCCCAATCTAATTTATCTAATCCTAGATTCAAAACAATTCTCCGGTTTCCAAAGGTCTTACTATGTAATCGGCAGATGTATTTAATGAATTGATAACTTCCTGAGGCGCGTAGAGCATCTTTTGGATGAACAAAAATCATGGAAAGTTGAATTTCATGATTTTTGTTTACCCCAAAATCGCTCAACGGCGCCCATAAGAAGTTATAAATTCATAAAAGTACCCATGCGTATCGGCATTCTTCTCAATCGTTACCAGATGGTCGTTTTATGGACGGTTGTTTTTATTAGGCGGTATATTTGATGCGGAGTTTTTCAAGGAGCAATTGCAGTTACTCTTACATTTCAATAATTATTGTCCATTCTGCAATCAAGATATTTTTTTTCTGAGAAGGGGAAAAATATATAATCTTTTCATTTATATTCCCATTCTAGAGAAAGAGTATTTGAATTCGAAATGCGTTGGACTGTATTCAGGGAGTAGTTTTCGGTTTTAGTGTCTTTGTCTCAAATTGTGTTATTCTATAATTATTCAAGTAGCTGACTTTTCCAAAAGGGTCTTTTCGTATGTTTTATTTTACTTTTTGCTTTTAATAAAAATTTTCTAATAGATAATGAAGGTCAGTACAGTACAATTTTTTTCTCCTATTTTGAAATATTTGGGCCATAAAATGAACTCATCAATGTGCATGACGTTTCAACTATTATATTGTTTCATCAATCAGAAGTGTAAGAGAACAAAAACGTGGTGTTCTTCGGGAACTGCTGCTGAAAATGAAAACTAAGTGAATTGTGTACTGGAGCGTCGAGCTATTAGATTATTATTTCCGAATAATTTTAAATTTATAAGAAATTTTGACCAATTTCAACTTCTTTGATTCTTGATCATAAATTGTTCTAAACCAAAAATAATTGGAAAATAATAATCAAACAGTTCGACGATACAATTTACATGTTACTTTGATTTCACTTCTATCGGCACTCCCGAACGACTCCTTTTTTTTGTTGAGAGCCACTTTGACCTATGTTTATATTTTTTGATAAATTCACCCTTGGAAAATATGATTATTAAAAAATTTTTCAAGAGGAAATTAACTCCTCTAAAAAAATTTTGCCTCATACACAAATGTGGACAGAGAAACGAAATATAGCGAACCGGACTGTGCAACAACTTCTTATGAATTATGTGGGACTAAGATATTACAATTCAGTATTTTGTTATCAGAATTAGAAATATTTTCATGTATTGTATCTCTTTCATTTCATAATTTGTCAAGTTTTTATTTTGCCCCCCCTGAGAAAAAATCCTGCGGGCATGTGAGCAAAGTTCGATAAAATGGTGAAAAGATAAACTTGAACCAACTTTTGGGTAGGTATTGAGAAAAACGGATATGTCGACAAATGCGATCACATTAGGAAATCTTCATCTATAAATCTTTTGAATCCCCAAATACCCAAATCTCCAGGACGTATTCTCACAAAATCTCCTGTAATCGGCGTGTTTGAACTCAGATCTACCCTGAACATTTTAAAACTCTTTGCCTAAACTTTGGAATGTTAAAATGTTCACGGTGAAACGTTTGGACCAAAGAAACTGATGGACACAATCGAAATTGTCCACGAAATCTTCTAAAATTCACGACACGATTTATGATGTTAG
The DNA here is from genome assembly GCA_038502775.1 of Hippodamia convergens. Classification (NCBI taxonomy): domain Eukaryota; kingdom Metazoa; phylum Arthropoda; class Insecta; order Coleoptera; family Coccinellidae; genus Hippodamia; species Hippodamia convergens. The sequence continues at coordinate 198,006 of JAVSIQ010000026.1, read as the reverse complement.
GAAAAAGTTTGTAAAATGAACGAAGCAGCTAATTGAAAAATTTCACGAACAAAATAGAATCACTTTTGACACAAGTCAAACAATGTTTTTTGACCTATTGTGATAATAGAATGGGCGAATTTTGAATGACAACTTCAAAATGAATTTTAATATTTGAAAAATCCCAAGGTTGTTTGAATGGAGAACGTTGCCAATGCTATAATTACTAATGAATGCTTTTTATCAAATGAAAAGACGCGATCATTTAAATTTGGTTCATGTTGAATTTTTGTCTTTAGGTCTTCAACACTCAATATGTTTGTGTTTGTCGATAGCGGAATAATAAATACAAGTGTTGACTTGATGTTCCCGTGGGTAAAGAAGAGTCCGCAAGAAGAGCAACTTTGGACTCTTCATACATATAGAATCAGCTCATCATCACGATATTGCGCATATAACAATATACTGCATGGTGTAGATTGAAAAAAGTGTGAAGGAACTTCAGTCAACCGGTTTTTTTAGAGCCCTTTTTAAAAATGGTGTTGATGTGAGTAAATATTTCAAGGTACTGGCATAGTTACGATCGAACAGTGAAGGATATCGTCTCAAAAAGCAAAAATTCCCACACATGTACAAGTTGGAGAATTTATAAACGAGGCACCAGGTGAGAAATTCTTGATGGTTAAAGTTGCAACTACTTCCGGATTATTTGGAGGCTGTCGGTGTGAAGGATTGTGTAATTTATTAGTACAAGATATCGAAATATAAATTCAATCATTGGTCCTACAACTTCCAAATACAAAAACGAAAATCAGTCTCTCTGTCTGTATTAATAGGAAGTATGATGACTATTTCCGTGAGTACATTGCACTGATGCGCCCTTCTGTTACCAAACATAGCCGTTTTCCCTGAAATATATGAATAATAGATGCACTGCCAATTCAGTTTGTATAAATACATTTGAAAATATGCCCTCCATTGTTGCCTAATTTCGCAATACTGTTTTCGTAGATCCACCGCTTCTTTGCTAGCTGAATCAGGAGCAGGATCTTGATGGATATCCATTGCTCACAAAAAATCGCTCAATCCTCTGGTTCAATACGAATTCTGATTCGGTAATTGCGGATCAAGGTCATTGATGACATGATGACATGGAATGTCTGTCGTGATTATTAAGATAATGTTGATAAATTTCTTGGTGAATTCCCGAACTTGCAAATGTTATGTTGGAAAATATTTCATATGCTATTGAGGGAAACTAGGAAGTGTCCAGGAATAGATCGACGTATTGCTTCCTTTCTCTAGTTAGTCAGTTCTTTCAATCAAAGCACTGATTTTGTCACAGTTGCAGAAGCGAACGCCCATTCGAATATTCCCCAGTCATCTCTTTATAATCCTAGCTTATATATAAATCTCGTTGATGAATTTAGTTACAGAAACACACTGGCGGTGTTGGGAAACAGCGGCACAGGGCGTGAATACCCTTCAATTGAACAGGACATTGCACTATACTTGATTATAGACCATATGATGCATGGTCGCCAACGGCGTTTGCGCAACCAATTGCTGCTCATGCTCATCTCTATGTGCATTTTGATGCGCTTAAGATTTATTTCGGCAGTCCCTACGGAACCATTAAAGCAGTATTAGTTGGATAACTGAAATAACATTTGGACTACTTAGGGAATATTGCATCCAGGAGCACATCTGAATACCTAATTCGACTTAGTTCAAACGGAATATTTTTATAATAATCCGATAGAAAGCAATACCTCGATCACATACCTTTTGAATAACAAAACTTAAGAAAAACAAAAGAATTTGAAATGATTTCTCATTCGAATCTTGGACTCTACAAGGTTGAGCGATATAGTGCAAAGTGTAATGAATATATATTTTCAGAATAAATGACCCAGAATTAAAATGCTGAAATCTGTCAATTGTTGTTCAATTTTCCTATGTTTTTTGGGGATTCATTGGAAAATTTCCCTCAAACCTGTGACTGCATTTCTTCAATACATAATACAGTAGCTCACACAGGAGAGGAGCCATAGACATAATATGTCATGTGTGATCTGATTTGACAGTTCATAAAAATTGGAATGGTACCATAGCCTCAGTTCCATCTATTCAGCAAAACAAAAAAATTAATTTCATAAGTACTGAGTTGAATTCAGCATTTTCTTCTAGACGTTGCAATTCGAGTTTGATTTATTGCATTTATTATAAAAACATTTGTTTCGATCGATTCTGAAAATTTGAAATGATTCTCTACGCTCAGAGTACGAGATTGCTGGATTCGGTCGAGTAATCCAGTACGGGAAAGATTCTTTCCGTTCAAGATAATATAATTAATGAAAAATTCTCGTTAAGAAAGACCAGAATGCTATGATCTTCAATAAATCTTTGGTATATTGGTTTATTACTTTTCGACGTTTCGCCCACATATACCTATGGGGCATTCTCGAGGCAATATTTGGTAATTATAAAGTTTCCTGCCGAGTTGATTTTTTTTTTTGTGATCTTGAGGTAGGGAAAATGAACCTAACCTAACATAACCTAATCTTGTTTAACTAAACTATATATAAGACTATATCAGAGCCGTATCCGAGGTAAATGGAGTATCATTTATTTTTTTGCTCGAAAATTACCGCCTCCCCAGAGCTGTAATTGAGACTGTAGCATCAGGAAGTCCTATAGATTCACTGTGCAAAATATTTTTAAAATCGGTGACGGGGCTATAAAATTTATAATAACCCAATATTAATTATAAGTATAAAAATTACGAATACAACATAATGTTGATAAATAATATATAAATAAGACAATGGGACATGACAATATTTTTCACAAACATCACCTAGCATTCCTGATGATAAGGATCAAAAAAATAATAACGATAGAGCAAGGTACGCGAAGTATTCAATTTTAAATGATATTCAAGATAAAAATAATAATGTTCATTGATTCTTTAAGACATGTTCATACATGTATGACATAAAAAAAGAAACAAAATGAAATCATTCAATAGTACGATCATCGAAGTATTCATTGTAATCATTTACTATATGGTCGGTGTCAGAGTTGATTACCAAAAAACGAAAAATATAACTGAAAACAATGGTGCAATGAGTTCATAACAGCACTGCTTTAAATACTGTAACGAACTCATTACGATACTGAAATAGAAAATAGTATATTCTAAAACAAAATGCAGAATGGACTCCTATTCCAACACCAATGCGATATTCGAACGCATGAGTGTTGGATTGGAATTGCCTTTTGCTACGAGTTTCGAGAAATACTCTCGAAATTCAAATGAAATTCATCCTAGTGACATTTGTATTCGTATCTTGGCAGTTGGTGTCACTCACGAAATTTGACAGATTAGGAAATTTGAATTGATTCGAAAATAAATAGGACCTGTGGTCAGTATTGTTAACCACAAAATGAAAAATATAACTGGAAACAATGCTGTAATGAGTTTCATTACAGCACTACTTATAGTACTGTAATGAACTCATTACGATACTGAAATAGAGAATAGTATATTCTCAAACAAGTTGCAGAATGAGCTCCTTTTCCAACACGAATACGAAATTCTGAAACGAGCGACGAAGGAGCGAGTTTTCGAAAGCATGAGTGTTGGAATTGCTATCTGCAACGAGTATTAGGCGATATTCCAGTCAAGTTTTGTGAAATACTCTCGAAATTCAAATAAAAATTCAGATAAGTGATTTTTGTATTGTATTTTGCCAGTTGGTGTGACTTATGAAATTTCACAGATTACATTTGAATTGATTTGATTTGAAAATTGAGAGGATCGGTGGTCAGTACTGACGACTACAAAAAAAGAAAAATATAATTGGAAACAATGCTAAAATGAATTTCATTACAGCGCTTCTTTTAGTAGGTACAATAATTAACTCATTACGATACTGAAATAGAGAAATATTATTACAATACTATATCATGTATATACGAATCCAACTAAAAACATTTTCATGTAAAATATTGCCAAGACGTAGCCGTATTTCTAACATTGTCAAAAAGTTATCAGATCGCATGTAGAGCCAATCTGCTAACTCTACACTCTTCATCTTCACAAGTCCTCATTTCACAAACTCTATGCCTTTGTCAAAATAAGTGACTTGGCCGTTTCGTATCTGTAAGAACTATTGTATAACAGAAAAGTTATGAACAGCGAATGAATTTTTGACCTTACTCTCACGTATCGAAAAAGAAACGACCAAGTCCCTAATTTTACCAAGGAATAGAGTTTGTGAAATAAGGACTTGTGAAGATGAAGAGTGTATTGTTAGCAGCTTGGCTCTACATGAAATCTGATAACTTTTTGACAATGTTAGAAATACGGCCACGTCTTGGCAATATTTTACATTTAAATGTTTTTGGTTGGATATGAACTTGTGAAGTTCAAGAGTATAGAGTAAGCAGCTTGGCTCTACATGAGATATGGCAACTTTTTGACAATGTTAGAAATATGGCCTCGTCTTGGCAATATTTTACATGAAAATGAAAAATTTTGTTCCTCAATAATATTTCAATAAAACATAATTATTGCGAGATCTAGTTGAAGTCAAACTTATTCACAATCCAAGTTCAAAATCAACAATGTACGAAGTATCAAGGGCGTACCCAGGATTTCAGTTGGGGGGGGGGGGGGGAGCTCATACCTGTTTGGAGAAGATGGTCGGTCGGGTATATTGAAACAAAAAGTCAGGAATATTGACTTTCTTCAATCAGTTTAATTATGACACGAAGCAAAATATTGAATATAAAATAATTATGATACATAAATATATATTAATTTAAGAGTAATCTTCTCGGATTTGCCGAAAATTTATCTATGACAGTTTTTTCGATGAACCCACTATTTTCTTTCAAATAATTTCGATGTACGCTCATCAGACATAATCCTGTAAGTCTTTCTTCACCCATGGTGCTTTTAAGCCACGTTTTAACCCTTCGCAGCGTACTGAAGGACCGTTCAACGGTCGCTGTGGTACATGGGATAGTGCTTAAAATAATCAATGCCTTTCTGACAGCAGGGTAAAAAATGTTGGCTTCGTTGAATAGATCAACTACTTCCATGTCCCTTAATTGATCATCTGATAAAGCCTTCTTCACCCATAAATTATGCCACAGATTCAGTTCTCCGGTGAAATCCAGGTTATAAAATTCTTGGAATGATTCTGCGTTCTTGTGTAAGTCTGGAATGGTGGTTTTGGTCATATACAAGGGATGTAGCTTACTCAAAGCAAACGCAGGAATATTTTCTAGGGAGAATCGAAGATTCAACGATGAAATGAGTGAATCAATGTATGGTATTATCAGGGAACGCCGCCAATATTCGTTATCATTGTCTGATGGCGGATTACTTCTATGTGTTTGCTTGTGAGCAAGACGTGGAACCGAAATTTCTATGTTCATATCCATTGCAATAGCTCGCGCTTTTTGAAGCATTTCATTACTTATTCTATCAGGAAACTCGCGGTCATTTCTCAGAATTTCTTTGATATTTTTCATGTAGTCGCCCACCGAGATCATGTCGATCGATTTAGCTTGCAGTGCGTTAACTGCTGAATATTTGGCTACTGTTTGTAGAGCAACAATATACACTGGTTTTGTAACGGCTGAATGCAACTGATATGCAGATTTTCTGGTTTCATAATTTCCTTCGATTCTTTGAAAAACGTTATAACATCCTTAACAGTGGCGACAGTATTTCTAATTTCTGGCACTGCGTTCGCATCATTCAAAACAATGTTAAGTTTGTGACTTGAGCAATGAAAATATAAAGCACGAGGATATTTTTTTCTCAAAATGGCTTGTACGCCACCCTCTTTCCCTGCCATTGTAGAACAGCCATCGAATCCAAAACCTACGCAATCTTCAGTTGGTAGATTAGAACTAATCAAGAAATTTTCAATTGCTTCGACAATTGCTGAAGCATTTTGTGCTTTTAGTTCAACGAACCCTACAAATTCTTCTCTGATTTTCTTTTTGCTTTCGTCGTAGAACCGCAAGCCTATTGATAGCTGCTCTTTCCCAGCTACGTCTGCTGTTTCATCAGCTAAGACTGCGTAAGCCATGGTCTTCTGATCTTCACCTATTATATTCTCCTTAATGACATCGCCACATAAATTAATCAATTCGTTTTGTATTTTTGGCGATGTGTAAACTGCATTGCGACGGCACTTTTCCAGGTGACTCTTTAATTTGTCGTCCCCTGAATTTATTCTCAACTTCAATAAATCTAATAAAACACCCTCATCAGATTGTTTTCCCCTTAGAGGCATATCATGTGTAGCGCAAAATACAATACAAGAAATAATTGATGACAATATTTCTCTGTTTTTATCGATTGCTTTTTGGTGTCCACTTTGCAGTTGGATGTCTACAGGAACATTTTCGAGAAAATTTTTTGCATCATTTGTCGCTGTTAGGTGAAGGTTGGTCGTTGCATGCTTTCGGCAGTCTTCATGCATATTTTTGAATTTTATATATGGCCTGACCATTAATGATCCCTTGCTTGGAATATACTAGCCATGGTGCATATTGATCCAACCAAGCATGATTAAATTTTCTTTTCAAATGGCTTGCATCATTTCAAAATCGTAATTTCTGGGCGGGATCCAAGGATTTTGTAACAACTCCCTCTTCTTTTCTGTCGATAGTTGGGTAGCCAACCCAACATAACGACCCAGATCATTTTCATGATAGCCATCGTTAACTTTAATTTTAGTATCGACGTCATCAGTTTGTTGGGATGTCGATGGTGAAGAAAAGTCGGCAACATGCAATGATCTTGGCATTACATGAGTAATGCCATCATGGTTTTCATTTTCATCGCTTCCACTGCTACTTTCCCGACCTTTTTTTTCTTGTTTCGCGTGTTGTAGCTAAAACATTTATACCCAAAATTAATCTTACGGTGTTTAGGCATAGGACGAAAATAAAGATAAGGATACCTACAAAGAAATCACATTCAAATATCATCTACTTCCTATCAGTAAAAGTAAAATTGCGATATTCAAAATTCGTTATTCTGTAGTTTGAACGCCAAATAGTCAAAACTAGGTACCGTCACAACAAATGTAATAAAAAATAATAATAACAGTTATTTATTGAAATAAAAATACAAATGGCCGTACCGTCTGCCTTAGTACATAATATGTTAATGATATGCGCTCACATGAGAGCCCCCCGTAAACAAATCAAATAATCTTATTAGGTACATATATGTGTTTTGTCTTGACTCACCTCTTTCAAAGAATTTCCTTATATCCATATTATCCTTATATTATTTTCAGTTGATGCGCAGAAAACGTAAAACTCGTATCGACGCAACTTAACTATGAGATATTAATGGCGGAATTCATGCTGGCCGGTAACTTCAACATTTCACTTACTCTAAGAATTTAAACACAGTGAGAGCTATCCAGGGTTGCGTTCATAAACTTACTCAGAGTAAGCTCCCCTTACTCTGAAGCGTTCACAAACTTGCTTTGCCTTCCTCGGAGTATACTCTGTGAGCGTTCATAAACTTCCTCTGAGTAAGCTCTGCATACTCTGCTATCTGGGAGAGTAAACACATACTCTGACAGTTATAACGTACGATTTTCATTCTGTCCTGCTCCCGCAGACTTTTTGAAACTTGAATATTATTCGAATAAGTATTTATTTCTGGTTTTGTGTCATTTCAATAACGAAATACGAAACAATTAATTTTTCAAGTGAAACAACTATTCTGTGAAATAAAGAAATATTGAAAAGAATTATTTTAATTATTAATAAATTTAATGAAATTGCTAGCAGTGAATTAACGAAGCTCAAAGTGAACTTTACCAAGAGATGATGGTAGAGAAAAAAAGAGTGTTTCCCTGTATTTCAGAACCTAGAGTGGTCCGTTCAAGTTCAAATAAATCGAGACATGAAAAGTCCCACAATAACTGTTTTTTGTACCTGATTTGAAATCTACGTTGATATTTTGTCATTTTTTGTTACGAAGTATTTGATTTTTTTCTGGCGTAGAGTCAATAAAACAACAAAACATGTAATAACATTTTTAATTTTCTGCTTGCAAGAGAAGATTATAGACAATAATATCCTTTTTCATTCTTCCTGTCTCATTAAAAGTAATTCAAAGTCCTGAGAACATTTATCAGTTTTCTCACAATCATGAAAAAACACGTTTGTGCTCTGCTTTTCAAATAAAAGAAAAATTGACTATACTGCGAAGACACAACTGAAAATGTACGACTAGAGAGAATTATTTTCTTAAACTTCCATTATTCATTCATGATAGCAACAATTTCAATATGAAAATGATAAATAAAAAATGTATATGATGCAAAAGTATTATTCCTAACCTATACACATGTTTGAATTTTGAATGACATTTGTCAGAGTAAGTTTGTGAACGACGAGTGTGGAGTAAAGACCGAAGTATATTTCTGATCATATGGCCATACTCTTACTCTACTCTCTGAGTAAGTTTGTGAACGCTGCCTAGATAGCGCTAGATGTTGTTTTCTCGAAGTTATATTCGGCTCTAATCCTAGATGGCTCTGATTGTATCGTCAAGAGCGGAAACTACGAGATGGGACGGTTTCGCGGGAGATTTAAATTATTTTGCGTCGCTAACAATATATCATTTCGAATGTTGTAGAATATTCAATTATATATAGAAAAATATTAAATCAAAATATCTGACTGAAAAGACTTTGTTTCCAACACTCTGGGCAGAGTAGGGAACACGTTTTCAATTCCCACTTGCCAGGAAAATTGACGTTCATTTTATCTTCGAGGGGTACCTACCTCGGTACGCCCATGCGAAGTATGGAAATATACCTTTACCTACCTAGATTCAAGCTGCGATGGCAATGTAATTGAGAGCTGCCATCACAACAATTGCATAAAGAATCCTATCATTATATAATGATCACAACGGGAAATTGTACAATGGAAACTGTAGTGAAGATTATCACAGGAAAATTGTATTTGGTGTAAATACACATGAGGCGTTTTACGAACGCTTTATTTTATCCCATTATTCAAAATGTGGGGGCAATTTGCCCTGAGAATTCTTGAATATTTTTTTTTGACATTTATAACAAGCAGTCCTCCATATATATCAATTTTCAGACCACCAGCATCAAAATTAACGGGAGTCCATACAAACTTTTATATATCCTGGTTCTAAGGGTAAGGGGGTGAAAGTTTCAAGTTAAAGAATTTTTCCGTTGTTTGTGTACCTGAATTAGCTCATATAACAAATTTCAACTTGTTAGGACATCGGGAAGTACCCTAACAATTTTTATGATCATCAGTGAGTGAGGGACGAAATCGGCGGTTATTAGATATCTATAAAATTTAAAGTGTACGAGCTGTGAACTTGAAACTTTGCACGTTTGATAAGTTCATTACTGGCATTATATCCTGATGATTTTGTTAATCTACTTCATTGCAAACTCAAGTTATGAGGGTTCTAAAATACGACGAAACACTTCGAGACAATAAAGGTAGTGCCTCGGCCCGGCGCTACGCTTTGGCTCGTCTTGGCGAGGGCACTACCGTGCCCCCAGATCCCGAGTGCTGTAGAATGTCTTGTTACCCTTTCTTTTTGGTGTTTAGAATTTCAAATTGAATTACCTAAATTGAAGGTGAGTTCTATAATTCCGTATATTTCAATGTCAACTGTCGGATTTTACATTTTAACGATGATACGTACAGGGGCGGCCTTAGACATTGCGAGGCCCCGGGCGGGAAGTCTTCGCGAGGCCCTTTTTCCTTCGTGAATAGTATGTGCGAAAGTCAGTCCGGTTGTTCTGTATAGGTTATTGTCATATTTTATAAAGATATGAAATTCGAGTTTTAATTAAAATATAATAATATAATATAACATATAAATAGGATATAACTTTGGAAGATTTACAAAATTAACAAATACAGAAAAGATAAATTTAAAATTCATGTTTGCGGCTTTTCCTAGCACTGAAATCTTCAATTGAAGTATCATAATCGATTGAATGAGCTACGTCATCTTCTATTTTTGAAACATAGATGAATTCAAAATAGTAATCATCGAAATGAATACCATTTTCAATTCCCAGGCTCAGAGATCTTTTATCATGAGGTTGGAGATGATTACTATTCTGAATTCATCTATGTTTCAAAAATGTTCTCGATGTGGCCTCCGTAAAGGCAAAGAATTTTCTTTTTCATTTTCTATCGATAGCACAGCAAGGGCTGAAAGCCGATCTTGTGTAATCGAATTCCTTGAATATGTTTTTATGATTTTAAGTCTAGAAAAACTTTGTGAATAAATCATCCAGCGCCTGTCAAGCTTTCTTTTGATTGCTCGTTTCCTTTTTGAACTACTCGACTCGAATTTTCTACCGGCATCTCGATCACGCGAACTCATTTCGAAAATCTTGTTGAATTTCGCACAGAGTGTCAGTGTCAGTGTCAAATCAATTGAACCACAAGTCTTAGACATTGAATCTACAGCGGTGGTTGAAAAAGAGACGGGTAGTAGAATTCCCACAGATGGTGATAATAAATTATGAAAGTACTATTACGTAATTTGCAAAGAAATTCTCGGTTTCGAAGAGAAGACCATAAAAATAAAACTGTTTATTTTTATGATCCAGATGAACAGAACAGAAAGTTTCTTGAGAAATAGCGCCAACTTGTATGCATATTTCTATTGGAAACAGTGGTTTTTCACGATATTTTTATCGAAAATTTCTCTACAAAATCCACCATATATGACCGAGCGATAGAGAAGCCACTAATTATGAGTTTGATTGAGGGTGTGAACGGAAGTCCCAGTTGTATGAAGTCCTAAAGCTCAGAGCAGTTCGTGGTAGTGTTGTGCAACTTTTGGATACTTTTGAATTTCCGATATACTGAATGAAGTATTATGTATTGGATAAATTCATTGGATAGTTGGTATCCAAATTTATACTTATAAGATTTTCGGACACCCTGTATGAAATTTCCTCATAAGTTATAGCAGCAACAGCAACAGCGTACTTTATTTTATTTCACTGTTGCGAAAAAAAAATTTTACAATGAGAGATTTTGAAGATATAAACACTAATTTGTGACAATCTTTCTGACGAATAATTTGCCAATTGGGCTATAAAGTCAACAATCGCTTGTGAGGTTGCGCATATTATACCTGAAATTAGTGTAGAACTGAACGAAGAATTAAAATATGTCTAAATATACAGGGTGTTACATTTGAAATAACGGAGTTCACATTCGTTTCCGGTAGAACCGGAAGTAGATTTTGCTTGAAAATATTTTACAACTCAAGATCATGTGGTATAAAACAACAATGCAAAATCTGGAATTTGTATTAAAATTCCTTCCCCGAAAACTTTTAATGAAACACTTAAAAAAATCACCCTATATATATACAGGGTGTTTCCTAAACATGCGGCAAAAATTCAGGGAGCTGTTACTTGGACTATTCTAAGAATATTTTGTCCTTTGATGTTTTTGGAAAAACCTCTTTGTTTCGAAGATACAGGGCGAACAACATTTTTCATATTCTTAAAATTGATAATAGTATAAATAAAAATGCGTACCGCACTGTGTTTACTAAGTAGGTACAATTTATTTTTAAATGTGTTTGACAACTATAAAAAACGGCCAGTTTTTTGACTTAAAATTGATAAGTTCAGATGGTAAAGGAATACAGATTAAACACGGTTTTCATTTGAATTCGTTTTGTGATATATTAGCAATTAACATTTTATCTTTCACTATTATGAATCGCTATACAAATGCCGAGATGACTGACATGCATTTCATTTATGGACTTGCTGATGGAAATTCATTAAAAGCTAGGAGGTTGTACATTGAACGATTTCCTGGGCGTAATATTCCTGACAGAAAATTGTTTCAAAATATTCATCAACGTCTGCATGAAACAGGCATATTGAAACAAATTGGGGGACCAGGAAAGCCAAACACAGTAAGAACGGTGGAACTGGAAGAAAATGTGCTGGACATGATCGAAGAAGACCCTAGAACTTCTACTCGAAAAATTGCCAATACTTTGAATGTGCGTAATAAGACTGTTTGGAAAATTCTTAAAGACAATTTGTTATATCCATACCATATGCAACGCGTTCAGGCACTTATTCCTATTGATTTTCCCCCACGTATTGCATTTTGTCAATGGCTTTTAACCACATTAGTTCAAATTCCTCAATTACTGACGCTGATTCTTTTTACCGATGAAACGAATTTCTCAAGAAATGCAATAAGAAATTTTCATAACAACCATGTACGGGCCGACGAGAATCCACATGAGATAATTGAAGATCGTTTTCAACACCTGTTCTCATTGAATGTTTGGGTTGGTATTGTGGGTGACTGGCTAATAGGGCCGATATTTTTACCAGAAAGACTTACCGGGAACGTGTATCGCAACTTTTTAGAACAAACGTTACCTCTGTTTTTGGAGAATGTACCATTGGCAATAAGACATGCAATGTGGTTTATGCACGATGGTGCACCAGCGCATTTTTGTTTGGTTGCTCGTGAGTTTTTAACATTAACATACGGAGATCGCTGGATTGGAAGAGGTGGACCTCATTTATGACCTGCTCGTTCCTCGGACTTAAACCCCTTAGATTATTTCCTATGGGGCCATCTAAAATCATTAGTTTATACCACTCCAGTAGAAAATGTGGAAGACTTGCGAAATCGGATCATTGCTGGGTGTAACTTAAAAAGAAATGATCCTGGTGTTTTTGAAAGGGTTCGGCAGTCAATGAGGAGAAGATTGGATGCTTGTATGCTGGCTGGAGGTGGTCATTTTCAACAGTTTTTGTAGGTTAAGTTAAATTTTCATGTAATTTTTCATAATAAAATGTTATTATCTAAAATTTTGTTTGCCCTGTATCTTCGAAACAAAGAGGTTTTTTCGAAAATCATCAAAGGACAAAATATTCTTAGAATAGTCCAAGGAACAGCCCCCTGAATTTTTGCCGCTGTATATATATATATATATATATATAGGGAAGATGGGGTGAGTGATACCTCATTTGAAAGGTATTTTTATACTGATTTCAGCACAGTAATTTTTATGCATTAGTTCTCGAAATATTCTTGACCAAGCATTTGAAAATGAAGTAGTGTTTTCATGGCGCTTGTAGTGTTTTTTTGTGAAAAACCTTTCAAATGAGGTATCACTCACCCCATCTTCCCTATTCAAAAATTGGGGGTGAGGGTTGTGGTAGCAAGGGTTGAAGCGCTATGCGTCCGTAACCTACATCTTGAGTTGTCCCCCTCGAAACAGAAATCGACCTGTCCGAGCATTTCTATCGAAAAATTTTATTTCGTCTGTAATCTCGTCTGTTTCGTTTTCAAATATTAGACTGATTCAAAAAAATGGACTTTTTTTGTTTTCACGAAACCCCCCCCCTCCTAATTATCTTCAGGGTATCGAAAAAAGACCTCTGTGAAAATATCAGCCCCAAATAATAACATTTAGAGGTCGCTCATCAATTATTTCTATTTTGCCTACTAATAGCAGGGGAAAATTTTCTTTTTTCAATAAAAAATTTCTGAAACACAAATCAATAGACGGATTTCTTTGTGTGATACATTTTCGTGTAGGCAATCAGATACTCTACAAATGTGTCCCTTACGATATTTCGATAAAACGACCGCTTCAAAAGTTATTCGATTCGATGCTAATATTGAGGTATTTTTGAAGAAAAAAGTTGTTCAAAAAAATCGACTTTACTTGTTTTCACGCAACCCGCCTTCTGATCATCTTCAGGGCATCGACAAAAGGCGTCTGTGAAAATATTACCTTTGAATATAAATATTTAGAGGTCGCTCATCGATGGTTTCTATTTTCGCTGCTGATGGCAGGGAAAAAAATTCTTTTTTCAATGAAAAATTTTTTGTTCACGAACCAATAGAGGGATTCCACTGTACGATACATTTTGGTGTAGGGAACTAGATACTCTACAAAAACGTTCCATACGATATCTCGATAAAACCAGTCTTTCAAAAGTAATTTGAACTTTTTTTTCCAAAATACCCAATATATGGTATTAATATACAGGTATTTTTGAAGAAAAAGTTCGAATAACTTTTGAACGAACGGTTTTATCAAAATATCGTATGAAACATTTTCGTAGAGCATCTAGTTCCCTACACGAAAATGTATCACAGAGTGTAATCCCTCAATTGGTTCGTGAAGAAAAAATTTTTTATTGAAAAAAGAAAATTTTTTCCTGCTATCAACAGCAGAAATAGAAATCATCGCTGAGCGACCTCTAAATATTAATATTCAAAGCTAATATCTTCACAGACGCCTTTTTTCGATACCCTGAAGATAATTAGAAATAGAGTTTCGTGAAAACGAACAGAATCGATTTTTTTGAATAATTTTTTTCTTCAAAATTACCTCAATATTAGCATCGAATCGAATAACTTTTGAAGGGACCGTTTTATCGAAATTTCGTAAGGGTCATTTTTGTAGAGTATCTGATTGTCTACACGAAAATGTATCCCACAATGAAATCCGTCTATTGGTTTCTGCTCTAGGAATTTTTTATTGAAAAAAGAAATTTTTTCCCTGCTATAAGTAGGGAAAATAGAAATATTTGATGAGCGACCTCTAAATATTATTATTTGAAGCTGATATTTTCATAGAGGTCTCTTTTCGATACCCTGAAGATAATTAGGGGGGGTTTCGTGAAAACAAAAAATGTCGATATATTTGAAACAGTCTAATATATATATATATATATACATATATATATATATATAAAAACATAAAAATTAAACAAACACAAAATTATAAAACTATGTTTGGAATCTATAAATTATTTTCTTTAGTTCTTGTTATTTTGAAATAATTGAACTATAGTGGGAGGCCAAATTCTCTGTATCAGTCCTAAAATTCATGGAGCCAGATAAGGTAATATAGAACATTTCCAAAAAATTTCTCTTTTTATAATTTTTTCTGTATCACAGATTCTGACACCATCAAAAGCAATCGCATGTCCTTCATTTGAAAAGGTGTGAACAGAGAGCTGTTTTCTCTTTGTTTTTTATATCTCTCAAATCGTGAATGTGTTGTTTTATTTTGTTATTTAAATATTTTTTGGTTTGACCAATATATTTTTTATTGCGTTCTACGCACGGAATGCTATATATCAAACTAGATTGTGAATCATTTTCAATTTTGTCATTTAAATTAGTGAAGATGGTTCTACCTATTGTTTTCGAATTGTAAAAAAAAATACTAACATTTTCATTACTCAGACAGCGTCTAATTTGTTGTGATAATTGTGGTATATAAGGGATTTTGTAAAAAATCTTATTATTATCATTGAAGCTGGTTAATTTCCTTGTATTTAATTGGATTTCTTCCATTGGTTTATTCACTGTGAAGTCAGAAAATGATCGAGGATAGTTTTTGTTTTTCAAAATACACCTTATCCTTTTAATATTGTTAGGGACATAGATGGGGTCACTTAGAATAACTGTCGTGAACAACAGGTTTAAGATGGCATTCATTTTATATACAAATGGATGTGTGGAGAAATAATTGATTATTCTGCAGGCACTGGTGGGCTTTATGTACCAGTTGCTCCTTACCTTTTGATCATTAGTTCTATGTTATAGTACATCTAGAAACGGGACTGAATTTTTGGTTTCACGTTCTATCGTGAATAGTCTATGATCCCAGAGCCGCCAGACCTTACTTATTTTCGAAGTAACGAATTTTATAGTATAGACAGTCTTATATGTGTTAAATAGTGTGTGCATACTCGCTAGCTTGGCTATGCGGCCCGTTCGTAGGTAGCAGGTAGAAAAAGTGGACAAAAACATACCGAACTTTTCTTAAATTCGAAGAACTGATTTTTATATATGTCACGCAGAATATTATGAAAAATAAATATTTCATATTGCCAGACAGTTTCCGTGGGCCGAAATTCCTCCCAGACGCTTCAAATTCCAATAAAAAAAAATGACAGGTTAGAAACATTGTGTCATTTTGACAACTTTCGGAATCAAACGACAAAATTTCTAGCTCCTCCAAGGATGGAGGTTTGATCGTTGGGCCAGCAACCCAACATCAAAAAAGTTCACAATGTTGCTGAATTTCTCATTCAACAAGCCTCGGAATAGGACTGGTAGTATTCAACGACGTGAGTGAATGAACTAAAAATGAGAATGATTACTTGAAATGTACAGGGACTATTGAGCACCAGGAGATCATTTTTGATGGAGTTGTTTGTAACGTAAGAGTTGGATGGGAGATTGAAAATGAAGTAGCAGGACAGTTCGAAGACATAAAAAGGATTGAAAGGCTTGATGTTGAGAACTGGGTATACGGCATCAAGCTGTTTCTTGATGATATGTATTGTAGATTGCATATTGTTAAGCCCAGAATATACATCTACATACATACATAGAAACATTGTTGCGAAATGGCCAGATTCAACACTTTTGTTAAATTCGAAACAATAATTTTGATATATTTTTAGTTCATTCACTCACGTCGTTGAATACTACTATTCCAAGGCTTGTTGAATGAGAAATTCAGCAACATTGTGAACTTTTTTGATGTTGGGTTGCTGGCCCAACGACCAAATCTCCATCCTTGGAGGAGCTAGAAATTTTGTCGTTTGATTCCGAAAGTTGTCAAAATGACACAATGTTTCTAACCTGTCATTTTTTTTTTTGGAATTTGAAGCTTCTGGGAGGAATTTCGGCCCACGGAAACTGTCTGACAATATGAAATATTTATTTTTCATAATATTCTGCGTGACATATATAAAAATCAGTTCTTCGAATTTAAGAGAAGTTCGGCATGTTTTTGTCCACTTTTTCTACCTGCTACCTGCGAACGGGCCGCATAGCCAAGCTAGCGAGTATGCACTCACTATTCAACACATATAGGACTGTCTATACTATAAAATTCGTTACTTCAAAAATAAGTAAGGTCTGGCGGCCGTGGGATCTTACTCTAGAACTGTATTTCGGGATGATACGAATTGAATTATTCAAGAACCAACGCTTTCATGTCTTCGTGTATGGACAAGAGGCTGCCATAAATATAGAATTTTACAAACGGTAATTTAAAAGCCAATTTTTCAATTGACGTTGAAAAAATTTCGAACTTCACCAACGTGCAGAGAGTAGGGCTGGCAATTCCTCCCATTGTGGTGCCGTCCACTTGAGAGATGAACTCACCATTGAATTTAAAATAGCTCGCTTTGGAACAAAAAATCTATTAATTTTAGAAAAGTCTTTTTATGTTATTTAGTGTAGGCAGAGATGGTGAACCATCTTTTATTAATTATTCGAGTTCATAGGTAACGTTGGTGAAGAGAGAGAAACTGCGTCAAATGAGACCAGAACATGACCAGGCGGGAGAGATAAACCTTTTACGAAATCAATAAATTCAAAGGAGTTCCTTATTTGATATTCACAAGTGGTGATGACATTTTTGGGTATTTCATGAACAAACTGAGCAATAATACCAGAAGGGGAATCTATTCCATTCACTATCGGCCTTAGATGAAGGCCCTGTTTATGCAGCCTGGAATAGAATTGAGTTTTTTCATTTGTTTCTTTTGTTCAATATAGTAGGAACTTTAATCCTTTTCAAATAATTCATCCATCAATTTGTTTGCCCTAGTTTGAAAACTCAAGGTCGGATCCTCTTTAAATTCCCGAGATATCTTTATTCTGTGTCTGTGTCACATTATACATGATATGCACACATTTCCACGCCACCATTTTTTTACCGTGGTTTCCCCTGTAGGCATACTCTACTAACGTCTTCATTGATTAATGATAGAGATAATGATTATTAGGCTAACCATCGTTTTGTTTTGTTTCAATATTTTAATGAGATTCAAACATTTGAAAGACTACTTCAACACTCATTTATTCTTCTTCTTCTTTCCCGTTCTGGATATTCATAAATTGTTCAAAGATGTTTGAGCCATTGGTTTCTTCTTTAAAATTACAGTAATCTTCGCTATTGTACTCAAACGGACATTTGCGCAAGACTTACCTTGGCAATTATTGTTACACGCTGGAAAATACAGCAACTCGACTTTTTCACAGCCATATTCGGCACTACAATTTTCTTTTGCAATTGCAGAATATAGTTTTGAGTTTTCCTGGAGCAGTTAGGAGTAAAGTATGAATCAGTTCCAGAGTATTATCCATCAATTTCCAACCTCAATCTTACTTCAACACTTCGTCAGCAATGTAAAGAAGGAGCAAAAAGTCATTATTCGAAAAAAAAGATTTGACTGACTCTGCTAAAGTATTTTTATGAAAAAGAATAAATCGATAAAAAAAATTAATTACCTTTACGGGGGCCACACCGGAAAGAGAATATGCTAAAGTTTTCACTAAAATTGATTCCACAACTAAAACAATAATTACTTAAGAAATTCGCTTTCTTCTTGCAGTTCATGAAGCTTCAAAAAACATTACTTGCATTGATGAATTCTGATACTTAACTTTTGTTAAAAATTCGCGAACCAAGAAACAAGTACGACTATCATGTCTTCCTTCAACATCGCCATCTGCTATTTAACACTTGTATACTCTCAAGATCGAACATGGAAAGAGCAAACAATGAACCCAGAAGACTGGGATTGAAAGTTGATAGATAATATTCTCGACTGATTCAAAATTTACTCCCACCTGCTCCAGAAAAACTCTTCAAAACTATTTTTTGCAATTGCAAAATAAGTTTTAATGCCAAATGTGGCTGTAGAAAAATCGGGTTGCTGTGTTCTCCAGCGTGTCAATTGTTAAGGTCAGTGTTGCTCAAATGTCCAGTTGAGTACAGTAGAGGAAGATTCCTGTGATTTCGATGAAGAGACAAATGACTAAGCCACTTTTGAACAATTTATCAACATCCAGCTGGGGAAGAGGAAGAGGGAGAAAAAGAAATCGAAAAAGACATAACTGTTGAAGGAGACTTTCAAAGAGTATGGATTCGGATTAAAATATCTGAATAAATCAAAACAATAGATAATCTAATAATCAAAAGCCATATCAATAATCAATAATAAGGTAATATCTAAAACTTGACGACTATTGTTCCCTCAAATTATTCTAAAATTTTTCTAACAATTAGTGGAGTAGGACTACAGGAAAACCAAGATGAAAGTGCATCTTATGTATCATGTGACTCTTAGGCCCGGTTGTACAGTCCGAGCTCAAGAACCGAAGAGCCGAGTTTAAGACTAAACCCTACTCAAATCGGAAATATCTGTTGTACAGGGTGGGCAAAATTGGTGATACATGAACTACAACTTTTTAACCCGACGAGATAGAGGAAAATGAATGGCACATTACGGTCGTCTTTTTCAGAGAAACGAATAATGCCATCAACTGCATTCTTCTATCTTCTTTTGTTTTCGGGTTATAGGCCAAAATTGAAATTTGGGCTATTTCAACTTTGGTCATTATCTCCGTTTCTGTTTGTGCTAGAATGTTGAAATTAAAACCTTATACAGGCACTTTTGTCATAACAATCCAGTGGCGTACCATGTTTTTTGACAACAGGTTTCTTTCCTGAGCAATAACATAAAGTTGTGTTTTTTCTTATAGAAACAATAGTTTATTATGATTCAGAAAGAATCATCACTTTTTTCCGTTTCAAAAATATATAACGTATGATACAGGGTGGGCCACGTAAAACAGTTCAACCCCCATGTTTCTGAGTATGCTCCAGAAAATGCTTCGACAGGTTAATCTTTTGATACCAAATAGGAATTGTTAAGTATATTCATGAATAGAATTGCAAAACCTTTGCAATGATGTGTCACTCGAACCCAATAAAGTTTTGGATCTTGAAGGGGTTGCCACCCCGATTAGGGGTATGATCATAGACCACTGCTCTCGAAGTCAAAAAGCGTTCTAACCATTTTCTATAACTTATGCACGGAAATATAGGTCAGTAGGTATTTTTTTATGTGGGTCACCCTGTATAATGATATATTTTCGAAACAGTAAAAAGTGATGATTCTTTCTGGATCATAATAAACTATTGTTTCCATAAGAAAAAACACAACTTTTTGTTATAACTCAGCAAGAAACCCTATTGGAAAAAACGTAGTACGCCTCTGGATTGCTATTAAAAAAGTGTCTGTATAATGTTTTAATTTCAACATCCTAGCGCAAACAGAAACGGAGATAATGACCAAAGTTGAAATCGCCCAAATTTCAATTTTCGCCTATAACTCGAAAACAAAAGAAGATAGAGGAATTCATTTGATGGCATTATTAGTTTCTCTGAAAAAGACGACCGTAATGTACCATTCATTTTCCTCTAGCTCGTCGGGTTGAAAAGTTGTAGTTCATGTATCACCAATTTTGCCCACCCTGTACAGTTCGAGTTCAACGCTGAACTTCCCTCAAACAAACCCTCAACTTGAGCTTCCAAATTCGGGCGCTCAAGCCCAGATATCTACGGCTTAAGTCTTGCGAAACGTTACAAGTGTGAATGTATAGGTTATGTTCTGAATGAAGGTTATGTTTTGATTTGAATTTATGCCGTCTGGTAGTGGGAACTGAAGTAAATGATATATTGATAAAAAGGGATTCTCAACTACGTAATAATTTTGCGGAATTGACTGATGACGAAGATTTTGTCGAAGCTGTTGAATTTGTTTTGAATGCTAGAAGAAAGCCGAAAACATATAGGAATAGAATAAGTCATTTCCAGGTATGGAATGAAACAGAATTTATGCAAAGATTTCGTTTATCAAAAGATTGTGTTCGTTACGTGATAACTCAAATCAAAGAAGAAATATCATCCACAAATGATTGGTGAGTCTTGATACCTCTTATTATTGATAGATTGCTCTGAATTAAAAATTTTTCAGGAATCATGCTGTGTCAGCCGAAGAAATGGTTCTAGTTACATTAAGGTACTATGCTACTGGCAATTTTCTACAAACTGTGGGTGACTTTATTGGCATGGATAAGGGAACGGCAAGTCGGATGGTTTGGAAGGTTAGCAGAGCAATTGCCAGACTTTATCCTATTTATGTTCAGATGCCGCATACAGAAAGAGAATCAAGAAATACATCTCAAAAATTTTATGATGTGGCAAGATTTCCAAAATGTATTAGAGCAATTGATTGTACTCATATTAAAATTTTGTCTCCAGGAGGACATGATGCGGAAATTTATAGGAATCGAAAAGGGTTCTTTTCATTGAATGTGCAAGCTGTTTGTGATGCAAACTGTTCTTTTGAAGATGTCGTGTGTCGGTGGCCTGGATCAAGTCACGATTCACAAATATTTTCAAACTCTAGTATAAGGGCAAAGTTTGAACATGGAGTATTTGGAGAATATGTCATTGTGGGAGATAGTGGTTACGGACTCAAAAATTATTTGATTACACCCCTAGAAAATCCACAAAGTAGAGGTGAACGTCTTTTCAACGAAGCGCACATGAGGACAAGAAATTGTATTGAAAGGACGTTTGGACAATGGAAAAGAAGGTTTCCAATCCTTGCTTTTGGGATTCGTCTGAGTATTGAAAAAGTTGAGGCTGTTGTAATAGCTACTGCAGTACTAGAAAATATGTGCAAATTTTTGAATGAACCATTTCCTTTCTCTATTAGTGATGAAGAAGATGCAGCAAATTTTGTCAACTCATTAGATCAGCAATATTAATACTGTAAGGCGACATCAGTTGATTGATCATTACGATAATCTTCAATGAATCATTTGTGATATAAATTATTAAATTTCGTTCAATTAATAAACTCTTAACTTCAATACGAATTTTTATTTCAATATACATAACTCATTTTTCAGTGAGTTTTTCAACTATTTTTTTTGTAGTAATAACAAAATATTTTTTTTTATTTTATTTTCTTCTTCCAAATATTTCATTTCAACTTTATGTTTTTCAGCTAGCAATTGTAATATTCTTCTTTCCTCCTCTTGGATCATCCGGAGTTTGGCTATTCTTTCCTCTTCTATCATCTCCATTTTCTTTTTGTGTTCCACTTCAAGGAATGTCATTTGGGTAGTTTGGACTTCCTCCAACAAATTGACTCTATTTACATGTTCCTCTTCAGCCCATTTCATTTTTTCGCCATTTATCTTCGTTTTTGACGACGCCCATTCACTCACTCTATCACATAGAGCTGAATATTTTTGTGATTGTGAGTTTGTACTGGCCTCTCCTACAACATAAAGTTATGACAATAATGTTAATAAATGAAGGTCTGAAGCTTTTGTTTCATCAGGAATGCCAAACATTTTCAATTAGTGTTCACAAAAAAAATAATTGCTTCACCTGTGTTCAAAACTGTCGACTTCTTTTTCCGAAGCATCTGAACTGAATTTTCTTGACATTCTTCAGGAACAGTAATGGTGGCCAGATCAGATTTGCTATTTTGTATTTCAAATCGACTTTCCTCATTATTACCTGTTGAAAAAAAAATTAATATTTTGCACTATCGAAATTAATGTATAAACTTTAAGCAAACATCTGTATAGTTGTACTGAGTTGTAGAGCACTTTCCTTCAATATGAAGTTGATTCCAAAGACAGAAACGATAACTTTCCGTTAAAAAAATACGAATATAAATTGAATAATTACTTCACCTGTATTTGAAAGAACAGACTTGCTCGTACTGACATTTTCTGGATATTCACATCTGGGTGTGTCAGTATTCACTTCGCTGGAATTTTTATCTGTTAAATAAAGAAAAATCTATCAATATTTTGCAATCTGAAATAATGTTAATGTAGGTATATATAAATATATATATCATGGGCTTACTATACATATATTACATCTACTTCTTGTGCGTCTATGGTATGAATTATGATCTGTCTAACTCACCATCCAATTCTGAAATTTCAGGAGGGGTCCATTCGAAAATGAGTTCTTCTGGCGGCTCCACCTCATTCCATAAGAATTGTTCTGAAATAGAAAATAATTCAACTTAATTTTAGTTTAAAAATTGAAATATCAATGTACCTTGGTCACCTCCGAATTCACTATTCAGTCCTACTACTCTAGTGTTCAATAGCTCTTTGATTTGAAGATCGATATTAGTTATCTTCACATCTTTCGAAGGTCCTCCACCAGTACCCAGGGCAGAGCATTTCTCCTCTGAAAATCTTTTCTCTGCACGCTTTTTCATATTTTCGTATTTTTTTTTAAATACATGCGTCCCGAAATATCACGCCACTTTCATTATTGAACTCATCTTCTATCCGCTTCCAACATTCAAATTCCGATTTATTAACATTACTGTCTGTTTTTTTATTTTCTATTATATGGCCGTACTTTTTCACCAAGTTCATCAAGATATTTTCTTCAGTACAAGTAAAATTCGCCGACCCTTTAATATTTGCCATGATAAAACTTTCAACACGAGTCACAATCACAATACAACCAAACACAACGACGTACGCAAACCGAATAACAGAAATGGAATACCAAAATAATAACATAACCATGTAATTCGAATTTGAACAGGTTATTTCATTGCTCATCATAGACGAACATACGAGTTCTTCTTTTTTTTATACTTCCATAGTTTAATATTTATATTATAATTACTCGTATATTATATACCTAATATAAGTATTCGTGATATTTATACATAATTGTAGATCTGTAAATGCTTTTTTATATATAAATTATATAATATCAACCTGCATTTATAATAAGCGCATGTATAATAAAACGCGACGTTGCCATTTTCTGAAGAATCATCTTTAGGGACAGCTTTGTTGAGCTCGCCTGAATCACTGACTGTACAACAGAAAAGGATCGCTGAACCGGACTCACCAGTGAGCCGTGTTCAACAAAGCTCCCATTTGAAATTGGGACTGTACAACCGGGCCTTAGAATCGCAATACGCAGGTACGGTAAGCATTTGGACATTTCGTACCCGGATTTGGCACCACACGCTAACAGGCGCTATGCCATTGGTCGGACGAGCACGAATTAAGAAACCAATCACATTTCGTGTGCAAAATGTATGATACGTACAATAAGCGAGAGTTCAGCTTTATTTCTCATTTTATTGAGCAATCGGCTTGAAAGTGGGATTTTTGTCCAATTGATGAATGAATCCTTACTGGTTGCTTTATTCAGTCATTTCAAATTGTGAATGTTTTGAGCTTAGCATGACGTTTTTCAGTAGATATGATTGTCAGACAGATTTTTTCGGCTTACCTGTAGGTACTATACCTCAAAAATCAGGTTTCCGACCTCAGAGCTGAAAATGCAGAACTACTGAAAAGCATCAACTGTTATGAATCTAAAAAACAGTCTGAGGCTAAAACTAAAACGTTTACCGTTTACCCTAATATCGACAAAACAGGAAACAAATCCATGGGTGGTACATCGAAACCTAAGAAAGTTGTAAGACTACAGGATACTAGTATTCCTTCAAAATCAACAGAATTCGAACCTAAATCTGGTAATGATCCCTGTATGGACACTCACAAGCCACAAAATAAAGAAGTTGATTTCATCGCTGTGAGAAGCAGAAAAACGAGAAGAGCGGATAAGAGTATTGTTGGAAATGGTAAACCGGAACTTTTGTCAATAAAACGAGCCCCTAAATATGGATATCTACATGAATGTATGTCTGTACGCCGATAATTTTCAATTTTTCTATATGATTTTCAGACGATAGAAACATTCATAATTTATTCATCTTGGCTAATTAACATTGTTTGGTGGTCGGGAGATTCAACTACCCGATTCCTGCCGATATATCGCAAAATCGGGAAAGACTCAATCGGATGAACGGTAAAATCGAATCATCGATGACCACCGATAGCGAATGAGTTTCCCTTCCTACCCTAACTCCCCAAAGAATTCTTCACGAACGTCATCGAATACTGGGAGAATCGCCAGCCAAAGATCAGATGGAACCTTCGTCCTTCCCGATAGCACAGTTGGTTAGTGCGTCGGACTAGTAATTCGGAGGTCGCAGGTTCAAATCCTGTTCGGGGGGGTTATTTTTCCAGTATTCAATTCTGTCTGTACGCCAATAATTTTCAATTTTTCGATATCTACATGTTTGCAAACTTGACCCTACCTTGAGGCCCGAAGTTCTGGAAAAATACCTCAGCAAAAATGGTTTCAGTGGCGTGATCTGTGAGAAATTAAAGTCCAAAAGACCAAACGAGTATTCATCGTTCAAGTTGACTGTGTCGGCAGTGAGTTTCGAAGAAATGAAGAATCCTAATTTGTGGCCGGAAGGTAGCAAAATTGATCATTTCTTATTCCGTCTCAACAGCAGAAATCCATTAAATCCAAAGAAAATTGTATAATTCTACATCAGAATGTGCAATCTTTGAAAACTTGCATATTCAGACTAGAGCAATTTGCAAATAAACATAACCCATATTTTGTAGTAATCACAGAGCACTGGCAAAGTACCGAAGAACTCGAAGCATTAAGTATCAGCGTCTAAATTTTGTAGACCGATTGGCTGTCATGGTGGATGCGTTATTTACTGTAACACTGATATTACTTATAAAGAACGTTTGGATCTTATGAATAATAACATTCCTTATGTTTTCGAATGCTCTGCAATTGAAGCATATATTAACACGGTCAAATATGTAATTATCTCTATATATCGACCTTATTCATATCCTAGAAGTGATATCAATGTATTCTTTGAGAGAATTAACCAACTTTTGTTAAACCCTACAAATTGCAACTGTTATTATATAATAGGTGGGGATTTCAATATCGACATACTTTGTGATAAATCTACAACAAAACATTTTTTATCAATTTTGGAAGGTTTTGGGGCCAGTTTAACAGTTCCTGAACCAACGAGAATAACACCAACTTCGGCTACTTGTCTCGATAACTCCATAACCAACCGCTCCGACGCATCTATCGGACCATACCGCCCAACTACTGTCATTTCCTATTGGTAAAGCTCAATCCAAGACTATGAGGAAGCAAACTCGTCTTATAAATGAATCAACTATTCAGGATTTTCTTGAACTTCTGTCTCTTGAAGATTGGGATGACCTCTCCATCTACCATAATACACACGATATCGAGCTGATGTGGAGAATCTTTTTCGATAAATACAAAACTTTATTTGATGCAGCTTTTCCTCTGGTCGTCATCCGGGGTTTATCCTGCAGAAAATACACAGACAACTCACCAGAGATTCGGAAGCTCAAAGCAAAATTGGACTGCTTGTACACAATTACTCTTGCCCGCCCAGAATTTATCTACTCATACCGTGATACAAAGAATTTATATGACTATACCATAAAACGTAATTAGAAAAAATTCATAAATGATCAAATCAGCAATTCAAACAACAAATCGAAAAGGATCTGGAAGATAATTAATGAGTTAACGGGTAGAACAAATTGGCGTGAATCAAAGCTGCAGTCACCCAATCCACAGAACTTTTTAAATGGTTTCAAAAAGCATTTCATCTCTGTATCGTCCTCGTTGAGACCTCGGGTCTCAACGAATGATGTTGACCTGAATTCTACCAATAAAATGAGACAAAATCCAAATTCATTCTTCCTCTTCGAAATAACTCCAGATGAAGTAATCCGCACTGTCAGATGGATCCATTAAGGTCCATTAAGCCTTTAGCTCACATAATGTTTATGGCATTCAGAGATGGTGTTTTCCAAGCTCCCTTAAAATCGCAATAGTAAAGCCTGTCTTCAAAAAGGAAACAAAGATGATCTCGGAAATTACCGACCTATAAGTTTACTGACTTCATTCTCCAAACTATTCGCGAAAGTTTTTGTGAATAGGTTTTTGAACTTTTTTCATAAATTCAATATCTTCTCTAATTTTGAACATGGATTACTCAAGTCAAGGAACAAGGTCTATGAACTGACCAGATCTATTCTCCGAGCGTTGGAGGGGAACCTCATTCCTTTAGGGCTCTTCCTGGACTTCTCAAAGGCTTTCGATTGCGTAGTTCATGAAAGGTTATTAAGAAAACTATGGTATTTTGGAATCAGGGACAACCAACTGAATCTGGTGCGGAGCTACTTGGAAGACCGGGTTCAGAGAGTTCCCGTTGAGATCGATGGTGTTGTCTACACTTCAACAGATGAGACACTGACGGCCAGTTTCTGAAAGGCCGATCAACATAAAAATTAACTAATCAGCTGTCAAATCCCTGGTCAAGTGCCATTTGAGTTGCAGAAAGTATAGTTAACTACTTGAACTTGATCAGCCTGTCAGTTGACAGAGTGGTCAAATATTGCAGGTAAATTGTACGTCAAACGCACTTTTGGGTTTCTGAAACGCATGTTAAGGCTAAATCAGTGGTCAAACTAATGTCAAAGAGGTGGTCAACTAATCGGTGATGTTCGGCGAATTAACTCGGTAGAGACGTGGTTAATCATCGTAGGTTCCACGGAAATCTTAATTGTATGGGTTGTTAGGTATGCATAACAATAATTAGGCACAGTGGCAATAATTATATTTCTTCCAAAAAGAAATTTATTCATTTTTTGAAACAATTTGTGATTTTATTATCTGGCTGTAGATTATCATCTCCCCACAACACAGGAATAACTCAATAGGAATTAATCTGAATTATATCCATTCATTATCAAATGTTATTGGAGCTCTAGACTGTACACATATTAAAATAATCTCGGTCGTCCACAAGATGAGCTTTCAAAATAGGAAGGGAAAATTTTGTTCTCTTGATTGTAGCCATTTGTCGAGAAAAGGTGTTCGATGTCGTATAACTTCATTATCACGACACTGCACTCGTGTTTGTAAGTCTTCATCAATGCCATCTTAAATAGATTTAAAGCAATTGAAACTAGGAAATTATAAAATGAGGATCATAATATGAGCATAATCAGTTTGAATATATGCAAATACCAATATTATAGTAGCTCAAAGAGCTGTCGTACTTGTTGACCAAAGGCTGCATATGATCCCCTGAAACAGCCAACATTTTTGCACCTACTGTTTGTACTCATCCAGAGTTGGTACAAACCGCTACCTGTTGCTAGGACATCTTCCTAAAAATTAAGATCAGTAATAGTAGTAACTGTGGTTTATTGTACTATTTTAATCCAGAGAATTAACTAATGCATTAAAACCTTATCAATGTTTTTGTCCTTTTTCAATTCCTTCACCATATTTATTAATTCAAGCAGGTCAAAGGTTCTGAAACAAGAAAATTTATAAAAATAATACCATTCCTTTGTTGACGGAGTCAGAAGGCCATTGTCCGAAGTCTTTCAACCACAATAAAAATAATATCCACTGAACTTACATCTAAATAGTTTTTTTTGTGAATTTTCTGGATCGTCATTTGAGCCATTTTCCCTGTCTGCAGATATTTCTCAACCTGGAATTAAATATAAAATGAGGTGAAGAAGCCTTCGAGTATATTTTATTAGATAGGTGGGTCATGTTCGATGCATTGCTTTATGAAAATTTTTAAATTGAGTATTGCAAAGTTCATTCAGATTCTAGTGGAAATTCTGATGGATAAAATTTCTACTATACGCAATCTAAAATTGTTTAGAAATTCATAATATGAATAAAGGTATATTTTTTAGTTATCTGAACAAAACTAGTTTACGTACTCCTTTTCATTTGCAACATTTGAATTTTTTGAATTTAGCTGGGCAGTGTGAAGTTTCTTTTGAGTTCTTGGCACTTCAGCAGCATTGTTGATTTCTCTTGCAATTAGGATTACCCATTTTTCATTTTGTTCTGCAATATATATACTGCGTTCGTCGACTTGTTTTCTAACTGAAAAAAAATATGTACTCTATTAAATATATACGAACATGCTTGCGAACATGTTATTATACTATTGTTTATCGAAATGTTTGCTTTGAACTATGTATGGAGAAATTATTAACAATTTTACAAATACTTACTTCTGAACTAGATCCGAGTGACTGGACCTTTCTCCTTCAATAAAATTTCGGCCACTCATTTTGAATAAAACAAACTCGAAATAATCCCAAACTGAATACTAAATTCAAAATATGAAAATGAGAAATTCAAAATTCTTTCAGCAACCCAAATTGATTTGACATCGATGTCAAGTTGAACGTTGTGCCAGTTGACATACGGTTTGATCGGCCTTTCAGAAACTGGCCGTGAGTGCGGGCGCGTCCTCCAAGG
The DNA here is from genome assembly GCA_038502775.1 of Hippodamia convergens. Lineage (NCBI taxonomy): Eukaryota > Metazoa > Arthropoda > Insecta > Coleoptera > Coccinellidae > Hippodamia > Hippodamia convergens. Next base: position 168,827 of record JAVSIQ010000026.1, on the reverse strand, counting down.
TGGAATTGCCGCACCTTTGCTCGTTTTGATTTACGAGTATATCGACGACTTAGCTGACAATATTCTTCTCGGGAAAACCGTAGGGAACGACGATGTTCAGAGGACACAAGGTACAGAGCTCGATAATAAGATGAGTGTAGACGTGGTACTGTATGCAGATGATAACACTATTCTAAATAAGGTCTCCTAAGTATCTGAAGTAGTCGATCTTATTCAGAAAAAAATCTCAATAGTCTCCAACTGGTGTCTAATTAACCAAATTACACCAAATTTGAATAAAACTGAATGTTTGGTACTTCTCACAGTAAAACCTTAAAGCCGGATACATTCGACCTGAATGGGCATTTTTTAAAACCGACTAACAGTACTAATTTTCTGGGAGTTCTGATTGATCAACATTTAAACTGGTATGACCATATTGACAGAAAAAACTGAATGCGGTTCTTTACAGCATTAGATTATTCGCACAGCAAGCTAACTCCGAGCTACTGAGGACTACAGTAGAACCCCGATCATCCGGGCTCGCTTTATCCGAGGTCGCGATTATCCGAGTCGCGTGGATAGCACAGGATAGTTCAATTTCACACGGTCAAACTTTGCTGGCGCCTCGAGGTGTCTGTGCTTGTCATTCTTCAAGGAACATATCTACATACTCGCGTTTTTATTTACATATAATATATGTATTTACTTATCTATTCAGTTACTGTTAACGTAAATAAAGATCAATATGATTAAAAATATCATATTTTTCCAGAGTAATTTAATGAAGTCCGTATTATCCGAGTTTTCGATTATCCGAGGTCGGCTCGGTCCACAATAGCTCGGATAACCGAGGTTCTACTGTATATACTTTTCTAATTTCCAATCAACGATGGGATATGGTATCATAGTGTGGGGAAATACTTCTGATGTCAGCAAAATATTTATCATTCAAAAAAGAACGTTGAGGGCAATGCTTCACATATCCTCCAGAACCTCTTGCCGGGGTCTATTTAGAAGAGAAGGTATTCTTACGGTTTCTGCACTATATATTCTTAGATGCCTAGTATTTCTTCAAAAGAAGCAAATATACCTACTTTGAGAAATATCGAAACCTGAACATGACTAGACGCGTTCATTCATACCACCTTCCAAAATGCTCACTCACTCTGATGCAATATATGTGCCTATCAATATTCAATAAACTTTCAAAGAAACTCCAGTTGTTAACAAACAGCATTAAATTCAAGAGAGAAACTCGAAAACTTCTAATAGACTTAGAACCTTACAATATAGTGTATTACTTCAATCACAATTTTCCCATATAGAGCTGTAGACATATAAGTTGATATAGTTGTATTTTGCTATCCTTTTTTCTCATATTTGACCTGTTTTCTTTCCGCAATGTGAATTCGATTATGACAATGAATATTATCATTATTATTATTTTTTTTTTACCACCGCTTTCTTAACGGGACAAACGCATCTGCCGGGTTCTTAACCAAGACAAATGCAGCTGCTATGATGGACCCTGCAGGAATTTTCGGACGATTCTGATGGTGCCCAGAATAACCTGCTTCTGAGAGGAAGAAATTGTATCGTGGTCCAAACACAATTTCTTGGTGTTTTCCGGCAAGTGTCTCTCGATCAACCCATTCACGGATATAATCATCGGGAGTATGCTGATTGTCTCGAGCTTGTAAAGCTCCCGGAGCTGGAACACCAGATCGGAGTACTTATTGATCTTCTCAGAGTAGGCCTTGCTGATGTTCTCGTCCGCCGGGATGGTAAAATCCAACAGCAGACAGGACCTTCTCTTTATGTCGAAGACAGCGACATCCGGCTGGTTGTGGGCAACACCTCTATCCGTAATCAGGGTGGTATGTGGTATCCCAGTACAACTTATAGTCCTGGCTTTGTAATTACGGCATCGGTTGGTACAAGTACGACGGGGTTTCATCCTGCGATAGGCCGAGTCTCAGTGCAATTTTTTGATGGTAAATTCTCGCCATAGAATTATGTCTATCCAGATAGTCCTTTGGGGCGAGAACTGGGCATGCCGAAGTTATGTGTTGGACGGAGTGCTTGGGCACACCTTCGACATCGGTCTGTAGGAATATTTATCTGAGCAATGTTCTTCAAGTACGCTATCGTCGCCACCACCTGATCTTGAATAGCAATCAGTCTCTCCTCCGTCTCAGGAAAAAGGTATCCAGCTCGCAGGTAAGTGAGAGATTCCAGCTTATTGACCTCATTATTTTTTAGGTTACTATCTTCCGTATCTTCCGTGGAGGGCCTTACCATTCCACTCCTCCATCATTTCCTCCTGCGACCGTCTGGTGTCATGATGTTCCGGCTGGGACAAGTTGAGTGCGGAGATCTTTATATCAGCATCACAGAGAGACAGAAACAGAGGTGAGTTGTCTCTGAGGAAGTAGTTCCTCAGTGATATTATATTGCTTTCATGGAGGGTTTCCAATTTCGAAAGTCCTCTTCCTCCCTGGTGTCGTGGGAGGTAAAGCCGGATGGTCGATGAATGGGGGTGATGCATACCGTATTTTGTGAGGAGAGTTCTTATTGCTCTATCCATTGCTCGTAGATCAGTCAGAGACCAGCTCAGGACGCCGAATGAGTAGGTAACACTAGGAATCGACCAAATGTTTATCGCTGTGAACAAAGACCTCGAGTTGAGTTTAGATTTTAGAAGGAGGTTGACTCTCTTGTACAGTTTTTGTTCGAATAACTCCTTCATCTCTGAGGTCTTGATTTCCAGTGCCTGCCTTATTCCCAGATATTTGTAGGTGTCATTTATGTTCAATGGGGGAATTGTGATCTGATTCATTAAGGTTGTTCCATGACACGTATCCTGAATCTTTCCTCTTTTAACCTCGAGGACAGCGCATTTGTCAACTCCCATCTGCATGCCTACGGAGTCGCTGAAAGTAGATACAATCTCCAGGAGTCTCTTCAGTTGGTCGGCATTGGCAGCGTAGAGTTTCAGATCATCCATATACAGCTGATGATTAATTAGCGTCTTCCTTAGTTTGCAAATGATGTATCCGTAGGGTGTATTATTCAGCAGCATGCTAAGCGGGTTGAGCGCCATGCAGAACCAGATCGCATTCAAGGTATCTCCCTGAAATATCCCTCGGCCGATTCTAATTCTTTCAGACTCAACCATACGGCCATCTACCTACATCAACAGTGAGGTTCTCCACGACTTCATAAGGATTCTCATGCTTAGGTGTTTGCATGGGTCAGAATGACAATTCTCGTAATATGTCTTAGTTTTTGTTCCTGAAAAATATTCTGTTTTCTTGTGTTATAACATGTTTGGTTTATCTATGGGAGATGATTGCCTTTCATTGGGGTCCAGTAGCGGTCTTCAAACATCTGAAGTGCCGGAAAATCATCACCTGGAAGGTCGTATCTGGTTTGAAAAAACCCTCACGACCAGAGAGCAACAATTTGTGGATTTTTAATTTGAATATCGAAGGAATTTCGAAAGACAAGTATGATTACGTCTCCAAATTAGCTGATGAACATGGTATCAAAGAGATTCTTCTGCAAGAAACCCACACGGCAACAGAATCGTCGTGAAAGAGGACAGTTGAAAGGTTATGTATTAATTGATTTTTCACAAGTTCAGCTTGTTATGTTGAAAAATTATCAGTTACGTAACTTTCAACAGATTCGAAAAGGGGAAATTGATGGAGTTTTTTTTCATTTCTTTCAAATTTTGTGACATTTCTGTCATAAATATTTATAAATCTCCGAACATTATTTGGCCAAAAAATCTTAATGTTGATGTTTTTTAAAGTAGCAAATGCATTTCCAAAATGCCTTCGATTTATTCTGAATAATCGGTTTCTTTTCTGCTTTTGTCTTTTTTCATTTCAGATTAAGAATTACGAGTCGTTTTGGGAAGAATCTGTGTATCCGAGACCATCGACGGATATCATGAAGATGATCACACTGATGTCTTTCAAGATTTTCCTGATATTTTATGTTATTTTGTTTACGGGGAGGCAGGTTTTTTCGGCTGAGGTTTTTTCCCCTGGCTGTATAGTATCGTATGATACAAGTGTTGATAGTATCGTATGATTCTATAGTATCATACAAAGATTGTTATGATACCCCGTTCTTTTTTTACCTCAGCTTAGGTACTTTTTGTTTCAACATTTATTGTATTATTTTAGCTCTCTTTTTCATAAGAATATATACAGGGTGTACCAAGTTCGATGGCCTATTAGGCGTTTCTGGAGAACTAGACTTATTTGAAATCTGAAAATTGGGATTATTATATTGTTTGACATTATCTACCGAGCTAAAATATTCTTGGAGCCTGACCACTTTCAGTTATACAGGGAGCGAAAAAAAATGTTTCAAATTTTTTTTTTCGGTTTTTTTCTTTTAGAATTTGACAGAGTATGCAATTCTGAATACATTCGTACTCAAATCGTTGCATTCGTCGAAATACTTTCGGAAATATCTAGAAAAACCTGAAGAAAACGAGAGAAAAGAGTATTCGGTATTATGCTTGTTATTCCTAATCTACATATCTTAAGCACAAACCGTTTTCACATTTTTGAAGTCAAAGACTGTGGAAATATTGTACATTTTTAAAATTTTGAAAAACTCATCACAGCGTGTTCCAAATGTTGGGTCAAAAATTGGGATCAAGATTGGCCCATAACTTTCGTTTTTCAAATTAGAACCCTATTTTTTATGATCGCGTTGGATTGTATGAAGAAAAATGATGATAATGTTCTGACATGTTAATGCTCCTAAAATTGATAATTCTTGAGTTATTTAGGATTTTCTGATTTTATGTGGTACGTAGCGTCAAATTCATTTAATCTGTTCCATATCAACTATGACCTTGGTCATAGAAGATGAATTATTCCACTAGTGACACACACTTGAATACATCCGTACTCAAATCATTGCATTCGTTAAAATACTTCCCGAAATATAAAAAAAAAACTGAAAAAAAAAGGTAGATAAGAGTATTCGGTATAATGTTTGCTATTTCTAATCTAGATATCTTAAGCACAAACCGTTTTCACGTTTTTGTAGTCGAAGAGAGTGGAAATATTTTACATATTTAGAATTTTGAGAAACTCATCACAGGGTGTTCCAAATGTTGGGCCAAAAATTGGGATCAAGATTGGCCCATAACTTTCGTTTTTCAAATTAGAACCCTATTTTTTTATAATTGCGTTGGATTCTGCGAAGACAAATGATGATAATGTTCCATCATGTTGATACTTCTAAAATTAATAATTCTTGAGTTATCTAGTATTTTCTGATTCCATGTCGTACGTTGCGTCAAATTCATAAAATCTGTTTCATAACAACAATGATGAATGAATTGAAGAAAAAGGTGTGTCACTAGTGAGTTATTGGAATAATTTATCTTCTATGACCAAGGTCATAGTTGATATGAAACAGATTTAATGAATTTGACTCTACGTACGACATGAAATCAGAAAATCCTAAATAACTCAAGAATATGCTTAAAGTATCTAGATTAGGAATAACGAACATAATACCGAATACTCTTTTCTCTCTTTTTTTTCAGGTTTTTCTCGATATTTTTGAAAGTATTTCGACGAATGCAACGATTTGAGTACTAATGTATTCAGAATTGCATACTCTGTCAAATTCTAAAAGAAAAAAACTGAAAAAAAAAAATTTGAAACATTTTTTTCCGCTCCCTGTGTAACTGAAAGTGGTCAGGCTCCAAGAATATTTTTGCTCGGTAGATAATGTCAAACAATATAATAATTTCAATTTTCAGATTTCAAATAAGTCTAGTTCTCCAGAAACGCCTAATAGGCCGTCGAACTTGGTACACCCTGTATATATGAGGGCTTTCGCAAACTCATTCCTTGTTGACGTTTTTTATTCCTTTATTATTTTCTTCACAATCCTACATGTTTCCATTACCGTTGATTCCTGCATTTCTGTTGTCAAATGGGCACTCAAGTCGTGTTTTTTCAATTCTTTCGGCAGCTCCGATGGTATGAGTCCTGTGACCGAAATGACAATGGGTAGTATATAAACCTTTTCCATCTTCCACATTGACTTTATTTCTTCGGCAAGGTCTGTGTATTTCCTGATTTTTTCTGTTATTGTTTCTTGTAGGTTATGATCCAGGGGGTGTGCAATATCAATTAAAGTTGTGGTCTAATCAATCTTATTTATCATTATTATTATTATTATTATTATTATCTTCCGCAATTCTCATGCTTAAATGTTTGCATGGGTAAAGGTAATGAGGGCTTTCGCAAACTCATTCCTTGTTGACGTTTTTTATTCCTTTATTATTTTCCTCACAATCCTACATGTTTCCATTACCGTTGATTTCTGTATTTCTGTTATCAAATGGGAAGGCAAGTCGTGTTTTTTTCAATTCTTTCGGAGGCTCTGATGGTATGAGTCCTGTGACCGAAATGACAATGGGTAGTATATAAATTATATATATTATTATTATTATTATTATTATTATTATTATTATTATTTTTTTTATTATTATTATTATTATTATTATTATTATTATTATTATTATTATTATTATTATTATTATTTCCTCAGCAAAGTGGTAATATCATACTGAAACGGGAATCTTATTTTTATTATTATTATTATAGGTAATTCATATTCTGCAGCATCCAAATGAAATATTTTTGAGATCGAAACATGGTACCATGTTCTAGAAGAGAACTATTCAATTTTGAAGCAACAAACTGAAAATGTCTTGTTTGATGACTGAACTTACCGTCATTTTCTACGTTTTGTGTACATGAAAACTCGATTCACTTTCCAGAAAAATTCAGGATACAGTGTTGATTTGTTTGGTGGGTTGGGATTGTTGGGTTTTAGATCAGACTAAAAACGTCTCTACCTAATCGAAAGATGAAATGCAGATGAGAATAATCGAACTATAGTAATTTAATCAACTAGTGTGAACCGTGTGAACGGAGCGAGCGTATCAAAAGTCAAGATCATTAATCGCTAATAAACGAGGGGATTGCAAAATTTCTCCCTCGGTTAAAAATAATCAAATAAAAATATTCTAACATGAAAAGTATTTCATTTTTCAAAACATGATTTATGAATTTAGTATAATAAAGTTGAATGAAACGATTGACGTATCCCACCTAAATATTATAACTCATTTCAGAAATGCAATTAATTATAAGGGATGTTGAGGCAGGTTTTGGAATATTTACTGATTGGGCTCTAAATAATGGATTTGATATCTCTTTGGAGAAATCCACCCTGTGTATTTTCTCAAGACATCACACCCCAAAGATGAATCACATCAAGATCAATGATACGGAAGTAGCAGTGAGAGAGGAAGTAAAGTACTTGGGAGTTTTGCTGGATCGGAAATTAAGCTGGGGCAGTCACGTAAACTATTTAAGACAACGATGCGAAAAAGGAATGAACTTTATGCGATCAGTCACGAAGACTTGGTGGGGATGTGACGTTACAACTGCATTAGTTTTTTACAAGTCCTATATTCGCTCAATCATAGACTATGGTAGTATACTATATGGATCAGCTAGCATGTCAACCCTTACAAAGGTTGACAGAATACAATATAAGGCACTTAGGATTTGCCTGGGTGCCATGCGTTCTACTCCAGTTGAGGCATTGATGGTGGAGGCTATGGAACCACCTCTCAGTCTGAGAAGAGGCGTTCTGAGCGCGCGATTCTTATTGAAGCAACAACTTCTCAATACGGATTTGTGCAACCAAATTCATATGCTGAGTCTCAATGATCTGGGAAACAATTATTGGAAACATAAAACATCTCCGCCATTATGTGAAGCTATGAGAAACCATAATGCCCTTATTGCTGCTATCTCCCCATTGAAGCTAAACAATTTGGAATATGAAGATGTTTACCTGACTGTTCCTGTCACATTTCCAAAGTTCTCAAAAAATAACGACATCAATAGTAATATTCTGAGAGCCGAACTGGAAAAATATGTAGAATTCATCCAAATATATACGGATGCCTCGAAAACCATGCGAGGTAATGGTGGCGCAGTCTATATCCCAACACTAAATTTTGAAAGAAAACTAAAACTTGATAAAAATCAGAGCATATTCACATCCGAAGCGATAGCAATAAAGGAAGCGCTAACTTTTACTCTCGAACACCATCACCAACGTTTTGTCATCCTTTCTGACTCGATGTCAGTTCTGAAAGCTCTAACACAGGTAAAGACTTGGAATTACAAAACAAATCCGCTCTTATGGTCTATCAAGAAACTCTACCTTCAAAATACGCAGATGAATAATACTGTTAATTTTATTTGGGTTAAGGCTCATACAGGATTGGAGGGAAATGAATATGTTGATATGCTTGCCAGAGACAGCTTAGATAATGGGTCGAATTATTTGTCTGATTTTAATCTCTCTTTTTGTGATGCCTCTAATGCAATAACTGCAAATATGAAAATCCAGTGGAATCAAAGATGGCAAGATTTTAGAAAAAAATCGAGAACTAATTACACCCTATTTTCCCCTATTATTCCAACTAAATATTGGCATCTTGAATATAATGTCAGCAGGAAATTCATCACTACTATCATTCGCATGAAATTCGGACACTGCTGCTGTCCCGCCCATCTGAATAAAATAGGGGTTCTGCTTACCAATGAATGTGATGCATGTGGGACTGAAGGAGACCTAAATCATATTTTTTTTGCCTGTGCAAAATATTCCGATGAAACAAAACAGTTATCAGAAATATTAACCGAAAAACTAAAAGTCCAAAGACCATTTAATGTTAACCATCTCCTTGCTCTAAACAATTTTGAAATCTACTCGGAAATTATTTCTTACCTCTGTAAACTTAATCTAAATATTTAATGTTCTGAATTTCTCCTCTCCCTTACTCTTAATCCCTTGCTTCCGAGGTCCTCCCTGTTTGTTTTCATAAAGTCGCCCTGATAGACCCCAGTGGCGTGAAGAATGTTTAATTGTCGGTTACTTATTTATTTTAATCAATATTAACTTCTTTTTTCATATTGAAATTATTTATTTACTGTTATTATTATTTACTTGTTTATTTATATATACACTCTTAAATATCTTATCAATACTTATTCCTTCATTTTATTTATACAAAGCGTAGAATAACTATCAAAGTTGCATTGCTCAACTTTGGAATTGTGACTGGTTGCATGACCAAAGGTCTAAAGCCAACTCATTCAATTAAAAAAAAAATGCAATTAATCGCAGGACATCTGAATCTTCTATGTTCGGTTGCCCATGACAATTACGCATTAAAAGCATTAATAGGGGTCATTCATGGAAGATTTCGTGTGTGTTAAACTTGACCATTGAAGTGTATTGAAAGTGTGGGGAATGTTTCAGTTGTATTTATATTAAATTGCCCCAAGTCTGGTGAGGAGAGTTTTTTGATTTTCACATACATTTGAAAAGAAAAATGAATAATACTGAAGAAAACAAAATCTTCCACAGGACCTTCACCTTTTCCAATATAGTTTTATTGAAAATTACTACGCGGTGCTACAGATACGTTTCTTTCACTCGCGCTAGATTAAAGAAGGTTTCGAGTCTACCAATGGCGCTATATGCGCAATGTGCCAAATGCGGGTACGGAATGTCAAAATGCGTATGGTAACTATTAGGAAAAAAATTATGCGAACCATTTTTGTAGAGAATTTTAAGATCTTTTTCTGGGTGTTTTTTGCTTAAACTTACCTTTTTTGAGAAAAATTCAAAACACCTAAAATTTTGACATTTGACCCCGAATAACTTTTGTCGCATACATAGGATCGATGGGGACTTCCGAAACTTTGTTTTTAACACTGTTGTCTTGTCTAAGTTGACCGGACTATATCCGATAAGAATTGAAATTTTTTCGAAATCCAAGTGTTAAATCAGTGGGTTCTTATGTTGCGAATATCATTTCAACTGAATAAATTAGAACAAATTCATTACTAACTAGTGGAATCAAAATTTTTCCAAAACCTGTGTTCATACTCACCGAAATATCTTCAAAACTAAACTGGTGCCCGAAAAGTTTTATACGGGACAAATTGAGTTCTGAAGATAAATTTATTCATTTGTTCATTAAAACGGACGGACCCTTCTACAAAAATCATATGAGAAAATAATTTCTCTACTTATGTGTCAAATCCGTTCATTCCACCACATCTCGTAGAACAAAACAATGTTAGAATAATTCATTCTAATTTCATTCTAACACTGTTTTCAGTAATATTTATTGATGACATGTTGGCCTCCTACCATGGATTTATTCAACATCTGTCAAATTGCATGAGATAGAAAACAGTTCTGCCAATCAATATTTTTCAAAGCAAAACTTACTAAACGATATTCACGACAATATTTCATCAATTTCTATAAATTAGCGAATTAGAGAAAATAATGTATGAAGGCTCATTCTAACACTCATTCATTCCAAAACATGCCACTTCGTGGCTGGTTTTTGAATTTTGAACTCGTGTAAGAATATCAATGCCTTCTGCCCCTGAAAAATATTCTGTTTTCTTGTGTTATAACATGTTTGGTTTATCTATGGGAGATGATTGCCTTTCATTGGGGTCCTGTAGCGGTCTTCAAACATCTGAAGTGCCGAAAAATCATCACCTGGAAGGTCGTATCAGGTTTGAAAAAACCCTCACGACCAGAGAGCAACAATTTGTGGATTTTGAATTTGAATATCGAAGGAATTTCGAAAGGAAAGTGTGATTACGTCTCCAAATTACCTGATGAACATGGTATCAAAGAGATTCAAAAAAAAATCCTCGTGAAAGAGGAAATAATTTAATCATAAATTGAAAGAACGGCGAAATCATTTCTATATATATATATATATATATATATATATATATATATATATACAGTGGAACTTCCCTACAGCGAACGTCTCTACAACGAATTTCTCTGTACAACGAATTTCGTATCTATCATTGCACCTTGAATCCAAATACCCTGTTAAAAACACCCTCTAAAACGAAGTGAATTCTCTCTATAACGAATTTTTCCAAGAAAATCACTTTCTAAATGCGTATTGGTAAGAAGGTTTTTCCCAGAGTATACTTAGGGATGGTTTTTTCCGTAATTCTGTCGGACGTAGTTAAGAAATCCAGATCATAAACTAAACCATTACGGCGGACGGAGAGTTCCTTCTGAAACAGGAGGCTATACAGATTGTTCAGTTTTCAGTTTTGCTCTGATCGATCGTTAATGAAAAAAGTAGTGCGGAAATGTCTAGGAGGAAGTGCTTAAGTTAATTATGTATAATGTATTCAAATAAAAAAAATGCAAGTGCACGTTGCTTTTTTTGACACTTGACACAATAAAAAAAAATTTCTGCATAACGAAATTTCTGTATAACGAAATTTTTTGGCGGATTTAGCGTATTCGTTATAGGGAAGTTCCACTGTATATATATATATATATATATATATATATATATATCATAAAAAACTATTATTAGTCCAAAAACACTGAAAAATGAACATTAAAGTACATTCATCCACCTATTTTCTAAAAACCCTATCATATTATGACATTAGTTACATATATTCAACATAATGACAAGTCCTAGAAACAGTAAAATGTTTAGTGAAAAATACATCAGACTATGTCCTGCTGTTCAAAATACCTCTTCAAAGCAAATATTGACAAATTGAAAAGCTCGATTTTTCTTGAATTTCCTTCCCTATGATGTTCTATAAATGGAGATATTGTAACTGTGATTCTGGAGTTAAATTTTACAGTGAATACTGAAAATAGTTCTCTAATTTTTTCTTCGTACAATAGCCCCTGAACAGGGATGGATTATGACTACTTGGCGCCCGGGGCACTATATGTTTTTTCGCCCCCCTCCATTACAAAAATAATCATTTAATAAAAAACGAACAGTTATTCGCCCCCAATTCTTAATTCGCCTTGGGCATTTGCCCTGGGGTTGATCCGGCCCTGGCCCTGAATTGAAACCATTTATTGTAAAGATACCTGCAGTCGGTATAGTCATTTAAAGTTTTATAAACAAATATTACATCGAAATTACTTTTTTTAAATGTTAGCGTGTTGAGATTCATCGAACAGGGCATTTCATTGTAATTTCTAACTGTGAGAGGAATATTTAAAATTCGAATCGAATGCTCCCCAGAGAGAATTTTCTCTCTACTCGCTTATTGATGTTGAAATTTGCAGAATGCTTTTTAGGTATATTCGGAAAATATACAGTTTTTATGGCTTGCTTGTATAAGTTTTTAAAATCCTTCATATTTGTTTTTATGAATCACAACATTTTATGGGCCTTTGGATTATGAATTGTACAGGTTCTATGAAATAAAATTTCCGGTCAAATCTTTTACAATAGCTAGGCTTTTTGAGATATTTTTTTCTAAGCAGTAATTAAATATGTGAGGATTTTGAATTCCGTTGAAACTTATTACAGTGGAACTTCCCAACAGCGAACGTCTCTACAACGAATTTCTCTGTACAACGAATTTCGTATCTGTCATTGCACCTTGAATCCAAATGCCCTGTTAAAAACACCCTCTAAAACGAAGTGAATTCTCTCTATAACGAATTATTTCAAAAAAATCACTCTCTAAATGCGTATTGGTAAGAAGGTTTTTCCCAGAGTATACTTAGGGATGGTTTTTTCCGTAATTCTGTCGGACGTAGGTAATAAATCCCGATCATAAACTAAACCATTACGGCGGACGGAGAGTTCCTTCTGAAGCAGGAGGCTATACAGATTGTTCAGTTTTCATTTTTGCTCTGATCGTTAATGAAAAAAGTAATGCGAAAATGTCTAGAAGGAAGTGCTTAAGTTAATTATGTATAATGTATCCAAATAAGAAAAATGCAAGTGAACGTTGCTTTTTTTGACACTTGACACAATAAAAAAAAATTTCTGCATAACGAAATTTCTGTATAACGAAATTTTTTTGCGGATTTTGCGTATTCGTTATAGGGAAGTTCCACTGTATTTAACATTTATATTGAGCTTAGTAGGTACTAAAATTTTTTATATCAAGTTTTCAGTAACTTCACGGTTCCAAACTCATTATGAATATTGTCCTCTACTAACCCATAGTAGCAAAAGAAATGTTCAACAGCTGAACCGTTTCAACTTTCAACAAATCGGAAATGTAATGTCCTAGATCAGAACGATAAATAATGGAGTTGTTTTCATCTGATTTCATTATGCTCAAATTGAAATTGGCTGACATGCTTTGATATTCAATAATCATTAAAATTGTTAATCTATACAATGAAATAATTGATTATCTCTTTCTATACAAGTTCTGTGGATGGAAGAAATCAATGTCTGCGACAGAAATTGAAAACCCGTGTGCTCATAGGTACGAGAAACTTGAGGTGGTCTGTATTTTCATATTGTGTTCAGTCTAGCATATAGGATGGGCTGTCCTGATTTTGACGTATGTCATAACAGAAAACAATCAAATTATGTTGACGCTCATATTGAAGTCAAATCCAGAAAGAAGATTCGTAGTTTAGAAGGGATATTATCGGAGGGTTGGGGAGCATCTGTAGGGCGTATCTTAATTAGGAAAGAACTGCCGAATACAATGAATAAACGGTTACGTTATTCATTCCTACCTACGATTGAGAATAGAAATTAATTTCATGAATTTACTTCATTTATGACTTTAAAATGAATTTTCCTAACAATTAGGCACTGTTCGATGTAGGTATAATATGATCGAAATTCCTTAATGAGGTTGTTGCAGTATCGTAGGAACGAAAAATCAATAAATGGGCACCCGATAATTCTACTTCATAATATAAATCGGAATGATCGTATGTCGATCATACCCGATAAATGTATCAATATTATTATTTTTTTCTTCACATCAGGAATTTTCTGGTTCGGCATAACTCAGTCGGGATATCTTATCAACGACTCAATCATGTGTGGACAGTTCTACATGTTCCTCAAATTGCGGCTTTTTGGGCCGTGAGTATCAAATTTTCTGTTTCCTTTAATCCTAATTTTATCAATTCTTGTTTCAGTTGGCGCTCGATAAGACCATTTGATGGTATTACCAGTGAGTGCATGGTGTTGGTAAATTGTTTTCACTTCCAAGGCTAAGTCGATATACCTATTTACTGACCTTCTGATTTCTTGCTTCGCGTAGATTGTGGTCGTATGGGATGGTAATATCTAGAGACCGGATATATGCAACATAAAAAGCTCATTATATGCATGCAAATATTCATGAAAAATGCTCGAAATATCCTTGAAATTTTTTTTATGTTCTTAAAAACGTTAACAATATCTATCTACGGACGTAACTTGGCAAAATTTGAATTTGGGTGCGAAGTTTTCACTTATGGATTCTTTCTCAATATACTCTCAATTTTTTTTGGGCAACGTAGAATTCATTTCTATGTTTGGATACATTCATTTAATGAGTTTAATGAGACCTTGAGTTTCGCCCTTTCAGGTATGTACGAAAAATGAGTACAAAACACGGCTATATTTTTTTTAATTGAGGAATCGTCAAAAGAATGACAAACTGCTAGTGACTCAGCAATGTCGAAGTTATTTACAACACCTTTGATAGCCTCAAAATATTCATTGTAGAATAAAACTGCTTCGATCCATGTTCCCCATCGAGTTATCTATAACTGGTTCGGGAAGGAGTGGCAAGTTTGTTTATTTTTTCTTAGCTACGAGCCGGTGTCTTGAGAAATTTTTTTTTGTCGATGAAGTTTATTCACATTGTCAAACGTGAATCGTACTTCTTCCGCTAATCGATGTTATCCGTGAGCAAAACACGCATGGGCGCCCGCCTTTTTTCTCGCGGTTGGCAAAATAACATTTTCGAAACACGATGAGGCTCAGGCGACATCACAGCTCCGTTTCTTTCTATTACTTTTTTTATATTCATGCAGAGGCGACCCTGAATTTGTTCTCAAGTGGGAGGGTTCAAAGTAAAATTTAAAAAATTTTCTACCTCAACATTTTTTTAACGTCAACAACATGAGGTTATGTGTCCTATAAAACAACTGCAACTGTTTTCGAAACAAATAACATTCCATGAAAACATATTCACAGGAAAATGAGGAAAATAAAACATTAATAATATGGAAAATGGAATAAAATAATTATGATTGCCAATGAATGACGACAAGTAATAATGAAATAAAAACCAATATACATATACTCTCGATAAAACGATATTCATGAAAATCATAAATGAATAATAATGGACCATTAAATGAATCAAGCAATGACTTTAGAAACGAGAAACTGAAATATTATCCGAAATGCTCTAGAAAATGAAATCAACAAATAAGTTATCAAATTTAAAAATGAAAGAGACACAACACATACAAATAGCTTTCAATTCTGAAAACAAAATACTGAACCACAGAGTAGGCATATCTGTTAGTCTTACAGTTGTTGCACGGGTTCGCTATACTCTTCTTGTATTGTTTCTCTGTCTTCATTTGTATATAAAGCAAAATTTTTTTGGAGGAGTTGATTTCCTTTTGAAAAATGTTCGAATATCCATATTGTTCAAAGGTGAATTCACATAAAAATAAAGTCAAAGTGACTCTCAACAAAAAAGGCAGTCGTTCGGGAGTGCCGATAAAAGTGAAATCTAAGTAATATGTAAATTGTATCGTCGAACTATTCGATTATTATTTTTCAATTATTTTTGGTTTACAAAGGAGTGTTTATCATCAAGGATCAAGGAGGTTCAAATCGATCATTAATAATTCCTTATAAATTAAAAATTATTCTTAAATAATCATCTAATAGCTCGACGCTCTACTGCATTATTCACGACATACTTAGTTTTCATTTCTATCAGCAGTTTCTGTTCTCTTACACTTCTGAATAATACACCAAAATATAATAGTTGAAAAGTCACATTGATGAGTTCATTTTATGGTCCCAATTAGGAGAAAGAAATTCTGTTTTACTGTACAGACCTTCATCATCTATTAGAAAATTTATATTAGAAGCAAAAAGTAGAATATAACACGGAAAAATCAGCTACCTACCTGAATAATTATAGAACTCTTTCAATAACACAATTTTAGGCAAAGACACTAAAAAATAAAAATACTCCCTGAATACAGTCTCAACGGGTTTCGAATTCAAATACTCCTTCTCTAGAATGGAAATACAAATGAAAACGTTTTATACAGGGTGTTCTACAAGGTCTATGACAAACTTTGAACATTTTTTTCCTATGAACATATACACGATTCGTTTTTGTTTAGAATATACAAGCATTTTAAAATTATAATAATAATTATATAATAGTTATAATAATAATATTTGTTAAAATCTTAATGATGAATGGAAATTTTGAGACTATAAAAATTGTTCAAAATGTCCATCTTCGATTTCAATGCTGGAACTGAAGATGCCGTTAATCGGTGGATCAGATTGGTCTAGTTTCATATTTGGTTCGCTACATCTTGAATTCTATCAAGTAATTGTTGATGAGATTGGATTTCAACATGACGTACAAGCTGTTTCATATGTCCCCATGAAAAAAAATCTCAGGTCTATTGGTCCTCCTTGACTTATCAATTTATTCGGGAAATGTTCATTTAGCCAACTGACCTATTGTCTTGCTCTATCTGGTGGTGCACCATGGAATGCTTGTAACTCCGAAACGAAAAAGAATCGGACCTATGTTCATAGAAACAAAAATGTTCAAAAGAAGCACAGCAACCTTCTACCAGAGTTTGTCATAAAACTTGTAGAACACCCTGTATTTTCCCCTTCTCAGAAAAAAATATCCTGATTGCAGAATGGGGAATAATTATTGAAATATTAGAGTAGCTGCACTTGCATCTTGAAGAACTCTGCATCAAAGATACCGCCTAATAAAAACAACCTCCATAAAAACATCATCTGGTGACGATTGAGGAGAATGCCGAGTCGTATGGGTACTTTTATGAATTTATAACGTCTTAGGGGCGCTTTGAGCGCTTTTGGGTAAACAAAAATCATGAAATTCATCGTCAACGAAAACTTTCCATGATTTTTGTTCATTCAAAAGGTGATCTATTTGCCTCAGAGAGTTATCAATTCATTAAATACCTCTGCCGATTACATAGTAGGTCTTTTGGAAACCGGAAAATTGTTGTGAATCCAGCACTTTTTTCTCGCTCCTAGGATTAGATAAATTATATTGGGGCTGTCGTGCGAAAAAACGAAAGAAAGGATCGAAATCTCAAGGGGGCCACGGCCCCCCCTGACCACCCCTGCGGGCGCCCATGAAAACACGTAAGATGAAATGAATTTGGGTAAAAAACTTGGAGGGCTTGAGCTGCCTTGATCATATAGGGAGCAGCACCTGACAGAAATATTAATACCCTTTCTTCGGAAGCTGATTCAGGAAATATATTTTTTATACCATCATTCACAAATCTAGCTATGGTAGAAATGTCAAACAAATGAACAAAATACTGCACTGCAGAGCAACGAGAGCCACAAGCACGTACATCAAGAATGAACAAGAAACAATTTGTATGCGTAACTAGCTGTCTCGGCAGACTTCGTACTGCCTCAATCGATAACTAAAAAGGCAACTTCAATATTAAAATAAACTATTATGGTAGATTACCTTCTTTTTCGGTTAGCTTCACAGCCCAGGGTGGGTCTTGGCTGACTGTACTATCCTCCTCCAATATTCTAGATCTTCCATCAGGTCCGTGTCGAAAAGGATGCTCATTTTCTGCAGGTCGTTTCGAATGTTGTCCCTCCATCGCATGCAGGGGCCCACCCATTTTCATGTAAAATATTGCCAAGAGGAGGCCATATTTCTAACATTGTCGAAAAGTTATCAGATCTCATGTAGAGACAAACTGCTAACTCTACCTACACTCCTCATCTTCACAATTCGTTATTTCATAAACTCTATGCCTTGGACAAAATAAGTGACTTGGCCGTTCGTAACTATAGGAGCTATTGTATAACAGGAAAGTTATGAACCGAGAATTAACTTTTCGCCATAAGCTCACATGGCGAAAGAAAAACGGCCTAGTCACTTATTTCGACCAAGACGTAAAGTTTGTGAAATAAGGACTTGTGAAGATGAAGAGTGTAGAGTTAGCACCTCGGCTCTACATGAGATCTGATAACTTTTTGACAATGTTAGAAATACGGCCTCGTCTTGGCCATATTTTAGATGAAAATGTTTTTGGTTGGATTCTAATGACGGAACCTGGACGGATTGAATAAAACTAATAATAATCTGGCCAATTGTTCGGTGGGAGTTCATCGTATTTGAATTGATTTGTTAATAAGAGACTAATATCAGGAAATTTTGAGATAAAGTAAAGCAATTTATTAATTAATTGGTATTAAACCATTGTAACTGTTTGTTGAAAAATGCCAATCAACAAATAAAACAATTTTCACGATTTTGATGAATTTCATATATTTAAGAATTTGCCTGACGAAGGAGTCAGTCGGAATCGGAAGATTCCGATTTTCCGGAAAGTTATAAATTTGAAAGATCGAACTCTTATGTTTTTTTCTCATTGTAAGGCAACAATTTTTTGAAAGGCAGTGGTCCCTGATAAATTACTTCACAAGTTTTAAGCAGGCGCCTTTTTTCTAATACTTAAAAGATTTCTAATTGATTTTTGTTCCAGATACTGGAAGAAGGAACCATGAAAAAATATGAAAAAAAGATAGTCGAGACCTGTTTTGTGGGATGAAACTTCAGATAAAACGGGCTATATCGGGGATGCATGGACAGAAGGAAGTTTGCTGTGCTCTGAACAACGATTTTGAGGTTATGAGAGATGTATACTTGCAACGAATCGCAACAATTCAACACGTACCTCGTTTGGATTCATTATTATTCAATAACCTCGTGTCACGACATCAAAGCAACTCATTGTTTGATCGGTAAAAATCCAGTGAATTTACTAGCATTTGCTTTGCTACCAATAATATATCGATCACTTTAATGCTGGCCGTGTGTGTGAATAGAGCCTAAGGCTAAGGCAATCCGCACCCGCACGTGAGAGAGGCGTCGGGTAGTCGTTGGTAACGGCGCTCGTCTCCCAATTGTTAGCCCCCTTTTGACCGTACAAGGGTTGTTCAGTCAGGAAACAGTGGCGGAGCTAGACCTAAATTTGATGTGGGCAAGATTGGTGACGCAAGAAAAACGTTTTGATAAAAACCACTTAATTTCATAATATTTATTTATTGAAATGTAATGAGTCAAAAAAGTAAGAATTAAATGAATAGAAATTTTCTGCGTTTTTTCTTGTAGCATCGTAGATCAACTGGGATGTTATATCTTCTGCAATATGTAGATTATTTTGTTCATTTTCATTTATTTATTCAACATACACAAGTAATTATATACGAGAAACCCTCATTTAGATGAAAAAACACAATTGTGATGAAATAAAACAAATTCTAGTTAAACAAGAAAAATAGGAATGAAAAAATCAGTAACAAAAACTACACGATATGCTTACACTAAGGCTCGCAATGATTCCTCCATGAATAAATCAACGAACGAAAAAAGTTAATATTGATTTCATTAGCTGTTATCAGAGATCGACATTGCACTATAAGTACTTATTATTAAAGTCCCATATATATGAATATTCAAAGTATTGAACAAGAGACTCTGCCTGGTAGAACGACTCTGAAACCTCAAATGGTACGCGGACCAATTCAAGTATACTTATAGTCTAGGAGTCTAGGACAATCCACACTGCTACGCAGAATTTTATGAGGCACTAATAAATCAGCCACAGGTCTACTCGCTGACAAGGATTCAATATCAAAAATCATACTGAGATAACCCGAACCCACTATAGACACACCAGGTCTTTGCAAGAAAACGCATCAATCTCTTCTGAACATGTCAACGTCGTTTGGTCGCCACTTTGTAATTATAAAGTGGCGACCAAACGACACAACCATAATCTAAAACAGTACGAAGTAATGCAAATAATGAACCCGAATATCGGGAGTGCCTTCGACTTCACAGCAATCATATGTTTCCTGAAGGTGAGCACACCATCGAACATGATTCCCAAGAACATTGGCGTAACTAGAGTTGAGTCATGGGGGGTTCCCCCACCAGTCACAAACATATGTCCATTTTTTTTCTCAAATGGTTATTTATAATTTTATACTAATTACAATCAATGGAAGGGTTATTTCCCCAATATCCCACACTCCTCGTTACGCCTATGGTCACAAACGGTTGTGACTCGTAGCAAATTATGTTCACTGATTTAGTATTTATAACTAACGAATGTACTAGATCTATGGAAGGTAACCATAATGGCTGTAAATGAGAGCCCTGCAGCACACCAGATAAAAATAAATCGATCGAGAATGAAAGCTACTGTATCTCACGATTTGAACATGACCAGAAAGAAAGCTTCGGATCCAAGTCTCTACGGTGAAAGAGTGCCGACAATTCCTATGGACTGAAGTTGCGACATAAGAAAATTGTGATTAACTTTATCGAGGGCCTTCAAGATATCAGTAAACAGTGAAACCTCTCTTGGCGGACACTTCCCATAAACGGACGCTTCCCACAAACGGACAATTTCTCTGGAAGGGAGAAATTCGGGACAATTTTCTTGTTATACGAATTCTCATGAGCGGACACCTCTATCGGACGGACACGGACACTATAATTTTCCCAGCGGTGCCGAAAAACCTCCAAGTAACGGACGCGGAATTCTGGAGAGCGGCCAAATATCAATATGTAGATACCCACCAGAGTCCTCTATGGTACCCACTTGAGGAGATCAACCTCACCCAACCGCGTAAACCCAAGGCATAATCAAAAATGTGAAATTTTTCTACCGAGACTCGATTCTGAAACATGTTCTATCAAAAATGGATAGTGCTTCATCAGCTTCAGAATTATCTAAATCAATAAATATTCTGGAAGCACTGTACTTCATTAAAACAGCTTGGGATAAAGTTTCCCAGCGAACTATCCAAAATCGTTTTACTAAAGCAGGATTAAAAAAAAATGGATCTTCTTCGAATATCTCTGAGGAGGCATATGACGAAGAGGACTCCGTACCCTTGTCAGTACTAGCTACTTTCTTCAAAATCTGTAAAGCAGTGTGCAACACAGTGGATGATGCAGAATTTGTTAATTTATTATTCCAATTTTGTCAATGAAAATGAAGAGAAAGAGCAAATTGAAGGTAGCATTATTTCCGAAAGCACCAAAATAAAATTTAATACCGAAGCACTTAAATTGATTAGCGAATCGAAAATATTTGCCCAAGAAGATTTCGTGGCTTTTCGACTGGTTAAAAATCTGGAGACCCACTTTCAAACACGTCTACTCACTGAAAGAGAAAAAAAAATGACACAACCTAAGATTACAGATTTTTTCTGAAAACAATTTATAATGTAAACTATTTCTGTAACAGCTTCATATTTTGCAAATCAATTTTTTTATAAATTTATACATATATTTCATCAAATATTTCGTTTCATTTCTCTTTGTATTTATTTTGAACCTTCCCACAAGCGTACAGGGTGATTCATTTATCTTGGTAACCCAATTTTTCTCGAAAACGCCCGAATATTTTTACATTCTGTGAATGGCGTTTTGAACAAGTCAATGTCGACTTGAGATGCGCATAAAAATCTGCGGAATAAATAAAGACGCCAGGCGTCGCGGCGGTATCAAAAATTTTTTCTCCAGGGACATACCATTTTTATCATGTCATTCGAAAGATAATTTCATTTTGAACTTTTTTTTCGAATACCATTTTTGTCCATTTCTTACCGTCAGCGATCTGCAGCGTGTTTTATGTTGATTCTATTCCATTTATTTTTTTTCTGTATTGTGGTAGTATGCCTTGATTTGAAGACATAGATATGATTTTATGCCTCGAATTCAAGAAGGCTAGTTTTCTAAACAATTTGCTTCAATAAATAAGATCAAATATGTGGACACAGCAAGATGGGGCTCCATGTCACAACGCTGCCATTGTGAAGAGATATTGAGATTAAGAATTCAAAAATGAATGGACCCTTATATTTTGTCCAAAGTGACTTATGATGAAATAGGGAGATGATATAACTTGTTTATGGATCATATGGCTAGATGACCAAAATTTGATTATGTTCAGTAAAATGACGGAGGCTCTGTAACTATTTTTCTATTATTTTATTCATTAAATATTAAATCTTATAATAATAAACATTTTTTTTAATAACAAACGAAAAATTTCGAATCATATGTTCCATATACCGGCCATTATGATCCATACATAAGTTATTTCATTACTTTGGTCAAAATATAAGGGTCCACTTGGGCATAAGAGTTTCTTATCTTCATTTTCAAATAGTCCAAGTTATTAGAATCAGTTTGGTATACCATATATCCAAGGCGACCCCTCAGAAAGTAATCCATGAGCGTTAGGTCTGGCGATATCTGATGGGTCCATTGGTTTCAATCCATTTTTTCCTAATTCTTGATCTAAATATCTCTTGAGAATGGCAGCGTGGTGGCATGAAGCCCCATCTTGCTGTAGCCACATATTTCATCTTATTTGAAGGAGCACATTGACCAGAAAACTAGCCTTCTTGAATTCAAAATCACATCTATGTCTCTAAATAAAGGCATACTACCACAATACAGAAAAAATTAATGGAATAGAATCAATATAAAACATGCTGCAGATCGCTAACGGTTAGAAATCGATAAAAATTGTAGTCGAAAAAAAAATTCGGAATGAAATTATCTTCCGAATGACATGATAAAAAAGGTATGTCCCTGGAGAAAAAATTTTTGATAGCGCCGCGACGCCTGGCGTCTTTATTTAT
The DNA here is from genome assembly GCA_038502775.1 of Hippodamia convergens. NCBI lineage: Eukaryota > Metazoa > Arthropoda > Insecta > Coleoptera > Coccinellidae > Hippodamia > Hippodamia convergens. The sequence goes on along the minus strand of JAVSIQ010000026.1, from coordinate 145,975 downwards.
TCCGCAGATTTTTATGCGCATCTCAAGTCGACATTGACTTGTTCAAAACGCCATTCACAGAATGAAAAAATATTCGGACGTTTTCGAGAAAATTGGGGTTACCAAGATAAGTGAATCACCCTGTACACCCCCCACGTCCGGACAAAGAAGCTGGAACCAATGGTGTCCCCTCTTGGGAGATTTCACTGTATATGGAATCTACTTGGCACCCTCTGTCGAAACTACAAATTACAAATTAAAGGGTCCTCTAATTAAGGGATAGCAGACTGAATCGAAATACCTCTGTAATTCGTTACATTATGCTTAGAACCAGATTTATAAATTGGTTTAACACTGCTTGAACAACTTGATCAGAACTATATAGGTACTTCAGGAAAAGAAATCAGCGAACAAATTAACAATGGCCTGAACCGTTTAATCTCATATTATTAGGAGGATCGCTTTCATTTCTTTTGGAATTAAGGTAGTTTCGAAAATACGTAGGATTTCCATTAATATTTAATTCAATTCATTCATTCCTTTGCACCGAAAACGTTACTGCACATTTTAAAAAACCTTTATATATTCAATGATATTTCTTTTTCAAGTTCAAATATTGAATTAGTTGGGAGAATGCCTGACCTCCAGTCGATTTGGAGATTGATGAAGAGACTGATAATTGTAGTATCAATGAAAATCTAAATGTGATACCAGCGAAAATCAAAGATAATTCTCATGTGTTGCTACAGTTTGAAAAAAAACTTCTGTTGTTTATCACGTCTGGTCATTATTCGGGTACAGACGTGAAAGTAACTTATCTTTGGAAGAAAGCTGGTCATTCTTTTTAGTTGACATAGAATATAGATACACTCTGTATTTCAACGAAATCACCATGATCATTCCCTATCCTCAACCACGAACGGGCTATAACTATAGCTAGAACAGCAAGACTTTTTACTTTTGCTGATGATTTGAATTATGAAGTGTATTTGAAATGACAGTAATAATCGATAATCATCAATACCTAAAATAAGGGAGAACGTTTTTATTTTTTGTTATTTTCATGAAGGAAGATTTATAGACTATGGGTCAAGTACATATAATTGTTAGTTATTTAATAAAAAAATGCTTTGATGAGAGTCATCAATAATTAAACTACTTTAATTAATTTTTTAATTACCCTATATGAATCTACACCATGGCGTACGAAAGTACACCACCTACTGTACGAACGTACCCCATACATGGGGTTCATTCGTACAAAAATCCTTTCGTAGAAAAAGATCTATAATTCTTTACCTTTTTGACATAATAGTTTCTCACTTTTTTGTAACAGACTACAATATATGTGTTATACTTTGGTACAAAAACTAGATAAATTCGACGATTAGTTATAAAGTAAAAAAATAAAATCTGAAAAGTAAACGAAGGGTGACCACTTTCCCCTAATGATCTCTCGACGCTTCCGATCGCGACGCTTCGCCTGAAGGAGCGGTGAAAAGAGCGTCGAGCGACGAGGAGAGCAGAAAGGAGAGCGGTGATTGAGTTTCCCGGTGATGAATAGAGGCATGCACTTACTGGCGCGATCGGAACAGAGACATGGATCTATAAGCAGAAAGTTCTACTCCGAAAATTTGCTATTTTCTGCAAAATTAATAAATAAAAGTGAGCATGTTCTTCTTTTGTATGAAATATGTTCCATCTTCTGATGATTTCTTTCAATTAATTCTTCTTCCTTCTCACCTCAATAGACATCTACTTACCGTTATGATTCGTTTTGAGTTGTTCTTTTCATTCATGAAAGTTCGAAATAAAAAAAAACAAAAGTCAACCTGAAAAGTTCCTCTATCTTTTATGAGAGTTCGATAATGAAAGATTTCGATATTCTAAAGTAAATAATTTTTTAAATTAACAATTATTCAATAGGAACAAATTTCGAAAAAAATTTGATCAATAAAATTATCATATTCATTTGAAGTAACATTCCTTTATTAAAACTTCGATTGATGTTGTACTTCTCTGGAACTCTCGTAAGTTTTAGGTATGTTGTATGTTGGTCCCCTCAAATTTCTGTATCGTAATTTCAAATAACCACGTTATACCTATTCCGACTGAACTTGAACTCAATCTGTAGCATTTTGTTATATAACCTTTTCGACAAACCAAGTTTAGATTGGCACTCTTCTACACTCATTACATTGACAGTAAATGCCGGTTGGTTAGAATGGAAAAAAATATTTTTGGAATGCTTCAGAGATAATGGATGGAATAATGTTACTTATACACTATCATTTAAATATCGAGAAGATTCGCTAACTGACTATGCTTTAAAAAAAGAAAAACTTCTGATAGATTTTAATAAGGATAATATAAAGTCACTTATAGCATTAATAGCAGTTGGGTTGCCATAATTTATATTGAATAAAATTAATAAGTCAGAATTTCAAGAACCAACAGATATATTGAATGAATCGAGACAACTCGAATGTCTAGTGAACAAAAAAAAATTTCAAAGGAAATTCACATAAGACTCTAAAAAAAAAAATATGCAGAAAGGACACCTTGTAAGACGTGTGAAGATTTGGGCAAAGGTGTGAGATACCATCCCAATGAAAAATTGGTTGGTTCATTAAAAAGGAAGAAAATAGAGAAAAAACCACCACAACTAAAAGAGTGAATAACAATTCTATTCTGGATGTAGAAATTTATTAAGAAACAAAAAAAGAATGAACACACACATTAAACACACACATTGAATTAAACATTGTATTAGAAGATAAAATAAATATAGAAGGGATTTATGACACATGTTCCCAGGTTTCATTCATTATTAGAAAACTTGTAAAAACTATAAATGACAACAATAAAAATAAGGACAAAAAACAATTAAAAACAATTAGTGGAGTGTCACTCACAAAGGGATTAACGAAAATAAAATTAAAAATTTTCAATATTGGAAAAGAAGTAGAAGTGTTTATCACTGGACATCAATTCTGCTTTTTGGTCAATTCCACTTAGGATAGAAGATAGAAATAAAACAGGCTTTATAACACAAGAAGGACACTAACAATGGACTTGCCTACCATTCGGTTTGAAAACAGCACCAGCAATCTTCCAAACGATTTTATCTAGTATACTAAGAAAACATAATCTTAAGAACTTCACAGAAAATGACCTATATAGATGACCTATTCTCAGAAACTTTTGAAGATCGTATCATTCATATCAAACAAGTTCTAGAAACCAGTAGACGGATTTAGATTGAAATTGAAGAAATGCACGTACGCCCCCAACTCAATAAAATATCTAGGACATATAATAGAAAATAATACAGTACGACCAATCAAAGACAACTTAGTATCTATACATAACTTTCCTACTCCAAAAACACAGAAGAATATCAGACAATTTCTAGGTAAAATAAACTTTTTTGACGAATACATACCGAAAATCTCAACAATACTAGATCCATTACATAGACTGTTGAGAAAAAGTTTTAAAATTCAGTTGGTCTGTGGATTGTAAAAAATCATTCACAGAAATGAAGAAATTCTCATTTTCTCAACCAGTGCTAAAAATATTCAATAAAGATTAGCCTATAAAGATATTTACGGATGCTTCAATAGAAGGTATAGGTGCAATACTGAAACAAACACAACAAAGTGAAAAGGAAAAACCATTAGCCTACTTCTCGAAAAAGTTAAATAAGAAGCTAAATATTTGGAATGCTTAGCAATAAAAGAGGCGGTAAAATATTGGGAACACTGGTTGATTGGAAGAAAATTTGAAGTGTATTCAGACCATAAACCTTTAGAGAACCTCAACATAAAAGCAAGAACAGACGAAGATTAGGTGATCTAACATATTACCTGTCTCAATTTGATTTCAATTTTAAATATATACCAAGGAAACTCAACACTGAAGCAGACTGTCTTGGACAGTATTGGAATCGATAGATAATACTGAAGGAGCATTGAAGGTAGTAAATGCAATCAAAATTCAAGAAATAAAAAAATGATCAAGATGAAGAAATTGCATTAACCCAAATAGACCTACCGTTCCGTATAAAGAACACCTATCTAAAAGTTTTCTATTCATGCTCAAAACAAAGAAACAAAGAAGGCGTCAATATAAACACATAAATTAATGCTTTCTTCAACACTGAATATAACCTACAAAGTGCTTCAGTATTCAAATTCACTTTAAAGCCATGTTAACTTCATAAATATATCAATTGTTGCAATACCTCTTTTTTTCCGGTGGTGTATTTTTTCATATGTATTTATTTCATCTCTTTTGCGAATAAAATAATTATATCTATGGTCGGATGAATAATATTAGAGGCGAATTCATCTTCTCCATGATTTCAAATCCTGATTTTTGCTACGTAAATGAAGGCGTTCTTTTAACGGAACGCCTACTATATTACCTGAATATATTGTTATAACTATTGAAAAATAAACTGACTCCGCATGAGATCTTACATCATGCAGATAATCTGGATATGATTTCAGAACCACCTGATAGCAAAATTTTCTTCTGCACATAATTCAATAGTTTTCTGTAAGTGAAATAACAATAATGTTGCTTATGCGCCTACTAATTTCTTATTCGTATTTCCGTGCACCAAACAAAGTAATAATACATTCACCTTGAGAAACAAAATATCATTGACCAACCAAAACTCATGCAACATTAGAATATATGGGGGGCGTTGACTGATCCCGTAAAAACATGAGTTAGAATCGTATTTCGACAAGGACAAAAATTGTATTTCCCACTTCTTGCACACTGCTTTGATATGGTTGTTCAAAACGCAGAAATGGTAACAAACTAGACTAGCTATCATCGCAACAAGATTGCTGGAAACTAATAGAAAAACAACAAAAAGAGGACCATCTAAGCAATCAAAGAGTTTACACCAATCTTCAAGATAGGTCAGTGTAGATAATAAAATAAAAAAATTGTGAAGTGTGGCATAAAAACTAATATTTTAAAAGTATTAAATATAAAATAGCATAACATCCGAAAAATTGCTTCTATAATTACGACATATTATAATTCAATGTTCATTTTTCATAGAATGAATTTTAGTCGCTCAAAAACCTACCGTTCCTTTAAAAGAACACCACAAATTTTAACACTTCGTGAAAGATAAGTACACATCAAGATGAAAAATATGAAAAGGCCTCATTTAAACCATAATCTGACACAATTCTCATTGAAATGAAAGAAAAAAAATTTCAGGTCTATTTGGGTTAAAAGAACTTCAGAAAAAAAGAAAGATAGAAAAATAGCTCTAGATAACACTATAAAATCACACTAATAAAATAAAAAATTTTGTGACAAAAACAGAAAAGAACATGAATTCAATAGGTATAGGGGACCCCGTATACATTGAAAACGGACATAGATTAAACAGAGAAAAATTAGATGAACTCCGGATTGAACATTTTGAAATATCAGAGAAAATATCAAGCACTATATTTAGGATTAAAACTGGAAAAAAGAACGAAAAAACAGGACTATTCCACATAACAAAATTAATACCAGAATAATCAAGAGCTGATAAAAATTCCCATAAGAATTTTCACGGTGACAAGGGGGTGATGGGTGATGTAAGGAAGGTTTCTTCATGTTAACCCCACGCAGATGGAATGATGATTCACTGACAAATTTTGAAGAGAATAATTCGATGAATATTTTGATGTTCTGTGATAATTCATAGTACTTGAAACGTCAATCAGAAATTGAACACGACGAATTTTGAGATTTTAGTTAAAAAAAGCCAAGATAATAATTAACTTTAATTGTTGTTTCTTCGGTTTTACAGGTAACTTTGTAATCATTTAAATAGTGTATTCAATAGCTAATAGGAACTTTGGTTTCACAGAAAAACAAAACTGATTATTATTATCAATAAAATATAACATCCTTATAGGTATATTGGTATGATTTAATTAATTTTGAAATCAAATATAGAATTACGATCTATAATAGTAAGTACATACCTACCTATTCAACAGCAAAATCAAAGGTTGTTTGATAGTCGAATGAATATTCTTGTCAAATTCAATTTTGGCTTTCTTCTGAATTCGAACAGCATCGGTTGCTCTGAAGAATCGTATTAACAAAAACTTATGGAAAATAATAACGTAAAGTTGTTGGATTTGATTTACCTACCTACCTATCAACATTTTGTGTTCAATTATGTTCTATAAATCTCATTATATCAGTATAGAAGAAAAAATATTATATAAACACTAATAATAGGTAGGTATTGGAAGCTATGAATCTAGTAACTAGTATGAGACAGAAAATATTTCAAAAACACATTCTATCAAACAAAATAACTGAGAGCGAACTCATCACACCTCTAGGATAAGAAAATAACAGGAATGGTCGATTCGCTACTTCACATCCAGAGAGGATTGAAGAGAGCAAGAATCAAGGGGTGTAACTCCTAAAGAGCAAGAGCCAATGGGATTATGGAGTCCCAGCCAATAGCGAAGCTTTCAGAACAAGTGCCACACCACAAATCAATGCGTTACCAGTTGAAAGGAGAAAACGCCAGACTTGTTCATTTCATTCAACTCCAGGGTTGCGTACAGAATCATCGTCGAATATTGTAGGGTGTGAATTCTGAATCACTTCGAGCTGTCGTCAATCACCACTGTGTAGGTACAACTTTGCAACCGACTAATTAGGTGAGTAACACTTGTCATGCTGAGATATTTTTTTTGAGTTTATCTAGCGACCCATGAAAATGTGGAAGAAAGCATTTTTGTTTTTTGAGTCAGTAAGTTAGACTGTTAGTTCCTCATAAACAAACTCTAGGCAGTTACATACATCCAAAAAGAGTCTAATATGTTCAGTTTAGTTTGACTGTTAATTTATGAGGTTTGCTAAATGAACTCGATTTCAAGTTCGATTTTGTGATCACGAAGTTTATTACAATTCATTCAGGCTGAAGGACTTCGGTCGATTTCCATTTGTATAGTACAGTGATATTTTTGCAATTCAATTGATGAAAAAATTTTCATACGGGCTCATTCTCATTAGGAAGAAAATCATCTCTTTCGATATTAAATAGAGAAGAGTAAATAGTATTTCCACTTGATACATATGTTAAAGAGGTATATTAAGTGGGTACCTAATACTCTTCTTGTTTAGGTATATTGGCTATAAGAGGACATGAGATGTAGAGTTATGAAAAAAGATAATACATTTTCGAAATCATGTTTACATTGTTGAGTAAGCAAATTGATCTCAAATAACTAGCATTATGAGAAATGGTCGAAGTTGAGGCACAACAGATTTATCATAATCCACTAGGAAGTTATCTAGTTAAAGAATTCGATTAATTTTCGTTTAAAAACTTATCTTATCTCTCCTCTTTTTGTATTATGATTCTTTGGAATAATTTCAGATGAAGATACTGAAAATTGAGTTCAGTATAGCATAATGAGTCAAGAAGAAGAAAAAGTTTAAATAGGGAGCTTTGCCTCATAAATTCCAGTGCCCAAAAAAAAAACTATGCCCGCACCACTCGTGAGGTTGGGTGTGCTATTAAGATACAGAAGTAAGCATTCATAAGGTAATCTCTCACAGATGTTTCTTCTGGGAGTAATAATGACCCAGAATTTCGTGAACCTCAAGAAACTATTGTTTATCAATCAGAGGCAATGTCGTCAAAAACTATGATAATGCAGATAAATTACAATATGTGATGCAGCTGATGTCCAAGTACCTATTAAATACAATTTTGGAAGTAAAAGTATTAATGTTAATACCACCATGGAAAAAGAAAGTGTAGTGCTATCAATTATTTCTCCTTATCCATAAAAAATATGGAACCAAACGCATTAGCAACAGTTTCAAAAGAAACATTGCTGATAGATAACCCTATTGATGATAGGTATGTCTATTTCATCGAATTCATCTGACTTGAGTTGGATTCAGTGGATGAAAAACACATCAAAGTTATACATAATGCACTCAATATGCGAATGTGTATAGAGAAACAATAAAATGTTTCAATTCATCTGACTTGAGTTGGATTCAGAGGGTGAAAAACATATCCAAGTTGTACATAATGCGAGTTATTATGCGAAATGTGTATAGAGCAAAAACCTAAAATGTTTTTGGGATTACCAAAAAAATCTTATCATTTGATAAAACTTTCGAGTGAGCACGTCCCTCTACATACTATCGATATTTTGTTAATTTTGAAACAAATTAAACTGAATGATTCATTTGACATACCAAGGGATGTATTCATTTCCCATACTCACCTATTTTCCAGATAATAGGGTCCCCATCAGATTGAAGTCGCGTAAACCTTTTTGGTCAAATTTTCTGACTAATATGAATAGAAGCGACAAAGAAATGTGGCAATCTGAATGGAATATATCCAATTTTTTCAATAAAGATCTTATTTCTGATCCTTCCATCAGAGTTCCTGGTTTTGACCTTCCCAGGAGAATATGGTCTGTTCTGAATCGCATTAGAACAGGCCATGGACGTTGCAATAGCATGCTCTTCCGATGGAATTCGGTTGAGAGTCCTAGTTGTGAGTGTGGGGAAAATGAGGAGACTATAGAACATCTTATAAATAGTTGTCCCATTTACAAATTTCAAGATGGTTTCGAGGCTATACATAAAGTAACAAATGCATTTTTAAAATGGGTAGTTTATTTCAAAATTATTTGATTTATTCTGAATATTCGGTTTTTTTCTGTTTTCTTTTTTCATTTCAGATTAAGAATTGCGAGCCATTTTGGAAAGAATCTATCGACGAATAACATGAAGATGATCTCACACTGATGTCTTTCAAGATTTTTCCTGATATTTAATATTTTGTTATTTTTTTTTACAGGGTGGCAGGTTTTTTCGACTGAGGTTTTTTTCCCCTGGCTCTATAGTATCGTTGATTCTATAGTATCATACGAAGAATGTTATGATACCCCGTTCTTTTTTTACCTCAGCTTAGGTACTTTTTGTTTCGACATTTATTGTATTATTTTCGCTCTCTAAGAATATATATATATATATATATATATATATATATATATATATATATTCCTTATATTCCCAGAGCAGTATTAGTAGAATATCTTCGAAAAGTAGATATACCTCTTATAGCTGAAAAATGAAAGACTTGATTGTATGGCTAACACTATCAGAGATATACAGAAATTAACCAATATAATTCAGAGCAAATTATACATATGTGGTTTCCTATCATTGATTGCCTAGAAATTCAAATAGAAAAGCCGTCGAATCCAATCCACCGATCACTCATTTGGTCACAATCCAAGAAATGCAACACCTCAAAGTACCTGATTTCATGTAGGTACACCTGATGGAGTGGTCAATTTTATCTCTGATGGATCAGATGGAGAGCAACCAATGTAACGAGAGCTGAAGATTGCGGTTACTTGAATTTCTTACCCCTGAAAAAAGCAGATCAGTGAGTGACATTTTCATTATTAATAGAGCTAGTCAGTATTCATATCATCAAGAAGATGTGGAACTGCCTGTTATTTGCTGATTTTAAATTAATCATCTGTGTACATTTTGAGAAGGGATCTACAAATCCAAATACAGGTGGATGGATGGAAACTTCTGTTAAAAGGACTTCCAAAAACGTCCTTGAATCAATTTTTTTCAATACATTATCACGATGATCCTTGTCATAATCTACTTCTATAAGTGTTATTCCTTCAGTTGTCTCATTATCATTATAAGTAACATAGAAAAAGGTATTTGCTTTGTTTGAAAATTGCATTTGTTGTATCTGTGAAATGTATTTCGAAGTTAATTCATTTCTTTCATTGATGTATCGACTCTCACTCATGGCTTTTTTCGACGTTGGGCGTTTTATTTCAACGCTCACCATCTGGAGAAGCAACCATGATTGGAAAGGAAGAATTCAACATCAAACTGGAATTATTTGTTTTTATTTTTTTTCTTTCCTGGACTTCTTCCAGTACTTGATTTTCTAAGAATCTTCCCCTTTTCATCCCGCTGTATCTCTATTTTTCTAGCTCCCAATATATTTTCAGTTAGAGAATAGAGCACCATCGAAAGCATTACAATGAGTGGATTCTTAAGCTTTTGAGGCTGTTATCAGAGGCGGATCCAGGCAAAACTTCGGGAGAGGAACTTTTAAATATTGAAAAACCAAAAGGTACTCGTTTTTTCGGCGATGGCAAATGTAGTAGCTCCCAATCAAAACACCATTTGCTAAAATATTTATGTGATTATTTTAGCATCAGTATGTCAAATTCTAGGGAGAGAAGCGAAATTTTAAGGGGACCGGGCCATTTGGGGAGAAATATTCCCATTGTTCCTCCAGTTCCCCTCATGGATCCGTGATTGGATTCTTCTAAATCTGTGAGTTCATGCCATAGTGGACAATCGGTTTGTTCCAAAGTTGCTCAATAAAATCTGTAGGTTAGTGGCGTTGCTTGCAGACATTAAAAGATGTATTGACAATTTTTCCACATCGTGGGGCTCTTCAAAAATGTCATTAAATTTTTTTTGGTACCTATCACCAACCACTGAGAGAAAACTATCCCAACACAAAGTGTTGGGCACAAGGTTGCGGCTAGATGCTTCCACGAATTTCATACTAGTCCCAATTGCAGATTTTTTCCAATAGCACTCAATACTAGTTCGTGATGGATCTTCACTAAGCCGGTGTAGCCATGCCAAAAAAGCAATATCATGCTTACATCTTCCTAAAACAACTTATAGAATATTTTAGAAACTTCATAGCACTCGTTGATGACATAAGCTGCGAAAAGAAATGAAAAACGTAACCATAGTGTGCCGCATAATCTTTACATTGTATAGAAATAAGTTTTTCCCCAGTTTCATCGCAAAAAGCTCCAACAGAATACGATTTTTGATGAACAAAATGTTCAGGTGTACTTCGAGCTTTCAGCAACATAATCACAAAAATCTATAAGTTCAATCTTTTTATTTATCAAATTCCTACGTTAATGAATCTCATTGCACTTCAACTCCCTTTTTCTCACTTTACGTTAACTTTGAATCCTTACGTTCACGTCAAAGATACGTTCACGTCTCACTTCAAGTGTGTAATGTGAAAATACCTCTGTCTTTAATGTGAGCAGGGACATAATCAGATTATTAAGATTTAACTGTTAATTATGGAGCTTAAAAATGAATTACGTTAACTCAAACATTCCAATTCGGTTGATATTGGGGTGACGAAGTTTGACTTTGTTTGCTCGTCTCATTTTCGTGAGCAGATTATAAATGAGATGTTCGAAAGAACTAAATGCTTTTATAATTTCGTCATACACGATAGTATTGAGGAGGGTGAAGATAAGTAGGATCAGATGCCGTCGGATAATGATTTGATTCAATCTCTTCGAGGGAATGTGAGATTACTGAACAGAATGCTAACCCTGTTAGAATGGGAGAATTTGATAGTAGCAGAGGCAATGAACTCATCATCTCCTGATTTGGTTCCTGTTATATTGCGCAGGTTCGGAAGGTTGAAAACTAAATTGAAGCACATACACTTCACTGCGGATAGAGCTCCTCAGTAGATGGCATTTTACGGATCTGTATAGGCGATGGAAAATAAGCGCTACGCACCCTGGTGACAATCTCAGTAACTACAAATGTTGACATAGTTCTTGTTCTCGTGCTTTGTATTTCTGCGATTAATGTGAATATTTGTGTTTTTAAATCATTTTAGAAAGTATGAATCGTTCGAATCCCTATTGTTCAGTTCTTCAGTGTTCTTTATGAGAAAAAAAGGTTAAATATCAATTTCCATGCTTTTCCTCAAGCTGGTGATAAATATCGTGTTTGAGTAGAAGGTGAAATTGGGGAGAAATGTGTTGAAGGATCGACAAAAAGCTTGAAAACTTAAACACAAAATATTTTCCCAATGCTTTGGAATTTTTTCAACCCTCTTGAAATTTTTTCTAACTGCTTTGAAATTTTTCTAACCGCTTTGAAATTTTTCCACCCGATTTGAAATTTTTCCAACTGCTCTGAAATTTTTCCAACTCCCTTGAAAATCTTCCAACTACTTTGAAAATTTGCCAACTTCGTTCAACATTGGGAGGGGAATTTGGAGGTGGGGATGGGATAGTCGAGTGAACTATTGCACATGTTCTATCCACTCTACTCTACCGTTTACTATATTTAGTACTATACCGTTATTTGCACGACCTGTTTACATTGTGCTAGTAGGAGAATAGTTAGTACTCGACCACTCTACTCTACCATTTACTCTACCAATGTAAGCGGCGCTATAGGGTGATAAGATGTGATAGGTACTTCTCCAGGATCAATAGATCTCGCAGTGATGTTGTGAATTGCATTCTCTGACATCGAGGTCTTCAGTATCCCTTACTGGAAACCTGGTGGTTCAAAAATTGTATCACTTTTTAAAAAACAAGTGCAGCACAGTCAGTGGCTTAATTGGGCGTGGGCGACCGCCCACGGCCTCGCGTCCTTAAGGGCCTCGCGGCCCAATGGTCCCCTTTCCCTCTAAGATGAATCATTTTATTCACAGATGAATCTATATGAAGACTTTTTTCTCTGTTGACAACGATTTCTATTTCGCACATCTCAGCCTACTTATCAATTTTCTATAGCGCAATATATTTGCAGAAATTCACAAAGACCTAAATCGTGCAAGAAACACCTACATACATCACAGTTTAGAAAAATTATATTATAATATATCTAAACTGTGCATCAGTTTACTCTGGTCGTCACCTGATGAGGATGACAAGAGCGTATCTCCGCTGCCCTAAATCACAAAGAATATTTGACTAAGCAGCGATGAACCTGTACAGGGTATCCTCAATTGCTTGATTTCGACTGTTTTTGGTATTTCTGGTCTAGATAAGGAAAAATTTTTAAAGGAGTCCTGTGCTCGATTTTTGCGAAAACACCATACACTTCATTTGATTTAGTTTAGGATGTAACTTAATTTTGATATTCGATCGATTTCGAAAGTGTGACATAACATTTACGAAAATATGTGACAACGATTGAAATTTTCACAGGAAATAATACACTATATTCATTTTTTTTGTCTCGTCTACTAAGGGTGGAAAAAAGAACTTTTTCCTTTTAAAAACAAACGCATTTTTGTCACCTTATATCATAAAAAAATAGAGATGAAAAATTTAAAAAAGAGTCTCAGTCCAGTAAAATAGTGCTTGTGAAAATTTTAATCGGTTTCAGATATTTTGGGAAATGAAAATTTATGGCTCATTTTAGAAATGGATAAAAAAATATCAAAATTTTGGTATATCTTTGAAATAAATAAAGATATTGTGAAGCCGTTTCCACTAGTGGTGTTTTCACGAAAATCGAGCCCGAGACTCCTTTCGAAGTTTTTACCCATCTAGTACCAGAAACAGCCAAAATCAAGCAATTTGGAATACGCTATACAGTTGTACAGTCTTCATGAATATGTGAGACAGCTTTTCCAATATATAGCAAAAAACAGAATGCAAGAAGTTTATCCATTCGAATTTTTTGACTATACCGGTGAGTACCTACAGCCTTTGCTGAAAAAAGTTTCTCAAAATTGAAGCTGGTAAAAAATAATCTGCGAAATACAATGTATCAGGAAAGACTTTTCTCCTCTGGCAACCCTCTCTATCGAAACAGATTTAACAGTGAGTCTAGAAGCCGACAATTTTTATTTGACTTTTACTTCATAATTCGTCACATTTATTGTATTAAATGCTAGATAATTGCGATTGTTTCTTATGAAAACCTTTTTTCATCAACTGTCCTCACAAATTTCATCTCTCCCACATATAATTGAGGTCATGGTACGCCACTGAGCACAGTGGTCCAAATTAGGTACCACCTATTTAATCGCAAATGTGATGCGGCGCGGAAGCATTTAAAGTGTAGGTACCACCTACTGTATCACGTAGATATAGGGTTTTTCACGAATGACTGAACAGGCTTTCAGTGCAGATGCAGGACATTATGGGGAGTCTAAATCAGTGTTAGAAATAAGTCCTTACTATATTTTTTCAAAGATATAGGCTTAATGGATTTTCATGAAAACTTCAATGAATGGGAATGAGAAAGTGACTAATATTCGCTTATGAAAAGGTTTGTGCAGATCTGGACTGAGAAAATTATATTGTGTATTTCTTGTAGAACACTCTGTATATACTTACATCAAATTTTCGAAAAGCGAAATTCTTCTCAGAATTTACACTAAATAACCTTTCAAACATGCTCATTTGCAATAATGGCACACTTCGAAATCCTATTTTGTGTATCATTGGGCGTGTTCACCGAACTGTTGCGGAATCGTCCGGTGACACATACGCTACAAACTCAACACGTTCTGGAGAAGCGGGCATTTTGAGAGCGCTTTCAATTTATGCTAGGTAGCGGTAGCGGAGCGGTGGCAAAATCTTCGTTCGGTAAACGCGACCATTGAATATCGGGAATTTCCTATTTTTAATTAACACAGACCTGTGAATCTTCGAAATATGCGTTAATTCTTATTGAGTTAATAAAAGTTCTCAGTGAAGGGGTCTTTTTTTGAACAAGCTTTTCAGGTTTGAAAAGAAGCAAGCTTTAAATGAAAGATTCCCAATTTCAAATTATTATTCATCTTCCAAAATTCAATTTTCTAATACCTAACTGAAACACAAATTGTACCATATTCAAAGATTTTATCCAAAACCATAAGAAAAACCAAAATTTCGAGAAAGCATTGAAGTAGATTTATTATAAAATAAAATGAACATAAATAATGCATTCAATTAACACCAATAAACTGAAAATAATTTGACAAAAAATAAAAACAAGAATTATAATATATTTTCGAAAATACCCCATCCCTTTTTTTTCTAAACTCTTTCTTGCTCTTATAATCAAAAATGCTACAGCTTTCCCAATTATTTCTCATCGACTCTGTATCTCCTTACATGCAGCTTGAATTCTATTAATGTGTTATTCCATATTTACGATTTCTGTGGAGTAAACTTTATTTTTCAAGTGACCTCACAAGTAATAATCAAAGCATGTGAGGACCTTGCAGGCCAGTCATAAGGTCCCCCTCTACTAAACCAATGATTTGGATAAACTCTATTCAAGTGAGCTACAATTTTATGCGTGAAATGTGCCGGAGTCTCATCATGCTGGAAGTATATTCCTCTCGGAATATTGTTTCCGTTATTCAATATTCACCGAGAAGCGATGTTGAGAATTGCGTTTCCTAATCTGTTTAGTATTTTGTCTGGACCAAATATGTGAATAATTCCGAGAATTCAAAATGATGTGCATGGTGTTTTACAAGATGTGGAACATAAAAATAATTTTCTCAGTCCGGACCTGCGCTACGCAAACCGTTTTAAGAGTCAATATTAGTCAATTTCTTATAACTATTCATTGAAATTTTCATGAAAATCTAATGAGAGGTTCAAGATGCCGATTGAAAGATTTTGATAAAATACATAAAACATCCTGTATCTTTTAAACGAATAGGGTAAGGATATATTTTTAAACCTGATTCAGACCCCCCTCAATGCCCTGCATCTGCACTGAAAGCTTGTACAATCATTCGTGAAACACCCTGTATATGCATGTTAGGCATATAAAGTGCGCAATTGTAAAAAATGTATTTCTCAGAAATCAGCTTCTTCAACGTATTTGCTGGATAGAGCATGTTAATATTGGAATTTTTGAATGACCATATACCATCTCATTTTCAATCGTTATGCTTGTTCAGCCTATAAGTTTCAAGAAAAGCATTCACCAAGTAGAAATATTAAAATTTTTTTCAATATATGTAGTCCAGAACGTGGTACCTTATATGTCCAACCGTGCAGTAAACTTTTATAGGTTGGTCATAAATAAATGTTTCATGTTTCATATGAAATGCCATTGTGCCATATATGCCATTTAGCTAGAAAAATCTTCGAAATCATTCGTTAGAGCCGCAATTGGTCGTATTTTATTTGATGTTCGTAATGGTATTCATTTCGATGATTACTATTTTGAATTCATCTATGTTTCAAAAAAGAGACACGAATGTTTTCTCGAAGGCGGACGTTATTTCGAATATCAAAAATTACTATCGAACATGGAAATCATTGAGATTTATAAACATAAAGACAACATGAACGGAAAAGAATAAACCTCTTTGGTGTACCAAAGAGGTTTATTGCCGCTATGTATAGCGGCATGGTTGTCGGTCTTAGAAAAAAACAAGATCAAGCCGATACGGAGTGGGTGCGATGGGCCAATCAACATCGAGCACCTAAACTCAGTACCTTCTCGTGCCATTAACCGGGTTATAAATAACACCTCCGGATCGAACCCGGCATCACTCTGAGAAATTTAGGGGTCGTGTCTTTGAGTTACAATCTCAGACCAAGGATACTCTGAAGATGCCTACCGCAGATGTAGGCGAAACGTTAAGTGAAATAATTCTTAATAGACCACAGTCAATAAGCCCGGAAGACTCTTTTAATGTCAGTACTTCTTATTCCCAAGACAATTCTTTGAAATCGTATTCAAGAAAAGTGATGAACAACAAATTCTGCGAGCGCTCATGCATGAATAAAAACGAAATAGAAAGAAATGGAATACTGATGTCGCATGCGCTTTATCGTCTTGGCCTTAACTTGACCTGAGACTATTCTTGATTAGCTTAGAAAACACATTTTCTTTTGAGACAATATGTATACAAAATATCGCTAAGATAAATTTATAAGCTACTTATAAGTTAGTGAACAAATCTGATCCAGGAGAATTAAAAAAAAAAACTGAAAAATGCAAAAGGCGCATGCTGAACAGTCGAAACATTTTTCACTGTCATTGCAGAAACCATGAAAATTTTCTTCCATGAATTCAGGTGCCAAATCGAGTTAATAATTTTTCAAATCTTCTTCTGCTTTTTCAACTGGTGGTCGTTCAACTCGAGTATTTTCAAATTTCATAAAACTTTTGAAGTGATCCGAAAATTTTTCAATTTCTATTAATATTAGACTTCTTATATTCCAACAATTTGTTCACATAATATTTTTTCTGCTTCTGGAGGCCCCTTGAGCCGGAGGCCCTCGGCGCCCGCCGACCCGCCAACCTGGCCAGACCGGGACTGAGAAAATCACTCTAGTGGATACCGCTTTGATAGTCATAATCATAATATAGCCTTTATGGATAAGGAGCTTAGTTCTGGAGTTCATCAGGGATCAAATCTAGTTCTATTATTGTTTATCATTTTTATAAACTCTTCGGGTAGGTAGTAAGTATCTGGAATATTAGGATGATTTGAAGCTTTACTTCAGTGTTTGTTGAATGGCAGATCTTCGAAGTGTTCAGTCAAATCTGAGGTTTATATACGTCAGGTGCTTGTAAATTGTAGAACGGACACATTTTGAATTTGAAAAAGTGCTTCACGCTCACTAATACACGGTGAATGAATACAGCCTTTTACCTTCGTCTATCATCTTACGGCCATTTTCAATAACCTATCTATCCACCGAAACGTTTGATAGGTAGCTATTGCGCATGATACTTACTAGATGTTTTAATGCTCAGTATCTATCTAACGACCGTTTCAGTGGATAGATGGGATATTGGAAACGGCCGTTAGAGAACACCTCATTACTTCTGGAGATCAGAATCGTGTCCTTGGAGTCCTATTCTATTGCGAATTCAGCTTCCTTTTTTATGGCACTGAGAAGATTTATTGATTTATCTGTTCTCCAGGTTTTTCCTTGCTTTTCGTCATTGAATTGAAATTTACTAATTATTATTTCTGTTTTTAAATTGAAATTATTATATTTTTCATCTATATCTCCTAATCTGTTTTCCATAAAACTGAAATTTTTCCTCAACTCAATTTTCATGCATGTCAATCATCTACCAAATAATCCGCAATTTTCATAGTGTTTTTCTTTTTTTGTTATAGTTCTTCGTGTTTTCCTCTACCTAATTTTCTTCATTGTCAAGTTCATTCCTTCAAATGCTTTCTTGAAAACTCCGTACTCACCTGGACCATTTTCGACGTCTATATAGGATCACAATATCGGCATTCAGAATATTTCACAATAAACAGAGTAGTTCAATTTCCTCGACATCTGACATCAGTGTAACATCTTCTGGGTAATGAAATTGTTTTTGTGTGCAAATATGTGTAATTTATTTACATAACTTTCACCCTAATGTATACACGAAGACTAACTCTAACTTATGCACACGATTACAAATGTATTTTCGATTCAAAATTTAATATTTAAAATATAAAATATTTATTCGTCCTATTCAGAAACTGACTAACTCGAACTCCACTTCGCGATTCTTTTATATCCCATACATCTATCTCAGGAGGGTGTTTCTATTCAGACTTTTCGATTATTCGACGATACAGTCGCGAGCCCTCCAGCATCGGCAAAGTCGTATTCAGGGGATCCGGACTTTACAGTGTTATATATTTCTAGGTATGTTTTAATTAATACAACAATTTACATGATATGTAGAGTAATCCAGGTATGATGAGGATCACGATATAATATAAGGGGATATATGGAAATTTTTCGAAATTTTGCCTTAGAAATTAAATAATTACGATGGAATTATAGGTATCATGCTATTCCTATTTATGATCAAATATATTTTGGGAGAATTAAGCCTTTTCAGCAACTTCCCAGGGTTACCACAAGGAGCATTCCAATAATGGGAATTCTCCTAGCTAAATTCATTATTTGTCCTGAGAAAATCATTAGGAAAAATTGTTTCCCATCAATGAACCAACAGCAAAAACTTCGTTATTGTTCCGGAATCTATAATCTATATCACTCCCCAGCTTATGACTGCGGAGCTGATCAGCAAACTGTATAACGTATATAAAAGTAATTCTGGCTCATCAGTAGCGTTTATGAAGTTTGATGAAGGTCTTCATATACTTCAAAACCGTATAAACCACCCCGTTTCAGCATAACATGTGTGAAAATGGGGCTTTATTAATATTATCAATTAATTTCAATCAATTTCATAACAGTATTTTGGATCAAAGTTAGTTCAAGTGCAACCTCTATTTGTTCAAAATAACAAAATAAAATAACATTCGAACATTTCATTTATTCACTTGAAGTAATACTTTTTGTGTCGAAAATTTAATCTAATTCTGAGTCGCTGACGCCACTGTCAATCATTTCTTAATCTTTACCAAAGATTGGCCCACTGTCTTGGCAGTTAACTCCTGCACCTTCTCCCCATATAGCGTTACAAAAAGACTCAGTTTTCTGCAGGTGCATGTCGCAGTGCATCCTTTTTTGCAGATACAAAAAATTATCTTCATTAAATCTTGTGGTGCAGGTTTTTTTTTGCATTTTTGTGGACTGCAAATATCCATTGGTACTATCCCAACCCCAATCAACTGAATTGAGAGCTCTATTACATAGCCAAATTTAAATTTGGTAATAAGCTCTTACTGTGCATCTGATGTGGGTGAGAGAGATGCGAATTTTACAGCAGAACTTTTGGTTGTGGCTTTGATAGATGAATCGTCCGCATTGTCTCGAGGAACTCTTGTAAATCTGATATATTTTAATTTTTTTTCGGTTCGTTTCTTCAGGTGCTCCTTATAAAATGATTGCACAGTATCTCCCAAAATTTAAAAGAACTTGTTTGGTTTTTTCACAACAACTCCTTCATTTTTAAGATACCGTATCCATTCAAAAACCATTTTGAAGAAAATTTGAAAAACTATAAACCACATTGATCACCTCAATTCAAAATCTCTAGTTTTCGAACGGTTAAGGGTTAAAAGCCACAAAAAAGACGATTTTTGCGCCATCAATCTAACTTAAAATAGTGAAATCTTTTTCAATTTTCATGGTACATGAAAAAAACAAAATCAGCATTTTTGTTGAAAAAACCATACATTTTTGTACTGAATCAGTTTTTTCGTATCTCTGGTCATTTACGACTTACACGGAGAAAGAGGCAGATCTACTTTGATTTAATTTTTTTACAAACTATGCATTTTAAACCAGTCAAACTTTGTGAGCATATGGACAACAATAAAATAAACGGTTTTGTCGATGAAAATCGATCCATTTCAATTCTGGTAGATGTGGGGTTAGTTTTATTACCTATTTTTTTGTAAAAAATATGAGTCGCCAATCTTTTTTGCATTGTATTTCGCTGAGTTTATGTGCAATCGACTTTTAACACCCTTCATTTCGAAGCTCTTTCGAAGCACTACAAAAAATGTTACCAGCATTATTCCCGTCACATCAATAGTTTTTCCGTAATTTCAAAATTCATGTATCGATTCGAGCATTCACGAAAAAAATGTTGACTTTTACTCACGATATCTTATCTTGTGTTGCACCTGTAATAATTCTAAGAAACTTATGGCGGTATTCTGCTTTCATCTGTAAGCGAATCTGTAACTTTTCATAAGTTTACAGGACAATTACGATTCTCGACGCTTTCTATAAATCTGTAGCTTACAGGTGATCGGAATCATATCGAAAGGTATATTGTGAGGTTATGTTGAATGATTTGTTTTAGTCACAGAATATAAAAAACTTTACTAAACTCAACTACTTTTGTAATTCATCTTTGAACTTCGGTTGTTAATTTCTCTTTATCGTTGTAACGAACACGAATTGAACATAAATATATCCAATAATCAAAACTTACGAGCCAAAATGATATTAAAATAAATTCTATTCTATGATCTTATTACGAAGTAGTTACGATCTTATTAGGGAGTAGTTCAAAATTGACACTTCTAATACGAGAGTTACAGAAAAACTTTCAGAATGTCATAATTTACGAATCTGTAAGTCAACCACATACAGATCCATCGATAAATTACAGATCAATCGTACGCTACAGATTCGTAGCTTACAGAAAAAAAGCAGAATACCGCCAATAATCCCTTTGTTTTTCTATACCTAAACTACAAATATCTTTCCTACAATTTATTTCGTTCAATGCATAGTTTTTGTGTTATTCGTGAATAACCGTCCCAAGAAGTGTAATTTTCCAATGAAAATGTCATGTTTTCAATCACGAATACCTAAAAAAGGAATTGAGTTTTCGAAAAAGCTTTATGAGACATTTTTTGCTAAGAATTAGGAATTAAGTCTTTCTTCGACTCCCGGTGTTAATTGGACAAAAATAATGTCTACCCCCGAAAAGGGTTGGGACCCACCCCGAAACCCACCCCTAAGATAAAAGCATACTTCGGCATAGGGTACACTTTGTTTCTTGAGCTATTTCCTACCTACTGTAAAAAATTCAAGTAAATTGATGCATCTTGAAAGAATTCGTAACAAATATCCTCATTGACTGGACTAATAGTAGGTATATTGCCCGGGAATGCCCTTTAAGGAAATACCTACGACCATTCAGAGACATTGTAAATGCGACATCTTCAGCACTGGATGTGAAGCTCTAATTAAAGTCCTAATCACATCTCTCGTCGCAAATTTTAATCACAAATTTACTTACCTTTTTACTTATATCTGTAAGTATGTCTTTCCTTTTTATTTTTGTTAGTTGTATTTTTTTATATACAGTCTCATAACTAGTGAATCAAACAACACACCACGATAGAGTAGACCAAATACTATCGAATGACACAAACATTAGTTCAGCGAAAATGAACCGTTTAATAAGTAATTACAATTTTATGAATATAGGTACCTAATATTGTCGATTTCGAACAATTTTTTCATTTGCAGGGCCAGTATGATTTTTAAAAAAGCAATTTCAGCCCAAATTAACCTAGATTACTGAATTATTTCTCCTAATTGAAATTATTCAAAATAGTTAATCGAAAACCTCAATGAATTTAAATTAAAACAATACTTTCCTCCAAATATTTCTCATTACTCTGAATAAACCCTCCTTAGTTTAAAAAAATTATACCATTTTTTTTTGCAAACAGTAATTTTTGCTATCATGATGCGAAAGAATCGCACACGTGGTTTTAATTCAAGCCCGCCAAGGAGAATTTTAGAACAACGCAAAGAAGCAACTTTCTTCCTAACAGAGTGTTCGAAACGTGGAACCGACTCCCCAGTGAGGTTGTGAATTCAGGAACAGTCAACACATTCAAGAACTCTCTAGATAGATGGTCTGGCCAGCAACGGGAATCAGTTTCGGTTGTGTAATATTTTGACTGTGTGGTGATATGAATATTTCCTTTTTTCTTCTTTTCTTGTATAGCTTCTCGAATATTCTCTCAGTTTCATTTTGTAATTTTTTTATCATTTTTGAGTTTATAGGTTTACCCCTACTCTTGTCAATTTCTAATAATAATAATAATAATTTCTGGAACCGCTGAACAGCGTAACATTTGAAATTTTTTATGGTTCGTAGATCGTGAAATACCAGTTCGTCGATCAATGTATACAGTTACTTAGTACTTTTACTTAATATATCATCAGTTTAGTTTCTCCACGGAAGTAAAATCTTGTCTGGAACTCGTTTTCTTTGCGGATAGTTTTTTGAACAGCCAATCGCTGCTTTAAAATTGAGGTTTGAAATGCCTTTTAGCTCTTCCCACATTATTCCGATGAACTCCTGAACAGAAATTCTTACCACATTCTCAGCCTTAGATGTAGGTTGTTGGATACGCATCTATTGATTCTTTCTTCATACGTTGAGTAATTATTATTAACCACGTAACTTAAAAAAATAATTTGAATTGGAAGTGTATATTGTTCTGTTCATTTCCAAATTCATGTTCCTATTTCATTCAGAATTCACCAGAAAAATATCACATCGCTGAGTTACTGAATTGGAAATATTCCGCATGCAGTCCTGGAAAAATTGAATGGGATATTGAATTCTCATTTGTCCTCATTGCCAACCAGATACTCGTTTACTTATAACTAATTTCGAATTATGACGACTGAGAAAAAATCGTCGGAACGGGATTGGAACTGTAGCATTAAATCTCGAATCCGAAAAGCGAAAGCCACTCAATTATACTTTATCTTTCACCTACCAGAAGTCCACTCCGTCCTATGGATCTTTCACAAGTTCCCGACGCACGCGCAGTCAGGACAGAGGTGGTGGCGTAACAGAAGTTAAACACAGGGTAGCGAGCTCTGATCCCGCCCATGGATCAGGAGACGGCGCCTTTTCACAACCCTCTCCTTCCCTTACCAACCCTCGAATAGCGGAAGGCGTCATATGCCGCCGCCAGGGAAGCTTTATGCTGATGCTGGGAGATGAACTAGTAGAATCTGCGCTCGGAGCTGAACGAGTCGTTATAGAGTGCAAAAGAAGGAGTTGAGTATTATCAATTAGTGACAAACGTTGTTGAGAAAAATTTTTGTAATTCAGGAAATAGGTGAGTTTTATTTTTACTCAATATTATGTCAATTCACATTCACGAAATTGAAATCGGTCGACTGATCGGCACAAACATAATCTGCTTTTTCATCTTCAGTTGAATGTTGAAATCTCTTAGAACTTCTTCTGTGGCAACACATACTATTATGTTTCGATTGAAAGAGTATTCTGGTTTTCATTTTGTTTTTGAAAGAAAATGCTGCATCTTTTCTGGAGAAGCCTTAATTTATATATAAATTTCACCTAGACTTTTCCGAAAATATACGAGAAGGTACCAGAAATTTCAACTTTTAAATAAAACCTCTGAGAATTACTATAAGACCTCGGAATCAATTCTGCTTTAGTGAAAATAAGTTGAATAATCCAGAACTTGACATTAACAATGAAAGTCTCTTTTTTTTCTCCAATGTCTCGAGCTATGACACTGTAAATCTTTATCACATATTCATGTGATCCTCATGAAAAACCATGAAATTACTCCTTCAGAATTGAGCAGAAATTCAAGTGGTTCTTGAACTCTCGATAGAAACTTGGTTACTGACCTATTTTTGTGGGAGGTATCCTCACAAGAGATAACACTCATAAAACACTAATCATAAAAAATAATTTCAAAGATATTTATGATGGAAATAAATGTGTACCACCTAAAATATAACAATAAAAAGCAATTAATATATATATATATATATATAACAAACGTAATGAATTCATTTTTTTTTTTATCAATTCAGAAAATGTGTCATATGATCTGACGAATCGCAACCTCATAAATAATGGGAGTTAGGAAATCGTCTCTGGTCATAGGACGATATCCCTAGGATTCCAAAATCACAATGGAATATAAAACGCAATCATAAAGAAGATATATTATGGGCGATCATTTGAACATCCAATTATAAGAATTGTCTTTCGTCGTCGAATCACTTCAATCATACATACATACATAATCAGAATATAATATGGAACTATCAATATAGAACAAGGAGATACATATTACATGAAGGAGCCAATATCTCTTCAAACATTGTTTGTGACAGAATAATTTCAGTTATTTATCGGATATCTAGGGATGGCCTCTAAGATAAAATAAAATGCTTTTGAATAAGAGAAAAGAACATGTAACGACGATCAATAAAGAATATGACATGGGATTATGATAAAATCCTTCACGTACCTATAAAAGGCCATTCAAGAGGTTAAGCATTCTATTCCTTTGAGAGAAAATGGACCATGAAAAACGGAGAGGAAAAAAACGAATATGTCTAACTCATCAGTGAGTGAATATTGCATAGAATATATATAGAAAATATCAATATATAAGTTAGTTCGGAAAAGAACCCGATATATCAGTAAATATGCTTACATCTAACCAATGAGAAAACTAAAATTAGCCTCGTATATATGACTATTGTATTATATGAAAATATTTCATTGATTTCGATAAAAATTCTACGAATTAGAGAAAATATAATAAGATACACTTAGAGAAGGATCATTCTAACACTCGTTCTTTCAAAAACTGGACACTTCGTGACTCGTTCTGCACTCCTAACTATCATAAGGATGAGTAAAGGATGACATACGATAAATGTATTTCCAAGAAGCAGTCGATTTGATATCGAAATTTTTTTCAATGAAATATCATTATACCTAGTTCTAGTTACAGTATATGTGAAATACTCAATCAATTCATTCCTCGGTCGAAAATACCTATAACTTAACTTACCTTCAGTATTCGAAAAACACGGATATTTTTGTCTGTACTAATAGACCGTTTACAAAAAAACTGTAGGTACAGTATTCTGGTGAAATGAATGTGTGACACCTTTCTGCCAAACTCATGACAATGAAAATGTCTCGAACACAATAAATAATTGTAAAACAATCAACACCAGAATATATTCTAATATTTCAACAAATTACAAAGAATCTGTCCTAATTTGTGAATGATTATACGATAAATTCTTAAATTGGCGAAACAAAAATCTAATCAGTTCATACACCATATAAACTGCTCCACATGAGTTAGGGATATTGACTTAAATTGCAAAAAAATATAGTTTAAATAATGAGATTATGTGATGAAAATTCATATTAATATGATTTCAAGTTGCAGAAAATAAAATTAATTTTAGCCTGTAGGTCTGCAGGGTATACAGGGTGGTTAAGAAAAATCGAATAAAATAACGAAATTTTATTCATAGAGAATTCAAGCATTTTAAGACTGTCAATGGCCTCCACGGGCATCAATAACAGCTAGACATCTTCTTTGCATACTACACACAAGGTTGTTGATCATTTCTTGAGAATATTAAAAGAGTCTTCCGGCTTATTGGCCGTGGTCCATTAGGAATAATTTCACCTAACGTTTCGCCCACAACTTCGGTAGGCATCTTCAGAGGATTCTCGGTCTAAGGTTGTACCTCGAACGTTGAATTTCTGACACTGACGTGTTCGAACCAGAAGTGTTATCGACACCCCGGATAATGGCGGGAAAAGGTGGTGAGTTTACGTTCGAGATGCTGATTGGCCCATCTCCCCCGTTCGTATCGGCTTGATCTTTGTTTTTTCCAAGGTCGGTAACCAGGCGCTATGTAAGAAGGGAGTCTCTCATCTTCTTTTCATATTATTTTTGTGTCTATACATTTCAATGGCTTCTATGTTCAGCCTGGGATAGTAATTTTTGATATTGGAAATAATCTCAGCCTTTGAGAAATCTATGTTGTGTCCATCTGTAAGAACATGTTCCACTAATGCGGATTCTTCTGTATGATTCAGTTGACAGCATCGTTCGTGCTCCTTGATTCTCGTATTGATACTTCGCTTTGTTGTGCCAATATAGACTTCGCCGCAGTCACAAGCTATTCTGTAATTACCGGCTTGTGGAAGAGGGTCGACTTTGTCTCTGGTTGTTCTGATCATTTTCCCAAGTTTTTGTGTCGGCTTATAAACGGTCTCGATGTTGTGTCTTTTCAGTATTCTACCAATTCTATCTGTGACCTTGGGAATGTATGGTAAGATGGCTCATTCGTTAGGTGTGATTTGTGATGTGTTATCATCACGTGTGGAAATTTTTGGTCTTTGCCCTCTAAATTTCTTTGGCATTATATCCATTGGCGATGAATGCATGCAGTGAATGTTCAAGTTCATCCTCCAGAAATTACGGCTCGCCTAATCGTCGGGCTTTTTCTACGAGTGTTTTGATAACTCCTCGTTTCTGTTTTGGGTGATGATTGGACTCCTTGTGTAGATATCTGTTAGTGTGGGTTGGTTTTCTATAAACCCTGTGTCCAAGTTTCCCATTAGGCTTTCTAGTTACTAAAACGTCTAGAAATGGTGGGGCACCATACTTTTCAATTTCCATTGTGAATTCAATATTTGGGTGCCTACTGTTGGGATGGGTTAAGAAGGCTTGCAATTCTTCATTTCCGTGACTCAAAAAGACAAAAGTATCGTCGAATGGTTTCTTTGATGCCAATTCGATAGCACTTTGTTCGAATTTTTCCATGAAGAAATTCGCAATTGCAGGACTTAAGAGGGTATACCATGGCGACACCGTCTATTTGTTCATAAAACTCGCCTTTCCACTGAAAGTAGCTGGATAATAGGCAAAGTTCAAAGAGCTTTGCTACGTCATTCGGTAATATACCCGACACGTAGTTCAGCGATTCCCTGATGGGAACTAATGTGAACAGAGACACAACATCAAAACTAACGAGTTGGTCGTTTCGTCCCAACTAGGTGTTCTGCAGCTTTTCTACAAACTGAGTAGAGTCCTTTACAAATGATTCTGTATTTCCTACATAAGGTCTTAACATTCGTTAAAACTTTGGCTGAGACGTATGTTGGCGAGTCGAAGGCTGAGATTACGCAAAAATCATAAACAGAAAAAGGGAGACCCCTTTCTCACATAGCGCCTGGTTACCGACCTTAGAAAAAACAGAGATCAAGCCGATACGAAGCGGGAGCGATGGGCCAATCAGCATCGCGCACGTAAACTCACCACCTTTTCTCGCCATTAACCGGGGTGTCGATAACACTTCCGGTTCGAACACGTCAGTGTCAGAAATTCAGCGTTCAAGGTACAATCTTAGACCTTAGACTCTTTTGATATCAATATATCCAGTCGTGAAAGAATTAAACTATTCATTTCTTGAGGAATTTGGTTCCATAAACGGGGCAGAAGCTCTCTCAGATCATTTACCAATTCTTGGGTAGGTTGATGATTATCTAATTTTCTTTGGAGCATATCCCATGCATGTTCTATGCAATTCAAATCTGGCGATTGCGGAGGTATTGGTAAATGTGGAATACCAAGCTCCTCGCGCGCATTCTCAACTATGGCTGCACGGTGCGTTCTAGCGTTATCGTCTGGAAATTGAAAAGTTTCACCAATAGCAGCGTAAAAATTGGTCAAAACATCGTCAATGACATGCTCCCTATAGTGTAAGGCGTTCATATTCCCAGGACAAATGTGTAGATCTGTGCGCCCGTTGAAACATATCCCGGCCCATACCACAACATTACCCCCCGGAATGGATGGACTTCTTGGACATAGCGACGATTACGGGGTATGCGTGGGATTGTCCATATCCTTATTTTTCGAGAATCTGAAAATGACTACCATATCTGGATTCATCAGTGAAAAGGACACTACGCCATTGATCGTTCCAAATGATATGTTGCCTTGCTCATTCCAGTCTTTGACGCTTATGGTCACGTGTTAATGGAACTCCTCTTAATGGACGTCTAGAACCTAGATTCACCTCTCTCAAACGTAGTCTGATGGTTTCGATGGAAACTTGGACCCCATCTGCATTTTGAAGAGCTTTCTTCTCGCCGAAACGGTGATCCTGAGTAGGTGTTGTTTTTTGTCGCCCACCAAGCTTTGGTCTTTCCAACCCGGAACCTGTCTCACTGAACCTATTGCAAAGTCGAGATATCACACTTTGACTGACTTGGGGAGTTTCAGCTACAACAACCTGAGTTAGGCCACCCTGTAGCATTCCGATAGCTTTATTAGCCTCAGTGTTTGTTAATTTACGCCTTGGTATTTTCAGAAAACTCGTTGATAAACTAACTCTTGTGGAGCAGTATACTATCTTATAGATTCATAGTTCTATGAATTGAACGTAAATTGATTATAGATAAAACTCAACTAGTGTTTTCCAGTCAGGTGCACCTGAGGTGCCTGCTAAGCCGCGACTTGACGCAAGGTAGTTCACGTTCACGCCCTCGATATCGGGAACGCCAAATAATCTTCGCTGCTGTCAGTGTGTGCAGCTCCGCAAATTATGGTTGTGCATCAGGTGAAAGGAGAAGGAAGCGAGTGCGCTTGACACACCGTTTACTGAAACGGACAAAATCGAAACATGAAAACCAAGGGAATTTAATTTCTTACTCAGGCGTCCAAAGATTGGCTAAATTTTATACTCAAAACATAAAAATGCACACAAAAATATAACTCAGTAACTTTGTTGCCTGAATGTAGGGGGTAGTATGCGTCAAATATGGTAGTTCTGATTTTTTGTAGACTTGTGTATGATATTTTTTTTAAATTTTGGCTTTTATCACCCTGAAGCACGGGTTTTTGAAAAAACTTCTTCGGCGTTTTCAAAGAAGCCTAAATTTCCTATAAAATGATATCGGGGGTGTTTCCGTAGACACAATAGTTTTTCATATACAGTCTTTCAAAGTTTATCATTTTTCCGAATTTCACAATTTTTCACTATTGTCTCCTTTACACTAATTATATTATTAGTATAATATACAGGGTATAGTTACCCTGTACTTTTATGATTTGATGTTAAAAACGAAAATGAGGAGTGTGAAAGATGATGTTTAAGCAAAGCAACAAATAATGAAGTTACTGGAGTAATAAGTTCTGGTAATTAAAAGAATAAAAATGAGATTTATTCTACCTTTCGGATTGATGTCCTTAGTTTTCCACCATATCCACTTTTATAATGAAAACGTAAATAAATTCTATATTCAAATGCAGAAGGGAACTTTGAAGATTGAACTGAAAAATGATATTATGTACAGAAAGAGTGGAAGACGAAAGAAAAACAAATTATTCAAGTTTCATTGTTCGGTTCTTCAGTTTTTTACAAGCTTGGACTGACAGTGACTCAACCAGGTCTTGCTCGCATTGCATTAATGATTATAATATATAAACACCATTATAAAGGTGTGTATTTTCATAATCGGAATTACATTAAAAAAAAATACGTCAAATACAGAACATCTTTTGCCTTCATTGCCGTCATAACCCTCAACATTTATCTTACAATAAAAAATTTCATTAAGAATAATAATAATCTCAGAATTACAATAATCACTTTCAATATTTGTATGAATCTCAATATCATTCTGTAAATTGTAGGTAAACATATATTTCTAGGAGCTGCAAATCAGGAATGTTCTTTACGTAAAAAATGTATGTAAACATTTCATGTACCGTCGGGGTGAGATTGATCATGAAAAAGAGTTTTTCGCATTACTGTAGGTAGGCACCCCAAAATAAATATTTCTTGTCAAAATGTTGTTGTGATAAATTTCATTATCTTAAACAACGTGCAATGATCAGAATTTGCAAAAAAAAAAATTACTGAAACTTAGGGTGTGTTTGATCACACAAAATTTAATGCATAGCATAAGCAAGGAATGACATACAAACGGATCAATCTGACCTAGCTGTTATACAAGTTTTCATTTAATTCATGAATTGGTTGAGGCTTTCACGGCCATCTTTTAATTTCACTTGTTTTTTCGAGTATTTGGGCCGTCGTCGTAGATTCATGCTCGACATTTCGCCAGTTCGAGTATTTGGCATCTTCAGGATTTATTCTTTCAGGAGAGGTTCTTGCTGAATTGAGCTGCTTGATCAGCTGAATGAATCTACGTCGACGGCCGAAATGCCCGAAAAAAAGGAACACAACTGGTGTTTGGAACCAGGCGTATTGACCATACATGGTCAGTTATCTGTCAGAAGATCTACCCCTAACGTTGCTGGATCATAGTCTGGATATATTTCGTCTACCCAATTTTGTCTGGTAATGTCTTGGTATGATTTATTTGCTATAGAATTCAACAAGGTGCTTAGTAAAGCCGTATTCTTTCGTTGCTGTGTAAAAATGATAAAAAATCTATTGATCAATCACGCCCCACTAGCATGATCAATCTGACCCCAACGAATAAATATGAATATAAACTCACAATGTTTTATTCCAAAGAACTGAATCTCAGAATATAGCAACCCGAAACATAAATAAATAGAGCCACAATGCTAAAAAATTCAATACTAGATCATTGGCATACTTATCACTGAAAGTTCTAGAAGTTAAATATGCTAGTTAAACTATCCGCAAACTTCAACTCAACATTTTTTATTCAAAAAAAACGTGATATCGATTCGAGACATACACTATGTTATTCTACCATGATTTATCTACATGAGCTACGGGCGACTTACCGAACTACCTAGGTTGCGTTCATAAACTTACTCAGACAGAGTAAGCTCTCTTTACTCTGAAGCGTTCAAAAACTTACTTTGTCTTCCTCGGAGTATACTCTGTGAACGTTCATAAACTTCCTCTGATTAAGCTCTGCATACTCTGCTATTTGGGAGAGTAAACACATACTCTGACAGCTATGACGTACGATTTTCATTCTGTCCAGGAGATAATGGAGTTTCGAAAAGAGTTTCTCCTTGTATTGTAGAACCTAGAGTCGTCCGTTCAAGTTCAAATAGGTAAATCGAAACGAAAAATCTCACAATAACTGTTTTTTGTACCTGATTAGAAATCTACATTGATATTTTGTTATATTCAAGAGTTAAGATCTGTCAAGGTTCATTCATATTTCGCTTTATCTTTTATAGAATATTTTTTAACTTCCTTGAATGAAACTATTGCTGGTTACGAAGTATTTAATTTTTTCTGGCGTAAAGTCAATGAATCAACAAAACATGTTATAACCTTTTTTAATTTTCTGCTTGCAAGAAAAGATTACAGACAATGATATCCTTTTTCGCTGTTTCTGTCTCATTAGAAGTATTTCAACGTCCTGACAACATTTATCAATTCCCTCACAATCATAAAAAAACACGGTTGTGCTCTGCTTTTAAAATTAAAAAAAAATAGACTATACTTGGAAAACACAACTAAAAATGTACGACTAGAGAGAATTTTTTCCTTAAACTTCTATTAATCATTCACGATAGCAACAATTCAATATTAAAATGATATATAAAAAATTTATATACAAAAGTATTATTCATAACCTATTATACCTTTGTTCGCATGTTTGAATGACATTGGTCAGAGTAAGATTGTGAACGACGAGTGTGGAGTAAAGACCGAAGTATATTTCTGATCATATGGCCATACTCTTACTCTACTCTCTGAGTAAGTTTGTGAACGCAGCCCTATTGGTTTGAGCGGTAGATTTGAATTTATGGGAATTCAACTTTGTTATCAATCTCACCCCAGGTTATCAATCAACTTTTGATTTAAATAAACTTCTTTTTGATTGATTTTGCTCAGACTTCGACTAGGCAGGTCGCGGTTCGAGTCTCTGCCTGGAAAGAAATTTATTGAACACACCGGAACGTTTACTTTTTTGTAATATACGAAAGATCACAATACATAGCAAGAATATCTACTATGGTTTCATAGATACCTAATGAAGATTGATTCAATAAAAAATAGACCACCGATAACTGATGGTTATTTATGCGGTCATTATTTCCACGCTCCGATATGTTACCTATTTTTTCTTATCAAAAAATTTTTGCATTCTTGTACCGGTTTGTTTGATGTCTCTTATACCTAATTCATTAAACATTCCAAATTGAAACCTCAATTTCGCGAGTATGTTCCTAGTTTTTTTCAGTTGCCAATAAAAAGTATACAGGTTAAAATGGTTTGAATTTATTCTCACACATGCTGAAACATTTATTTATTTTATATTTATAACTAAATAATGATCAAAACCTAATCAAACCTTAGTCGAAAGAATTTCATATCATTATATTCTGAATATCATCTTCCCGTCCAATGAATATTGAAAATGTGATGGCTGGAACTTTGCTGAAAGTTCAATGATATCTTTGAATATCTTTATGTTTTTTTTTACATTTAATAAGACCTCGATTGAGAATAGCGTCAAAAATTATGTGGATATGTAGTTAGTTCTCCCCGAAATATATCATT
The DNA here is from genome assembly GCA_038502775.1 of Hippodamia convergens. Classification (NCBI taxonomy): domain Eukaryota; kingdom Metazoa; phylum Arthropoda; class Insecta; order Coleoptera; family Coccinellidae; genus Hippodamia; species Hippodamia convergens. The sequence goes on along the minus strand of JAVSIQ010000026.1, from coordinate 113,414 downwards.
ATTTATTTCATGTTTTTTCATCGTGCGAGAAAAATTGTATTATCGATCTGATTCCAACTCATTGAGTGTTCAATAAGAGTTTTTCCATCAATTAAAATTGAACACGAATAATTTCAGTTTGAATATTTCGGCGAAGATGTAGGTACTGAGATAAACTATTGTGCAAGTAACCACCCAATTGAATCACATCATTGAAATATCATCATTTTTTATTAATTGATTAAATTTTTCATTTCAGCCATGGATTGTAGTGTAACACAAACGAACACAATGTTACAATCTCTTCATCAGTCGCGTTCACCGGAAATGCATCACACCAATGGTAAGTAACTGTAGTGACAAATTGAAACTTTTTTGATTATACATTGAGAATGAAAAGTCGTGTTGACCACTTTAATGATGACTAATAGAATGAGTTCAGATAGCTTTCAACATCTCAAAAAAAAACTACTGCGCCGGCGTTCTGTTTAATATATAAAGTACTATCAAGAATCATAGAAATAAAAGAAAAGTTAAGAAAACAGACCAGGGATGTTGCGGATATTCGCATCCGCATCCGTAAATGCGGAGCTTCCACATAGATTTCTTCTTCCGCATCCGCATCCGAATCCGCAAAAACCAATGCGGATTTTCATGCGGATGCGAATGTAATATAATTTGTGAGTTGCGCAGAGTCGCCATCTCAGGGCCAACAAAATATGTTAGTGTTGCGTTTAGAAATTGCTAAAAATATACTTTTTCAATTTTGAAAGTGTCAGAAAGATGCTAGTTTTTCACTGTTACTTCTTTCTGTAGCTATTTCTGAAACCGAAACATCTTCATCCAAGAGGGTGGAATTTCCAACGCACCCCTCTATTCTGTTTATATTCATACTGGTAATTCTCTTTTCGAAACACTTTCCAAATACATATTTTATGATACCATCTGTTTTTTTCTGGTAAGTCCGAAATTCCAATCCGTCTCCTTTCTAACCACCGCCTGTGGTCCCAGTCCCAAGATTTCTTATCGCCCGTGATATTGAAATTTTATATTTTTACGATACCCGTTGTTCCAGAAGCATTTGAAATTTTGAAGGAAAGTTCAGGGAAAATGAATTATGATTCGCGAATCGGGGGAAACATTTTTATCTGAATTGCGTAGTTTTTGGTTGTTGCGGTTTTTTTTTTTATTTGACCGAATATTATCTACTGCCTAATAAATTCAGAGATATCCCCAAGAAAAAGAGCCAGAGGTTCGTCCCGATCAGTAAGAATTGTCCACGTTTATTTACCTAAACAACCCGGGTTGTTGCAAGCTCATAAAACGTTTATAGGGGCTATAAAATTCGCCTAGTTTGACGATTTTTGGGCATCTGTTGATGATAAAGATTAAAAAAATTTCATTAGTAATTCCGATAACTCAAATGCTAGAGAAAAAAGTTGATGAATATTCAGCAAAATCACAAGAAATAGATCCCATTCGACAGGCCGTCACGACTCTCAAAAATGAACTATCAACAAAGTTCTCCAGTTTGGGAGAGAACAAATTATTTATCATCGCTACATACTAAGATCCTCGATATGAACACAAATTTTTCACACCGGTAACCGAGGAGAAGATTAAAGATGATATTCAGATTATAACAATGGCAAATACTGAAAATGACGATTTTCCCGTTTTCCAAAGAGCCAAAAGAATAAAAATGACTGATTCCACGGAAAAGAATATGGAACAACTAGGACGAGGGCCATCAGGTTTCGTCAGACAGCCATGCTGGAAAAAGGACCTTGCTTTGATGAGAGATGAGGGTGAAGAAGTACCAGAGAATGGTAGTACTGAAGCTGTTCTAAGAAGAGCATTACTTTCTTACCGCGCTAAAAAAAGAGTCAATGTGAATGACAATCCTCTCAAGTGGTGGAGTGTTCATCGAGAGGAGTTTACGATATTATCATCGATAGCACGAAGATTTTTGTCCACTCCACCAGGCAGTGTTCCTAGCGAACAAATATTCAGTAGCGCGGGTTTAATTTACGAACCTCTGCGTACCGCCTTGAAGCAGAAAAGGCGGCAAAATTACTTTTTATAAAGTATAATGCTCCAACTTTCAACTTCTCTTACTAATATGAAAATAAGTAAGTGAAGTTAAAAAAACATGTAAATTCTTACACTTGATATACTTAATACTAATTTACTTCAATAAAAATGTTAATAACTGCTTTATCGTTGTTTTAATTCTTTACTCATATACTATTTCTATATAAGATCTTAAACATCCGCATCCGCGGATGTGAGTTTTCGAAAATCCGCATCCGCATCCTCGGATGTGAAAAAAACGGCATCCGCAACATCCCTGGAACAGACTGCCATATACAGGGTGGTTGTGCGACTTGTCCATATATTCTTATGTTACGATAGGTTTTTCAGGTCAAAAAAAATTAATTTTTCGTGAACCATTTTTTTCTCATTGAGAAAAATAGACGTTTCGAACTTTCATACACAGAACTATACTTCCCGTCAATAAATTCCGGACAGGCAAAATTTTTGTCAAATTCCACTCCCTGTATCTTTTTTCGTGGTGCTGCGATTTTGTTGAAATTTTCACAAGGTGTAGTATTGGGTTTGTTATATTAACCTGAAATTAAGTTTGCAAAAATACCTGTAGTTTATCCGTTATACAGGGAGAAACAAAACCTCTTTTTATACCCTCCATTTCTAAACACCCTGTGGTGAATTTGAGGCGAAAAATTTGATATCATCAAGTTTTAATTTGAAGTTTGACCCTTTCTTAACAAAATGTTCTTTAATTTACATCAGTATCTGCTTTAAAAAAAAAAGATACACATTTTCAAAGAAAGTGTTGCCTTTTTCCCATTTTTATAACAATTTGAAACATTAAAATAACTCATCGACAAATACACAAACATCTCAAAATTAATTGTGTGTATTTCCACCTCGTTTTTTCATCGCTTCTTCCATACGACGTGGCATACTTTCAATGCATTTCCGAATATTTTCCCGTTCCTCAAGAAGGGCTGTTCGTGAATCGGGTAAGGTGTTGGACTGCCGATTTCGAACATGTCTACCTAGCATATCCCATACATGTTCAATTGGATTTGAATCCGGAATTCTGGCTGGCCACATCAATCGTTGAATATTCGCCTCTTCTAAGTATTCTGTTACAACCCGTGCAACGTGCATTAACAGAAATTGTTGGAGAAATATTCCCCCAGAAGCAATTCGTAAATGCATTGAAAGTATGCCACGTCGTATGGTAGAAGTGATGAGAAAGCGAGGTGGAAATACACACAATTAATTTTGAGATGTTTGTGTATGTTTGCTAGTCGATGAGTTATTTTAATTAATAACAAGGGTTGAGGAAACCAATAAACCCATTAATATTTAAATAAAAATTTTATAAGAAACAATCTCATGAGACAGCATACATGGATATAGATATAAGATCTTCCAATCGAGCTCTACACATCCAAACTGTTTTTAAAGGCGTTGACTGATGAAGCTTCTACAACTGCTGACGGTAGTTGGTTCCATGAGTGGAAAACCCTATTAGGAAGAAACTTCTGACGTGGCGAAGATTTGAATGCTTCCTTGTTTAGCTTGAAACGATGACCTCTCAAACTGTTCGTATTCAAACTATAAATGTTACGGACATCCTCCCCAAAATGGCCACTCAGAGCACGGTAAGTAAAAATGATATCTCCCCTCGCACGACGCTCAGCAAAGGTGGGCAAGCCAAAGATGCGAAGGCGATCTTCATCATAGATAAATAATATAGATATGCAACTCGCTTACCAATTTTGGTTCATTATACAGCGACATCTATCATTCGCTTACTACTTCATTTTCGAAGTCTTATTGAAAAATTTACCACAAGAGGGCGCTCTTGTTAGAGTTACTGCATTTGAGCGCCCTCTGATGGATTGTTTGGAATCTTTTTTGGTTTTTCATAATTTAGGATGAAAATATAATCGAGACTTCCATGCTCAATTTTCATATCGGTCAAACATTATCGCAAACTTTTGTCAGAAATTAAATTATAATTATATTTCTGATTTAAATTTGTAATTTGCTACCGATATGAAATGAACATGTAAATCTCAATTATATTTACCTCCAAATCTAGTTGATATGGATAAGGAAGCAAATATAGCAGTAAAAATTTGATCAAATATGATGAAAATAAAAATTTGTATATAAATGATAATTTACAAGCCTATATATATATATATATATATATATATTATATATATATATATATATATATATATACAGTAGGCGCTCGATAATCCGGCAATCGAATTTTTCCCTTCATGCCGGATTATCGGAAATGCCGGATAATCGAATTTGTACAGGAAAATAAAGCTAACTTCATATAACTTTCACTACTATCAAATTTTCGCAAAAGTTGACCGCTATTTTGTCATGGGACGTTGTGAAACAAGAGAAAACAAATACGGGATATCACTGTCGAGGTTAGGTCCGGAATGCGGGAGAAACTATTCGAACCGCTCGGTAGTCCGGCGTTCAGCTGTATAAAATGCCGCATTATAGAGCGGGTTACCCGAGTCCCAAAGTGCCGGACTACCGAGCGTGCCGGATTGACGAGCGCCGGATTATCGAGCGCCTACTGTATATATAATGGTATATTCTAAAACAAGTTGCCGAATGAGCTTCTATTCCAACACAAATGCGAGTTCGGAAAGCATGAGTCTTGGAATTGCCTTCTTCAACGAGTATTAGACGATATTTTCCCTATTTCAGTCAAGTTTTGTGAAATACTTTCAAAATTCAAATAGAAATTCAGGTTACTGACTTTTATATTTCATTTTGGCAGTTGGTGTGAGAGATTACGGAATTTGAATTGATTTGATTAGAAACTTGATTCGATCGGAGGTCAGTACTGACAACTGACAACTACAAGACGAAAAATATAACTGAAACAATGCTGTAATGAGTTTCATTACAGCACTACTTTTAGTACATTATGATACCGAAATAGAGAAATATATATATATATATATATATATATATATATATATATATATATATATATATATATATATATATATATATAAAAAATATTGATATATGTGTATATAAAAAATTTTATAATAAAATGTGAATATCTATATAAAGAGTTGAATAAAAAATATGAATATCTATATAAATAATAGTAATAAGAATAGAATAAATTATATATATTTACAATTACTAAAATTTTATATGGAAAAACAATAAATTTTTCTTTTTTTTATCCTTCGCAAAATTGTAGGAAAGACTAGGACTCAATGCAACCACATCAAACATGAGAACACAATATTTATCCGAAACTTCCAATTTGCGCACAGCCTTCTTCAAACTTGAAAAAATGGGATGATTGATTCCACAATCAAACTTAATAATCACACTTAATAAATTTGAAAGAGTTCTTCTGGAAGATAAACTGAAAATTTTAGATAAATATCTAGGTATATCCCTTACCACTCTGTTTATAAAGTGACAGTGCAAATATTTTGTCATCAATAGTGAAGCGACGACCTTTTCCGGAATCTTTGATTGCGTACTTGAGAAAGAAAAAATGTTTGGGATATCCTGTTCATCTTTTCCAAATTCTCGAGATATTTTGAATTTCTTTGATTTTGTTCTTGATATCAGTGAATTTGGTGCGTGTCATTTCATCCTTTCTGCGGAGATACCTGAGTTGTTTTTTCAAGGGGGCACTTGGAAAGCAGATTTTTTTTCCGAATTCTTTATCCGTATAACATCTGAAAAAATTTCTTGATGAATGGTTTATACGTAAAAGTGAACCAAGAAAATATTGAATTATGTAAATAGCCACAATACTAACCTCTTGTATCTTTGCTCGTAGTAGGCACCTCATCTGCAATTGAATGATCATTTCTGGAGGTGCCTGTCTCCCCTTGATTGGACATAGCAGTATCCTCCATGACCATTCCATCTGAGCCAAATTCTAAGTTGAAAGGAATAAAATATTATCAATAAATACTACAGAATTATCAATAATCAATATCACCAAATAATTATGAGGCGTTCAAACAAAAAAAATCAAAGGAAATATAAATACCTTAATATTCGGTACTATTGACACGAGAAAAGAATTTAAGAAGATATCTTACATCCAAAATTATTCAAGAATATACTTACCATTTATCAGATTCATTAAGACAATTATTAGTTACGCCTTTTTCAGTCATAATTACTGGTTATTGGATTAAGTGAAATATCACTGAAGAAATCTACCCTTTGAATGGTTAGTTGAGCAGGCATCCGCTCGAGCATCCGCTAGATGGCAGCACTTCTGCGTGAACCAAGTGCTTACCAAGGAAGTTGCACCTCCCTGATCTTCATAAGATGAGCGTTGGTATGAATAAGGTAGGCGCGTGGTCCAACGTTGGATAGATTCCAGGAGATTTTGATCGAACATAGTTGACGGCCACCATACTTGTCCAGCATATTCCATAATAGATCGTATAATGTTGTTTTAAATAGAAATTGAAAAAATGCAACACTTTCTTTGAAAATGAGTATCTTCTTTTCAAAAGCAGATACTGACGTGAATAAAAAAAAAATTTGTTAAGAAAGGGTCAGACATTAAATCAAAATGGAATGATATCGAATTTTATACCTCAAATTCACCACAGGGTGTTTAGAAATGAAGGGTATAAAACGAGGTTTTGTTTCTCCCTGTATAACGGATAAACTACAGGTATTTTTGCAAAGTTAATTTCAGGTTGATATCACAAGTAACAATACTTCACCTGGTGAAAATTTCAACAGAATCGGAGAACCACGAAAAAAGATACAGGGTATTGAATTTGACAAAAATTTTGCCTGTCCGGAATTTATTGACGGGGAGTGTATAAGGTATTCCCGTTGCACTAACCTCAGCGAAAAGAATCTATATCTAATGAGCTATGCGACCCCTGGAAACATGTCGCAAAATTTTTTCCGAGCATTAGACCTACCGCCTAAACCTTCGGAAAAATGTAGCAGAAATTTATTTCCATTAATCATTTCAAAAGAATTGGTTGAGGCTTTTTCGGCCATCGTTCAATGTCACTTGTTTTTCGAGCATTTCGGCCGACTTGTGTTCATAGAAGATTCACTAACGGTACAACGGGGTTACTTTGAACGGTTTTTTGATTCATACCCATAGATCTCAGGTTAGGCAGCGAATGAAATATTCCTAAAAAATTTATATCCTGGGCGTCAGGTGGAGCTTTCTGCTGACAAAGAATTAGATTTCAAAATGATGAATAAAATTTTTTTTAAATTAAATTATGGATGTTCAAAGGTACCCCACGGTCAGGGCTATACCTTGAACAACTATGATGAATTCACTCGATTTCAATTCAACCTCCCTGAAGCCGGGTCTCGATGGGTGTTATATAACACGTTATGTAACGCGTAATGTAATGCGAACTTTTCGTTTGGGGCGTTACATTACGAGTTACATTACACCCATCTGGACCGGACTTTAGAGAAATTCTTTGAACACCTTGAACACCTCAATACTACAAAATCGATTTTTCTGAAGAAAAATGCATCAGATATACATAGGTAATATACTAAAAATATTTTTTTTTTCGAAACAGTATCAGGCATTCATTATCACCAAAAATAAAAAGAGAAGTTTTCCTCAATATCGAATTTTCCCCGAAAAAAGTTCAATATATTGGATTTAATAAAACTCTTTCTCAATTTTTTTTGTTTCTGAAACTTTTGAGAGTTTTTCCCTACTCTGTGGACTATAAGTCCATTAGAAAAATGTTTGAATAATAGAAGAAAGGCCCTTGCGTGAAACTTGTACCTCAATTTATCAATTGACAAATGTCAATTGTGAAAGCGAACAATTTTTAGGAACCTTTCAATGAGTTGATGCCTGAAACCAGAAATGAAACTTCGAACTATTGAACTTTGAAACGTTTCGCATTCTATATTACTCCTTCATCAGTCAGAATTGTAAAATTCCTGAACATATTCAAGATCGTGCTAAGAAAATTATCTAAGAAAATTATTTGTGCATTGACATTAGTCAATACATGGCGTTGATACGGAGGGGGTAATGGGAGTAATGAGGGTAATCACCTCCCCTCCAGAAAAATACTTTCAACCAAAAGTCATACAATCATAACATATTTTCTCTATTTCAGTATCGTAATGAGTTCATTACAGTACTAAAAGTAGTGCTGTAATGAAACTCATTACAGCATTGTTTTCAGTTATATTTTTCGTTTTGTGGTTGTCAGTACTGACCTCCGATCCACTCAATTTACGAATCAAATCCATTCAAATTCCGCAATCTGTCAAATTTCGTTAGTGACACCAACTGTCAAGATACAATACAAAAGTCACTGATCTGAATTTTTATTTGAATTTCGCGAGTTTTCCACAAAACTTTACTGAAATAGAGAAAATACCGTCTAATACTCGTTGCAGAAGGCAATTCCAACACTCATGCTTTCGAAAACTCGCTCCTTCGTCGCTCGTTTTCGAATTTCGCATTCGTGTTGGAATAGGAGCTCATTCTGCAACTTGTTTTAGAATATACTATTTAGGACAATATCCTACATTCTAAATTGGAGACATTCTCATATATAACCTGTAGTCCTCAAGATCCTCTACTTCTAATTATTTCAATAATTCATCATATTCACCCTAAGTGGATATCATTCAGTGTGGTCTAATCCATCTTCTTTTGAAATTTGTTTGTTCCGCCAAAACGTCTAAAGCCTCTCTTTACGAGAAATTCAATAGGTTTTTCAATGATATTGGAATTTATCCACATTCAAACACCTTTGCTCACTATGCTCAAAAATAAACCTACTGATAATATTCTGAGAAACTGAGTACATAAATGACGCGAATTTGACAGTTTTCAATGAAATGGCTCGTTAATTGGCCTACGTGTAAATGAATTACGCCAATTTGGCAATTAACATGAAGTGAGAAATTGACTCAGGGCCGGTTTTATAAAGGATAGTTGACTGCCGGTCGAGTCCAAACAATAGTCTACTGTTAAATTCCCTATGATAACCTTGAGACTAAAGGTTCAACTCGGAGTCGACCGGAAGTTGACCCAACCGCTAGAAAAGGTAGAGGTTCGGCCTAGAACCGAAAGTTGAAGGACAGGAAACTAGCATGGTCAGTTGGGGGAGCATGAAAATATTACTCATTTGTCAGTTCAGACTTTATAATTTGAAATTTCAATCATTTGCAATTTGTGTTGTGTTTAGAGTCATTTAGAGTTGTTATGAGAATTATTTACAACGGTTGCATTTATTTGGTGTTCAAATCAATTGATTTTATTTCATTATGTTATCTCAAAATAAATAATCAGAGCTTTGTTGAAATGATAGTGAAAGTTATGATGCAAGAACAACAAAACACTGACAGAAAGTCAGTGTCAGAAATTCAGCGTTCGAGTTACAATCTTAGACCAAGAATCCTCTGAAGGTGCCTACCGAAGTTGTAGGAGGAACGTTAAGTGAAATTATTCCTAATGGACCACGGCCAATAAACCCGGAAGACTCTTTCAATACGAACGAATAGGCTAGTTGAATTATTTGATAAATGAATACATTGATGTTCTTGCCATGTATGACTCTCGAATTGTACGTATGTTGTGAAACATTCAAGCAATCCTAGAAATTCACGAGCCATTCACCAACACTCGGAAAGACTTCCTATAACAGAAACGGGAGAAGCAGAAAAATGAGCAAGGATATGCACGAACAAGGCATAGTTGAATTAGTTGAGCTGACGAATATCCCTTGGTCATTACCTGTGGTTCTAGTGAATGGGGAAGATGGCAGCACCTGCTTTCTGGCTCGAGATGGTTCTCCATACCATACTAGACTTGTTGAAGAGTGGGTATTGACAGTTGGAACTACACCATTTCCAAATATAATTCAGAAACCGTCAATTGTATTTCAGATTAATCACTTCAATTTCAGAAAGCGTCAATTGAATTTCAGATTAGTCAATTGAATATCAGAAAACATCAGATGTATTTCAGATTACTCAATTGGATTTCAGAATATGTCATATGAAATTCAGATTAGTCAATTGAAAATCAGAAATATTCATTTGTAATTCAGATTCTGTAACTTAAGTCATGAATATGACAAGTGTTTTAGAGAAAACTCAAATTAAGTACCTACATATTCAAATCGCAATTAACAAAAATGAATTTCAAAGATAATTGCTCAGTTTGTCGTGTTTGAATGTCGAGGAATGCAGTCATAAGATTGCATCCATGCCAACATTTAATTCACTTGAAGTGTTCCATTCCGATGAATTTGACTAACTCTGCAAATGCAATCTTCCCACATTGCCATACTACAGTAACAACTTTCGATAACATCGAAAGAAAAAACTATAAAAAAAATACACAAGAAGACCGAGGAAGGATTGTTCAATGTGCTAATAAAGGTTGTGACTGGGTTACTTTAGCGGCAACATTGGGAATAAATTACAAGACGGCATATCATTGGATTCGGTCCGGATTCGATCCCAAAACCCTCACCGAAGAAGAAATTAACTTCATCATCCAATGGGTAGAGGAAGATTCTTCAATAACACTCAAAGATATAAGATCCAAGGTTATGCAGCATTTTCAGAAAGATGTTTGTATGACAACCATTGGCAACTATTTAGAGGGAAGGCTTTTCACTCTGAAACAAGTTCATCATATAGTGACGAATATGAATTTGGTAGAGAATAAGATGAAACGGGCTGAATATGTGCAGTCCTTGAATCCATACATTCAGCAGGGGGAAACAAGTTATCTGGATGGACGAAACTAATTTCAACTTGTTTTGTCGACGAACAAGAGTACGATCCCGAGCTGGTACAAGGGCTATCCAATATCTTCTTCGAGAGGCCCAAATGTACACCTTATTGGGGCAATGTCTGCAGCTGGTGTAGTAGCCATGGTGAGGAGGCGGGGTTCATTCACAGCGCTTGCAGCAAATGAATGGGTTGAGGGTTTGCTTCAACAGTGGCAAGATATGGGGAACCAATTATCTGATTTAGTGATAGTCTGTGATGATGCTCCGTGTCATTCAAGATTGGAAACCGTCATCAACCGAACACAAGCAAATACTGCTGCGGCTGAGCCCTTATTCCCCCATGCTCAACCCAATCGAAATTTTATGGTCCAAAATTAAATCTTACGTGAAAACAAACCTCGGATATCCAAGCATTGTGACACCGAGGGTAATTGACCAAAGATTGTTACATCTGGAGAATATCATTGACCGAGCCAAGGAGACAATTGTTGGGGGTGATTGCGCTCGAGCAGCACAACATAGCACTACCTTCCCTGCAGCTGCAATGGCAATGGAAGACATGTCTATAGGGAATTAAATTTTTCCAGTTTTGTGTTTAAGGTTGAGTTAAGTTAGGTTTTGAATTTTTTCAGTTTCGTGTTGAATGTTAATTGTTTCACGTGAAAATAAAAGTTAATTTTTTATCATTGTTTCATTTCTGAATCACCTACATTCGATATTTTCTGAACTGCAATCTGGTATCAATGTGTGTATGAAATGAATTTTAAATTGCTATTTCCGAAATATAATTAAGTGTGTAATCTGAATTAAATTTGATGTTTTCTGAAATACAGTTGATTATTTCTGAAATTCAATTGAAAAATCTGAATTTCATTTGACATAATTTGAAATTCAATTGACTTATCTGAATTACATTTGATGTTTTCTGAAATACAATTGAGTAGTCTGAAATACAAGTGATATTTTCTGAATGTCAATTGACGATTTCTGAATTACAATTGGAAATGGTGTAGATCCAAGGGACAAATAACTCTTACCATTGAAACAGGATAATGGCAGTTCACAGTGATGACATTCGGTCTTTGTAACGCACCTGCGACTTCCGAAAAATTAATGGAACTCATTCTTCGGAAATTATCTCCGAATAAGTGCCTAGTTTATTGTTTATTTGGATTATGTAGTTGTTCATGGCCGCACATTCCATTAATACCTGATAAATTTAAGATACATCCTTGAGAGCCAAAGTACTGCAACTCAGTCCAAAGAAGACTCTCAGGAAAGAAGTGAAGACATGTAGTGTCTGAAGCTGGGTTAGAGCTGACCCAGACAAGTTCAAGGTCGTACCAGAATTTCAGAGACTGAGATTTGCCAATATTGCGAAGCCTCTAACAATTCTGACTGAAGGTGGATGGGGCTACATATGGAATCCGAAATGTGGGGATGCTTTCAATTGACTGAAACAAACTGAGATCGACTCTTATCCTAAGTTATCCCTAGTTCAGTAGAAAGTTCATATTGGCACAGATGCAAGCCACACGGCCATATGAGACATTCTATCCCAAATTCAAAATAGCCAAGAAGTCATACATAGGATATTTCAGCAAGGTCATGTCATGAGCCCGAATGTAACCTTGGCGTTACTACAAGAAGTGGAAAATTTCTATCAATAGCTGTTTGGTCGCGAATTTCTTCTAAGAACAGGTCATGTAGCTCTGAATGGCGTTGACAGATGGTAGGAGAGACTGCAGGAATAAAATTTCAACATCGTGAAGGAAAGACACTTGGCAAAGTTGATGCATTCTTTTGAGAACAACTATCGTGAATAAGAAGTGGCAGCCAGAATCCCTGAAGCGAGAACAAGAAGCTGACCTGGAACTGAAGATATTGCTGGATCGGAAGGCGAAAGAACAGAGGCCGAGACGGGAAGAAATGCGTCTGAATCCTAGGGTAAAGTAATACTTAGTCCAGTGAGAGCCTACAGATTGTCAGTGCAAGAATCGACCGGAGTGACACCAGCCAGTCTTATGTCCGGCCGAGAAATAGAGCTACCTTGTGACCTGGAGTTTGGAATGAAGCCTGGAATGCAGATAGCTGGAGATGACTATGTGAACAACTTGAAGTGAAGGTTACACTACATTCACGAGGGGGTTCGAGAAAACTTCCGAAAAGCGAGTGACTGAATGAAGACTCGATATGACAGTAAAGCTGCAGAAAGTAATTTCATTGTCTGAGACCTGGTCTGACTATACAGCCCACAGAGAAAGGGAGAATTGTCACCTAAATAACAGAAAGATTAAGAAGGGCTTTCCAAGGTTATGAAAGAAATCAATGATGTAGTGCACCATATCCAAAAACTACTTAAAGGAAAGAGACGTGTGGTCCATGTAAATCATTCAATGAAATATGGGATGGACTATGATGAATATGTTGATACCCACGATACCCTGAGAAGAACGACCGCCCAGAAAGTGGAGCTCTAAGAAAAAAATTTCGACCCATTCATGATTCATGGCAAACTATGGAGGGACTGGTACTACAAGATTGGGAGTTACCATCGAGCAGCAGCAGGATATCTTCTCTATGCCTTCTCTGTGATTATTAACTAGCCCATTGTATCGCTGAAGACCTGAGCAACTCCAGAGGTATAGCTTGCGTATTGAGGAAGTTATTTGGCCGTTTTCCTGTGGATTTCAAAAACGGCCTCATGCTGGAAAAGCCCTGACTTTAGCTGATAGCCAGCGTTATCTCTTTCATCTGGTAACAAAGAAACAAGGAGATTCTCCGTTGACAAATCTAACAGAAATATGTGGGATGCGCTGCTGAATCTGCAGAAGGGGAAGAAGCTAGCTATGCTAAACGTGGTTTGTGGTCTAGATAAACCCAACTGGAAAACCGGCCGAAACATACTAGAGGTAATTTTCTTGAGGATGGAAATTATTTTTCGAAGGTTTTCAAGTCACATTCTGTTTCTGGTTCGGACCAACGGAGGAGTGGTTATTCAAAAATAAATCAATAATTCGAACCGGTCGGAGGGACATTGAAAATGAGATGAAGGAGGAGTGGCAGCTAAAGGGGACTCATGAGAGTTGTGGAATTATGGAAACGCAGATTTTTAATTTGAAAATTTGAGATGAGGCTACAAAAAGACTCAGTTTATTTGCAATTGAAGTGTTACTCAAAACGGCTATTAATATGAATGACATGTTTCCTACATATAATTTCGAAGAGGAATTGGATGTTTTTATTCACATAAAAAACTAGAAACTTTCATGAAGATAATAAAACCTATGGTATGAGCAAAGATCATGTGTTTACTAGAAGAAGTTTACATGAATATTGTATTTTTTATTTTTTGAGGACGCCCTTTAAAAATAAATTTGATAGACTTTTTGTCATATTCCCAATTATTGCTTCATATACCCTCAAACTTCGATCAATTATTGCAGAATAACCTAGATTCAGATCAAAACCTACTACTTTTACTCCATACTTTCACTCTTAGTTTCTTTTGAGACTACCTAATTGCGTATACCAAAACTGGCTTCCCTTTCAGAAAAAACCATATATAATCACTAAGTATGTATATACTCAAAGTTTTTTTTTTACTTGAGAAATGTTTCTTCTTCAATTGTAATTTATATAATTAATATGAAAAAATTAAAAAGCTTGCAATAATTATGAACGTTCATTTATTCTGATCACCTTTCTGATCACCGTGTTCAGAAAATTGAGTTCAGCACATCCGTTGCGGAATCAAACAAAAAGGTATTTGAATACGTAAGAAAACTCTCTGATTATAACATCAATAAATTAACCACTTACCTGGGTGAGATGAATTGGATGGATGACAAGTTTAGAATTGGGACATCAAGACAAATTTTTGAAAATTTTCACTCAGAAATCATAACAGCCTTGGATAAGTATTGTCCAGTCATTAGAAAAATAACTAAATCATCAAAAAACTCGAGAAAAGAACCTTGGTACAACGAAGAACTGAAAAAAATGAAAAATATTTTGGATGCTTTTCAAACAAAAATTCAAGTCAAAAAAGATGATGAAACAGTAAAAAAGTACAGAGATTATAGGAAGATCTATAAGATCTCTTTAGAAAACGCAAAAAAAGAATATTATTCTATGAAGATATCCCAGTCGAAAAACAAGCAAAAGCAGGCTTGGCAAATTGTGAACTCTCATAGGAAGGAAAACAGCCAGGATATTGTACTTGATCCAGAAGAGTATCTGAAATTTCTTGAAAGAATAAATGATGATGTATCGAAATGTGTCAATGAAGATGAATCAGCAAAGTTCCTGAGAAAGCAGAAAGTTAAAAATTATAAATCATTTTTCTTAGAGCCGACAACATCTATGATAATTAATTCGCTGAATGGAAAACCAACTTGTGACACATATGGTTTATCGGTGTATGTTTTGAAGAAAATAATGCCCGTTATCTCTAAACCTCTTGTGTTTGTAATCGACAGATGCTTTGAAGAAGGTATTTTCCCTGATTCTCAGAAGATAGCGAAGGTAATTCCTGTTTATAAACAATGTGGCGATAAGAGCCTGCCCAGTAATTACAGACCGATATCGATTCTCCCAATGTTTTCGAAAATAATGGAAAGTTTAATAAAGAACAGATTAATAAAATATTTCGAGAAGAACAACTATCTCACGAAACAACAACATGGATACAGAAAAAAGAGATCAACTATCACAGCTCTACTTGAAGTTGTCGAGAAAATTTCAGAGGGTCTTGATGGAGGTAACGAAGTCGAGCTCAGTTTATCTATCGAAAGCTTTTGACAATGTTTCTCATGAGGTTCTTTTGAATAAACTAGAACATTATGGAGTACGAGGCCTGCCCCTTAAATTACTTGCTTCTTTTCTAAATGGTAGACAGCAACAGGTTCAGATAAAAGAAAAAAGAACATCATGGATGAAGATACGTAAAGGAGTTCCTCAGGGGTCCATACTTGGACCATTGCTTTTCATCATTTATATAAATGACCTTCCAAATAACATAACTTGTGACTGTGTTTGTAACTATGCGGATGACACTTCCTTTCTGAACATCTCAAAACACTCAGTAAGAACGAACACGGAAAGGTCCCTCGAAGAAGCAGAATCATGGTTCGACTCAAACGGTCTTCAATTGAATAGGGAGAAAACCAAAATTTTGCGGGTACGCTTACAAACTGGATCAAATGACATCAAAAGTGCGAAGTTTCTTGGTGTACAAATTCAAGAGAATTTAAAATTTGATATTCACATAGAGAATCTTACCAAGAAGTTATCATCGGTGATATTCCTCTTGAACAGACTGAAACGATTAACAACTGAAAGCGTCCTTATGGATTCCTACTACGCTCTTTTCCACAACGCCATGTCCTATGGCATTCTTATTTGGGGAGACGCACCCGAATCGAAAACTGTTTTCTTGAAGCAGAAGAGAGCAATAAGAACTCTTGCAGGAATCAATAACACCATCTCCTGCAGAGACTATTTCAGAAAGTTCAATATTCTGACTTTTTACTGCCAATTCATTTATGCTTGTTTGCTTCATGTTCACGAAAATAAGCATAAATACATCCAAAGTGGTGAATTCCATCAGTATGCCACACGTTACAGACAAGATTTGTGCATTCCGTACCACAGAATAAGTAGAACACAGAAAGCCCTACTACCCCGTCATGTCAAGAACTAAATGAAAAAGCAACGAATTTCGTTATCTCTTTTAAAAAATGAGTTTGCCAATTGATGCAGGAATAATGGAGGATGGCAAAGAAGGCAAATTCCAATGGCTAATTCGACGTTTTATTCAAGAAAATGATCTCGACTGGCCACAACTGGAACGATGGCCACAGCCGGTGCCTTACCCTACAGATCATGTATGATGCTATCATGATATTTTATTGTTCAAGTCTTCAGATTATACAGGCTGTCTCCTGTCTCGGAACGACCCAACTATTTGGCTCATATATTAATATAAAAAGAAAACTTATGGAAAATATCATTTATCTGTGATAATACGAAGAAATTGTCGCAATACAGTGGCAGATAGAGGAAAAACCCAAGGGAGAGCGCTGAAGAGACCTTGAACTATTTTTTCTTTTCCAGTTATAAAATAGCAATTATTGTAATTATGTGGGCTCCGCAAGAGGGGCGCGCCACTGTGCAATAGCAAATGAAATCTGCTCCCCCATGCCCCTTGGGTTTCAAAACTTCTTGACGAAATGTGAATTTGTCAATATAAACTGCTTCGATCTTTCAACATTGGTCGAACAATCCATGAAGAATTGTTTGAATTCAATACCTGCGATTTTTATTATGACTCCATTCTGTTATATTGATTATATAATTCCTATTATCAAATAGTTCCCGGAAGGCTCAACCTACCCACAACGACCCCTGTTCAAAATATTAATAATATGATCAAATATAATATATAATATAAATATAATAATAATAATTATATGAATAATAATAATAATGTTTATTCATAAATAACAAAATTACACCTTCAGTCTGCATTGAAAATACAAAATGGGCAAATAAACAAGGTAAACCTCTAAAACCATATGATTGTGCGTAGCGTTACTGCAGGCATCACAGAATGAGTAAAAAAATTCACCACTGAGATACTATTCAGCAGCATTTTTCTAAGTTTATTCTATTCACAACCATTAACGACCTAAAGTCTATCAGTGTCCCTCAGATAATTCCTTATACAGTTCTATCAAACAAACCGAAACAATTATGTCAATAAATGGTTGTTGCACCAGTAATGATTTGTGTGTGTTTCCAACTTATAATAGTGATTAGGTACAAAAATACAGAGATCAATAATAGCATATTATATGCTTCCTGCTCTTATTCTCCCTCAACTCTCGCAGTTGGTCTAAAAGTAGGCACAATGAAAAAGGATTACCGAATGTTTCCACTTGGGACTAGTGAATTAATTCGTATTATAGCCAGATTAGGCGGTGTAGCTATAATTGAAACTTTTGGCAGGGGTCGGGTCAACTACATGAATTGCTCTGTGGGGTGATATCACTGACATGTGGTCACGCAAATTAAAAATCCATCACATATCTACTGGCTCAATTTGACTTTGCTCAATAATGATAAATTTGTAATGAAGGGAATGAAGTTATATGAACTAGTGTTCATTATTCAATTTCTTTCCTCGGTTATACAAAATTTGGTATGATTGATTTGTAAATCAGTGGCTGGAAATAATCCTTCTCTATTTCAGTATAGTAATGAGTTCATTACAGTACCTACTAAAAGTAGCTCTGTAATGAAACTCATTACAGCTTTGTTTTCAGTTATATTTTTCGTTTTGTATTTGTCAGTACTGACATCCGATCCTCTCAATTTTCAAATCAAATCACTTCGAATTCCGTAATCTGTAAAATTTCGTAAGTCACACCAACTCTCAAGATAAAAACAAAAGTCACTAATCTGAATTTTTATTTGAATTTTGAGAGCATTTCACAAAACTTTACTGAAATAGAGAAAATATCGTCTAATATTCGTTGCAGAAGGCAATTCCAACACTCATTTCGCATTCGGGTTGGAATAGGAGCCCATTCTGAAACTTGTTTTAGAATATACTATTCTATGACTAAAGAGTGTGTATATCTGAGTTTCAGGAACGTCTGTTGAAATTCAAAATAGATTAAAAATTACAATAGAATACATTATGGTTTCATCTCCCAAATCATTGACACATATACGTAAAATATACCACACATGCAAATAAGAATCCAGAAGGACGAACCAGGTCATGCTGAAATTTGAAATCATTATGGGCCGTTCGCACCGTCTTGGCTTAGGGTTAAAGTGTCATGCTAAACTACCTGCAAAACCGGACCTAAAGTGACGCTTAGCTACTAAGCCAAAGCGGTGCAAACGGCCCTATATGGCCGGCCATTCATGTACAGTTTCAAATGTCAAATGTCAGTTTCAACTGTACACTTGAAACTCTCAGTTGAAACTGAACGTGAGTGCTTATTTCAGACTCAGTCCAACTCGATTTTTTCAACTGTACAGTGTAACCAGAGCCGGATTAGCCATTAGGCAGATTAGGCGCTTGCCTAGGGGCCCCGCATCAGCCAGGGGCCCCGTGCCACATGTGAGAAAAAAAAATGTAGAAAGTTCCATACAGGGAAAATGTAACTGTTAATTTGTACTAGAGAATAGAGAATACTAGACTTCATGCACGTTATGGGACTTCCCTTTTCGTTGAGGTTGAACTCAATCGTAGCTAATCGCAGGGTTGACAATCAGTGGCGTAGCAAAGGCTCCCACAGACAAAACGAAAGAGTGATTAATGGGCCCCCGATTGTGGATAGTTCATAGAAATACATAATATTTTTCCTAGTATGATTGATGGTTAATAAAGTTCATCAAATAACTAATAAAATTAGGTGAGTGGAATATAATAAAAAGCTTTAGAATATTGAGCGATTAGCGATTAATAATATTTCGCAAAACAAAAAGTAATTTCATTACTGCTTCGGAACTCTTCTTTCCTTCCCCAAGCAAAAATTCAAATAAAGAAAAATATATAAAAGGAAAGAGAGTTTTCCGAAACTGTAGTGGATAAATGAATTGAAACTACTTGTTATTTTACCGAAGTACTAAGTACACTCTTTAATCTTTCAACATTTAACCAATTGGGAATTGGGCAATTGAATATCTACATTGCGTATAGAAAATTTATTCCATGAAAAAAAAAAGAATGCCGAATTTTGGTAAATGTGGGCGAAAGCGGAGGTTTTTATTCATAACATTACCGAATGGACTGAAATTTCCAGATTCCCACCAACAAGTTCTCGAATATTGCAATTTTTATTACACTTGCCGGGTGGTATACACTAGCTAGAGCAAAGCTTGTTATTTGATAGGGTGGTTGGCCATAAAAAATTTGTTCGAATAATGTGGTCTGTCGCATTCTTGCATTATTGTATTCATTGGGATATTGGGAATTCTCCAACGGAATAAACAGGGTGTTTCATCTCAGACGAGCCACCCCCGTATCTTTCTTATCCCATAGTGATTGAAAAAATTTTCCGAAACACGTCGAATGAGTTTGTTCGGGGGTCATGTTTTGACGTATATTTGACGCTTGAACGAGCAACCCCCTAAGAGGGGGCGCTCTCAGAATTGAATCGGGAAAAGGGAATGAGTGATCATCATCATCATCTATCATTCCAGGATTAGGCAATTTGCCTGTTCCGACTTCACCACCTCATCTCGGTCTGCCGACACTTCTACGTCCTGTAGGGTTGTAATTTCCATGGGATTCTTTCTGGTGACATCCGAATCATATGTTCCCTCCATCTGTCCTTATAGTCATTTGCTAAATCTGTTATTGGCTGTACCTCATAGGTGATATCAGTCTGATATCATCGCTCCTTATATGATCTAAACGTGTACAACCTTTCACCGCTCTAAAAAATTTCATTTCAGATGTTTCCAGTTGCCTGTAGTCTTGTCTTCTCGGCGCCCAAGTTTCCGACCCATAAAGTGACCCATGAGTGATACTTCATTTTAAAGATCTTGGAAGCCTCTTTACAATTGTGCATAATTTTATGTAATTTTAATGAACAGTTTTCGCAAAGGCTCAGCCACCTGGAATATTTTGATTATTTCCACAACCACATTTTTACTGAGCTCTATTTACAAACATGAAAAATCTTTAAAAATCACATGCTTACAAAAAAAATAAGATCTGCGTTTTTAAATCAAATCTTCAAATTTTCCTCTATTGACTTATATAAAATTATCTTTACCTAAAACCGTCTCTGACATGATTCAGCATAATTCGACTTATTTGATGACACTCATGCACAATTCTTTGGCGTAGTTCTTTCAAATTTTCAGGCTGAGTTACAAAAATTTGAGCTAATAAATTTATTTTTGGCGGAAATGGTTCATCAAAATTACGTTTTACATACAACGTTGTAAAGGGGCTTTCAGAACCTTTCAAGTGAAGTATCAATTTACCGCTCTACCCTATTCAAATTCGAGGGACTGAGGCGGACCCCTCTTAGGGGGTTGCTCATTCAAGCCTTAAATAAGCGTCAAAAGATGCTCCCCAAACAAAATCATTCGACGTGTTTCGAGTAATTTTTCCAATCTCTATGGGATAAGAAATACACGGAGTGACCACTCTGAAACTTAACACCCTGTGAATAAACTTATCAACTTGAAATATTCTGATGATTAATGAAAAAGGGCTCTGAAAATTGCACTGCCTAGGGACAGCCCACATGGTTAATCCGGCTCTGAGTGTAACAGAGAAATATGAACAGTTGAAACTGACAGTTAAAACTGTACGTGAGTCGCCGGCCTAAGAAAGAAAACTTATAATTGAAGAATTTAGCATGAGAAATCAACATGGGATTTCCACTTCAAGAGCAGAGTTACGCTTCAATTCAATTATTATTATTTTATGTATTTCATGTATTTTTAAAGGGAATAAAAGGAATAACTAGAATGGACAGAGTAAGAAACGAAGCGAAGAAGTAAGAAGCGAGTTATAGGTGAAGTCACTAGAAACATATGTGGGAGAGAGGCAGTTGGGATGGAGGGGATACATGCAGCGTATGGATGAGGAGAGGCAAGTTAAGAGGGTATGGAAGGCAAGAATAGAAAAGAAGCCGAGAAGGGGAAGACCACAAAAAACATGGGATGATGCAGTGAAGGCAGAAATTGACAGAAGAGGAAAGAACATGAAGGCAGCAAAACAGATGGCGAATGACAGAACGGAATGGAAAAAATTCATCAGAACATAGTATAATTTTATTTATGAAATGTATTTTTATTTTGTACACCGAAAGGTAAAATGGGAACAGATTATATATATATATATATATATATATATATATATATATATATATATATATATATATATATATATATATATATATATATACGAAAAGGATACGGGTGTTTCGACTAATTGGGTAGATACCGTCAATTTGTACTAATAGCTCTATATATTTCGTCAAACTTTGTAGACATCTTCAGGAGCTTACTGTAAAAACATAACTTAACATCTATATTTGTTTACATTTACGGTCACTTACAATACTAAGACATTAATGGGCATAACAGCTTTGTGAAAAAGAACATCTTCCGCAAGCTAATATAATCGAAAAATACTTTATTTATTATTTCTTGGATGTTTCAAAACATGGAAAATTTACACGACAGTGGAACGAAAATGAAGGTCTGGCGGACATAGAATTATATTGTGATGTCATAACTTCTTTTTGTTCTTGTTTTTGTTTGGTCATGTAATGTGAGTATTTGAACTATTTCGTGATGTATACTTGTTGTTATCGCATTTAAGAAGGAAACTATATATGCTGCTCAGGTTTTTGGTGTCAGATTTCGAGTTCATCGTTTCGTTTTGTTGTATATGGCACATTTCTAAAAAAAGGCGTTTTCTGTAATTGTCTTCTTGTTCTAAGATCGTGACATTCTTAAAATCGATACTATAACCTGTAACTTTTATGTGCTGGCCCAATGCACATCTTTCGGGTCTTATGGCGGAATCACTTTTGTGTAAGGACATTCTTCTAGCTAGGGCTTGTGAGGTTTGACCTATGTAGACTAACGGGCAATGTGGGCATTTCAGTTGATAGACCACATTTCTTTTTTTCGAATTTTCTATTTTATCTTTTGTATTGTTGAATAGCAATTTTGTGTCTACTAGAGTGTATTTTCCTATCTTTGTGTTGGTGTACTTTTTGAAAAGTTTTGTGAGCTCGAAGGTAAGGCCCGTAATATATGGCAACTTAGCAAAAATGATTTGGTCCTGTATGTTATCGTCTGTGTGTCTGCTTTCGGGTGTTATGTCAGGTTCAGATGGTCGTGGTGCACTATATAGAAGTTTTTTCAGAAGAATGGTGGAATATCCATTATCCTTCATAAGGTGGAACAGTTTTCGAAGGGCTTTTTCTGTCAATGTACTATGAGAGATGTCCTCTATTCTTTTTTTAAGTCCTAAAATGGTGTTTATATTGATTTTGATGTCATGGTAGGAGGATGCGTTGATATATCTTCCCGAGCTACTGGGTTTTCGGTACCAGTCTAGTTATATGGTGTTATCATCTCCTCTGATTAATTGTGTGTCAAGAAACGGTACGCTTCTATCATTTTCTCTTTCTATAGTGAACCTAATGTGTTCGTCAAAGTTTTGGAAAACTTCGAGAACTTCTTCTTCGCAGTCGGCAGGCATGGTCATTATTAAGTCATCGACATATTGAAATATGAAATGTGGGGTGATATATATATATATATATATATATATATATATATATATATATATATATATATATATATATATATATATATATATATACATGGATAAGATTCATTGGACATAACCCTCTGAAACTGAAATATGAACCGTAGACAGCTGTTTCGGGCTTTCGGCCCTCATCAGTACGGTGAGAAGTTGGTATTCGAAAACGCATAACGGAGTCAACACAAGGGAGCCAGCCGCACATTTGCGATTTCGGAGGGTTATGTCCAATAAATCTTATCCATGTATTTTACCGATCCCTCAATATTCATATCTTTCTTATATATATATATATATATATATATATATATATATATATATATATATATATATATTATTATTATTATTATTATTATATATTATATATAATATATATATTATTATTATTTCATGAATTTCATCATTGAAAGCTTCATGGTCAATTTGTATCTACACGGATCTTGAAAACACGTTAAAAAGTGTGATTGCCATATATTGCAATATTTGCTAAATACTAAACTCAATCTATCTATAGAGGTAAAATCAAAATGAGTCAATCTTAGTCGTTCCTGAAACATGAGGTAGTCATAGACCTATCTCATTGAAGCATAAAAAATAAATATCTCATCAAATTATGATACTCTACAGAAAGTTACTCATAGTCCCACATATCATGATTCATTCGAAAACGACCTTACAAAAGATCATCATCATCTTTGGATACCTATATGCACTAAGTTCTTTGAAATGTTAAGAATATGATAATTGTGTTGTATTTTCCCGTTCTTACTGACACGCTTTTATCCCCCTTCTTTCTTCCATAGGGAGTAGTAATTCGTGGAAGGTTCTTCACCTGCTTTTCAGGGTTCCCTGTAAATTTTTCTCCAAGACTCGATTAAGACCTTTCTATAAATTTAACATTCAACAGACTCGGAGAGGGAAATTGATGGAGTTTTTTTTTCATTTCTTTCAAATTTTGTGACATTTCTGTCATAAATAATTATAAACCTCCGAACATTATTTGGCCAAGAAATCTTAATGTTGATGTTTTTTAAAGTAGCAAATGCATTTCCAAAATGCATTCGATTTATTCTGAATAATCGGTTTCTTTTCTGCTTTTGGCATTTTTCATTTCAGATTAAGAATTACGAGTCGTTTTGGGAAGAATCTGTGCATCCGAGCCCATCGACGGATAACATGAAGAAGATCACACTGATGTCTTTCAAGATTTTCCTGATATTTGATATTTTATGTTATTTTGTTTACGGGGAGGCAGGTTTTTTCGGCTGAGGTTTTTTCCCCTGGCTGTATAGTATCGTATGATACTAGTGTTGATAGTATCGTATGATTCTATAGTATCATACAAAGAATGTTATGATACCCCGTTCTTTTTTTACCTCAGCTTAGGTACTTTTTGTTTCAACATTTATTGTATTATTTTAGCTCTCTTTTTCATAAGAATATATATACAGGGTGTCCCACCGGGAGTGCCCATTAAAAGTTTATGGAGAAATAATAATTCGATCATTTCCAAATTTTGTGTGAAGATATAAGCCAAGAAGGCCTTCATTTATGATATATTTTCAAATATCAATGACTTCCGCTTTCACCTGAAGTGGTATCAACTTTCTTATTTCAAATGGAACACCCTGTATATTATGACTTTTTCGGATAGATCTTCGAATGCCACATTCATTTTATGTATCACTCCCTATAGCCATCTAGAGCCGTTTTCGAGTTAATCACTGTTTTTCGAAAAAATTTACAAATTGAGGCTTGTAGAACACTGAGAATTTAATGAAAGCGCAAAGCACAATCTTAGATCTGTTTTCTGAAATCGGTTAATGACAAGATATTCAACATAATTCTGTAGAGAAAATAACGTTTTGATATACTGGGAAGTGAAATGAGAGTGTCAAAGTTGAAATTCAAAAAAAGCCAAAAACTCGATTTTTTCAAATGGAAACCATATTTTTTGCACTCACATATCAATTTGTGAGGAAAAAATAGGTAGAGTTTATCGAAGGTTACCTATATCCAAAATGTACCATTTTCGAGATATTCAGGAAAAACTGTCAGAGTGTCAAAGTTTGAATTTCAAAAAAGGCAGAAATTCGATTTTTCCAAATGGAAACCGTATTTTTTTCACTCCCATTTCAATTTGTGAGGAAGAAATAAGTGGAGTCTTCTAAGGGTTCCCTATATCTAAAATGTACCATTTTCGAGATATTCAGAAATAACTGTTAGCAACGAGCATATTTTAATATGTGAGGTATCAATTATGATCTATGTTCACCCTTTCATTAGAATCTGTATGACTTTATTCAAAATAATCCAGGTTTGTTCCAACTGAAGAATTTATCGCGCAATATAGTGGCAGAATTCTGTTCCAGAATGAATAAGGAAATCCACGAACCAAGAAATATTGAGAAGGTGCGAAAAACGTTTGAAGTAGGTGACCGAAATTTTCAAAATGAGTTATGATTCAATTTTCTATATATATATCTGAATGAAAGTTCGGTAAGTTTTTTGACTTGTTTTTATAAGTTTCGCATTACAATTTAATCTTGCGATATGTATGTCATATTTCCCGAAAAATAACTCGTTATTTTCATTATGAGCAGTAAAAAAACTAGTGGACGTTTTTTTGAAGAATGAAGTAAGTTCTGAGTATTATAATCAACAGAAGCATGGAAAATTATTCTGAATAAAGTCGAAGATTTTCATGAAAGGGCGAACATAGATCATATTATAATAATATTAAGCTCGTAGCAGTTATTTCTGAATATCTCGAAAATAATACATTTTAGATATAGGGAACCCTGAATAGACTCTACTTATTTTTACCCCACAAATTCATATGTGAGTGAAAAAAATACGGTTTCCATTGGAAAAATCGAGTTTTTGGCTTTTTTTGAATTCCAAAATTGACACTCTCATTTTACCTTCCAGTATATCAAACCGTTATTTTTTCTACAGAGTGACGTCGAATATCTTTTCGGTAACCCATTTCAAAAAACAGATCTGAGATTGTGCGTTGCGCTTTAATTGAATTTTCAGTGTTCTACAAGCCTAAATTTGTATTTTTTTTCACAAAACAGTGAATAACTCGAAAACGGCTTCAGATGGCTATAGGGAACGATACATAAAATGAATGTGGCATTTGAAGATCTATCCAAAAAACTCATAATATACAGGATGTTCCATTTGAAATAAGAAAGTTGATACTATTTCCGATGAAAGCGGATGATATTTGAAAATATATCATAAATGAAGGTCTACTTGGCTTATATATCCACACAAAATTTGAAATTGATCGAATAAATATTTCTCCATAAACTTATAATGGGCACTCCTGGTGGGACACCCTGTATATATATATATATATATATAAATTTAATGTATAAAGAGGACATTTCACGACTATATTTTATGAGTATATCGCTAGACCACCCGAATCAAAATGATTGGGTATTTCGGGTCCATGAAGTTAGCGAAAAGTTGGAATCACTAATTTTGAAACTATGTCCATAGTTGGTACCTAATAAGTGCTTTTTAGCAGCACCATTTTCATTTTTGAGAATTGACAATTCAAGTTTTTTTTGCTGATTTCACTCTTCTTAGCACCAAGATTTTAAAATTACCATAAAATCAAAATACCGATATTTAGTGCTTATTTAGTGCTTCTGGAACATATGGAGAATAATGTACAATTTTCATAATATCAGTTCAACAACAACAGCGTTGGCCAATGGTCTTCGACATCTTTGTTACATCTAACGCATTGGACCTGTACTTAGTATTAAACATATGATCGATAGGATGTGCCATGATTATATTTTTGCGCTGTTGCAATATTCACTTATTAATCATTTGAATCAAGCTTTTTTTCATTTCAAAGATTAGGGTTTTTTGCACAAAATAATGCAATTGGTTTCGTTCATACCTACGTATTGAGACATTTTTATTTTCATAATAATTGTTAACCTTCATGCGAATTAATTTCACCATTATCTCCATTAGGTACATGTCTATTTTTATGACAATATCTATTTTTTTGATAGGATTATTGTACTCTGGTATTGAAAAAGTATTACTTCGGTTGTTCTGATGATAAAAATTTATTTTTCACCTATATGATATATTCTTTTATTCATCCTGCTGACCCAGTAAGTGTTTGTGAATAAGAATATTTGTTCATGTAATCTAAATCTGAATATTTCAAAATATTATTTTGGGTGCACAAAAATTGATTTCATTTTTCGAGATCGAGATTGGCCACCCAAGTATGCGTGTGACCTGCTTCAGAAAATAATAGCAATAAACAACCAAAATTGTATGGTTCGGGCATAGATAACTCTCTCATGGGCCAAACGGTCATGAATCCTATCCCTTCGTTATCTTAAACAGATTGCCAGGATCGTATCTGGACAGTACTGAAAAGTAATGATAAAATCATTTGAATCCACAACTGTTGATTTTTAACTTTTAGTTTTATCCTCAAAAATTTAAATATTTTACGTAAAGGTGTTATGTGTATATCATTCGGAGAATAGTATGCCCCGAATTGTTTACCTTGCTATTTCTTACATTTGAACAGACCATAGTAACTTTATCTTCTATTCTTGGAAAAGGTTGTAAGATTTTTTTGCAAAATATTTCTTTTCAGATAGATTTATGTGTGCTGCAGATTTCGGTACTGCCCCTATATCATATTTATTAGTGGCAAGGAAGGAGAATTCATTCAATAATTGTGATCTATGATCTAACGAAAGATGATTTGAATATTTTTCAAATTCATCTGATTCAATTACATAAAAATATTTTTTTTCTTCTATTATTCTTTTGCTCATATTAATTTTTCTTGATAAATTAATAACTCATCCTGAGAGAATCTGAATTTTTCTCTAGCATCAAGACCTAATATCATAACCGAAGAAAAATCATCATTTTTTTAATTATTTGATCGTATAACTATTTCATCTTCAATTTCTCCAATTTTCGATCTCTTTGTATTTTGGAGGTTGTGTGTCACTAACAGTCTTCAACATTTGATTATTTCATTCCAAAGTATGTCGAATATTTTTCTATATTTTTTGATTAGTCATAGTAGCTGAAGGGCCTTTAACGTTAACTCCTGAAATATTTTTTTCATTATTTACGATAACATTCAGACGAAGTAGTGGTACTGAACTGAACGCAGTTTTCTTCATTTTCTTATTCATGATCATTTGAATTTTCATTAAAATATATCTCACTTCTTTCAAAACTCTCTTATTTCTACACAGACCTATTGGATGTCATTGGAGATTTTCCTAAACTCGCACAGACGGAACAAGGTTTCCTTTCTTCTCTTGTTTAATAATTTTTTTCTGCATTAGATATCCTTGTTGATAACATCGTATAGTAGTATAGATATCTGGGGGCACGATAGTACCCCGTCAAGACGAGCCAATACAAGCGAAGCGCCGCGCAGGGGCACTACCTACCTTTCCTCAAAGTATTTATTTGCATTCTTGAACCCTCTTAATTTGAGTTTGGATTATACCTGATGCTCAGAATTTAATTTCTATAGTGGACTCATCAAGCGTACAAAGATGCGATTGCATAGCTTCTACACTCAAGATTTTATGGATAGGTATCTGAAAACCCTCGTATTGTCAGTGACTCACAGATGATCATGAAAACTGTTAGGGTTCCTCGTTCTTCCGGAAGTCCCATAAAACTGAAATATGGTATATGAGCTAATATCGGGACACAAACAACGGAAAAATTCTATAAATTGAAACATTCACCCCTGAACCCTGAGAACCAGTTTTGTATGGCACTTCCACAAATTTATAAATTTATAGATATACTTGTATCAGAGCTGCGCCAAGCACTGAATATTAGTCCTTATGGCACTAAGCACTAAGCACTGGGAAAAAACAACTTTCGAGTCGCGAGCACTAAGCATCGTTTTATACAAAATGATCGCGATTACTAAGCGCTTCGTGAAAGTAATTCGATATTTCGAGCACTAAGCCCTAAGCACTTTTCGTGGAAGTCTTGTATGTGAGGTTATTACAATCGGAATGAAAATTGTAACACTTCAGGCAAGGTGTAATATCGTCGGCCTAATTCTTTAATTCTTTAACCTGCTAAGTCCATTTTTGGTCAATTTCACTTTTCGAGCTAGTCGGAAAGTTCAAACGATAACCTACCTTATAGCATAAGAGAAACGGCAATATCAATATTCAATTTAGTAGAAAAGCCGTGCACGAATCTTCACAACGAAAACCTGCTAAATCCTATCAGAGCCTCAGTTTTATATTGGCAATGGTCCGCCATCCACGTGCTTGTTGCCACGCTTTAAGTTTTGGAATTTTCAAGTGAAATATTCAGTTCCATAATGATTGTAATCGACAAAATTGAAAACAAGTCCCGTTTGTTTTATTTTTTAGTAATTTTTTTTCATTCAATGTGGATAACATGAAGGAAGCTACGATATTCAAAGTGTTTCATTCTAAACTGGACAAACATACATAGCAGTATAGACAACACCTAGGAAATCATTTTTGCATCATTACATATACCCCGTTTTCGAAGCATAAGCGAGATACAAGGTGTTGAACGTCAGCTTTTTGAGAAATATTCTATTCGGTGTGGTGGGTTATGTGTAACTTTCGAGGTAGGGGTTTCAGATCACCTCTGGATATTTTCGTGTGCTCGATTCAGAAAAGGTGAAGATTTGCTAAAAAATAATTCAAAATGGCGGAAAACCTGCAATGTTCGTATTTATTTTCTCAGTTGCCAAATTAAATTTCATTTTCAAAAAAAGCACGATCTTCTGAAAATTTTGAATGTCGAAGACAACTTTTTTTCACCTGAAATTTTTAAAATTATGCATGATTTTACTCCCTTCCATACCCGATACGAACATAAAAACGGAATTTACCCTAAAGGGGAGGAATAAAATCTCTGCCGAAGTCATCAAAATTTTTGTCTGAATTTTTTCATCTTTCGGCTTTCACGATCAGATAATATCCGACAATAATCCCTTTCATTCGTACAATATGATGAATTATTTCAATTCACATAATATTTCATTAACAACATCGAGCCCTTATTATCCTAGAAGTGGTTTGGCAGAGAAGGCAGTAAATATATGTAAAAATATGTTAAAAAATGCAATTTTGAAAATGAAAACGTTTAGGGTAAAACCCGGATAGATGCCCCAGTTGGATAGATGCCCCATTTTCAAAATACCTTACTTCCCAAACTCTCCACTAATAATTAATAGTGTAAGAATGATCCACTGTCACCCTTAACTTCAGTTGGTAACGAAATATGGTACAGTGAGGACGCGTTTTGCAAGTGCATGTGATTATCTCCGCAACGAACTTCGGAAACATGTAAAAGTTTCAAAGGCTAATGTTTGCCGTTGTAGAACTTTTGAAGTAGTTATAAATTCGATCAAATTTTTTATTATATCAATTAACTGGTTCTTCAAATGTGCATCTAAGTATGACCAGTTACTTTTTTGTTTTTAATTTGCGAAAAAAAGTGCATGGGCATCTATCCGTACCGAAAAGGATAGTTGCCCTGATTTTTCGAGGTATAGATGCCCTTAGGGGACATATATATCTCTATACAACCCATACACTTGTATAGTCTGAGTATTAATTCTTTTAAATATTTTTAGTGTTCTGTTATAGTATGTGTACCGATCTGAACTCTTTACTGATTGTAGCAAAAACATATCGCGGAAGTATGAGAGAAAAGAAGGAGTACAAGGTCAAGTTTGCTCTTGGACCACAGAACAACTCGAAGCAGCTCCGATGAGACAGAACATTACGAAGGCGTTATGACCCTGAAATATGAAATTATGAATGAAAATACAAAGTCTCAATCCGACTGGATTCAGTGTATAAGGTATCACTCAACTGGCTTCATGAAACCTGTACACTTTTTCGGAACTACTGCTCAAGATGTGGAAAACTTAAAACACTATATGACTGATCCCCTCTTCGTTGTTTTGTTTTGTTTTAAAACGAATACATATTTCTTTTTCTGTCGAAACCTATTAGGTATTTAATATTTTATAACGACAATGAAAAATTCGTATACCTATTTGTTGATACCTACCTTTATGATATAAAGAATTTATATTTTCGTTTAATAAATGCTTTCGAAATTTCATTAAGTAGGCTGATTTAAGTTATATTACGATTATAACAGACATAACGATAAGAGATTTCATTGAATTTAGCTTTGTAATTGGATCACACAATATAAAGTGCATCTATCCCGGACTGAAGGCATCTATCCCTCTCAGTTTTTTCATAGTGGGGCAACTATCCATACCTGTAGGCATCTATCCCCAGACATAATGTTCTACAAAAATCAAAATTCTGTGAAATCTGCTAATGCTAGGTCAGAAAAACCCACAGTATTTTAACTCAAATAACAAGTCTAGCTACTTTCATAAAAATTATTCAGATAAAATCGATAATTTCGAAAATATGAGGCAATTTCGAAAAGTGGGGCATCTATCCGGGTTTTACCCTACGTGTATTTGTTGAAGTATAGAAATACTCCTTTTCTTAACATTGGCTTATCTCCTGCACAGATAATATTGAAGATAGGATTGAAGGATAATTTACCTTCACTAGAATCAAATTATCAATCTGGGATCGTTGACCCAGTCACGCTTAAGAGAGTTCTTGAAAAAAGTCAACAAAAGCAATCTTCTTACTATAACAGGCGGACAAAAAACTTGACGGAAGAAATGAGGCATGATAAAATTTGGTACAAACGTAAAAATCATTGGATAAAAGGAATAATAGATATTAAAGCCAGTCAGCCAAGATCTTACTATATTAGAGATAACAGTAATAACAACTATTTCATCTGATTACTATAAATATTATGATGAATCACCTTATGAGTATGTTATTTTTTTCAAAAAAATTCTTTATTTGATTTTGACGATATTGAGAAGATTTTAATTTTATAGGCTCTCCATCATCAATCCAAACATTTAGAATCATATCGGTTTGTTCGATATTACATACCTATTGTTTTTAAAATAATATAATAATTATAATGTTCCTTACTTGAATAATGATCGTTTTGTTCAACTTTCAAAGAAAATATATTTTGTTATGAACTCATTGAATTAGTTGGATTTGACTTATAATCAAGCAAAACTAATGATTACAATGAAAAAAATGTGATTTCAAGCTCATTCTTGGGAAAACCTGCTATGTCCAAAATCGAATTTAAAATTCACATCGAAAAGCGCTAAGTGATTATATTTCTTATTTTTTTGAAATATGCCGAAGATATTTTACATAGAGGTTTGTAAAATATGTAGAATCCTTACAGAAACAAACGGATTCTCAAAATTTCGAAATGCGAAAAAGAAGATATTTTGCACAGTTTTTTTCCTTCTCCTGTAAAGTACGCGAAAATGGACTTGACAGGTTAACGAATTAGACCGACGATATGTGATATTATTGGCAGGTCATAAATGCGGTAGAGGGTGTTTCCGCGGCTTATAACTTTTGAAAGGAGACTCCTAGAGTGTGCATGATATTCCTTATATCCTCAAAATCATTTTGAGAAATGATCTTTATCTTTCGGGAAGAACAGCTAGAATAACAATTTTTAGGATTCTAGAGGAACAACGGTTCAACAAATAGTTTCTGATACATGATCCTGAGAAGAGATGATCGATTTTGAATTTTTCATAGACATGGGAAAATTCTCATTAACAGATAATGTCGGTATTATTTCCAGTGACAGAAGTACGATTGAAATCGGTTGAGAATCATTGGTGATGAGTTCAACTGATCATGTAAAGAAGGGAAAATCATTGTCAAATAAATAAAAAAAGTTTACTTTGAGCTTACAGGAGAGTTCAAAACAGTTAGAAGCATGGATTCTGAAACAACAGCTTACGCAAACATTTCAGAATATCCCACATTAAAGTCGATTATCCCCTCTCGGAAGCAATCAAATCCAATATCTGGAATCATTTATTTTAATGGTTCATTTTCTAGAAAAAATTGTTATCTAGTTGTTAACTTTTCTTCCACATATAGAAAAAAACACTATTCGTTCGAAAATTTGACTTTTTTCATCAATTTCTCGAAAGCTTAGCCTCAATTCTCATCTCAGTAAAGATTTGAGAATGAAAGGGAATATCATGCAAAAGGTTTGATCATTCTATTACTTCCCTCTGTGAAAAGTTATGAGCTTCGCAAATACGGGACTCCGTTGTGAACTACCCTGTATTAATAATTAAAGACACATCTTCACAAAATTCGAAAGCACATTCAATAAACTTACCAGATCTTTGCAACTGCGCACTAACGTCACACACAAACGTGAGATGTTTATCACTTGACTGAACATCAAAACTAGATCTTAGGTTTCAAGGCGTCGGCCTCGATTGTATAATATGTTCGTGTTACGACAAGATGAGACAAGTGCTTAGTGCTTAGTAATCCGCAGAAGTGCTCGGGAGCACTTTGGGGACTACTAAGCACTAAGCCTTTTGATGAAGTGCTTCAATTATAATACTTTGGGGACTACTAAGCACTAAGCCTTTTGATGAAATGCTTCAATTATTAAGCACTAAGCACTGCTCTTAAAAAGGGCTTGGGAGCACCGTGCTCGAGAGCTCGAAAGGGCTTCGAGTGCTCTCACGAGCACAAAGCACAGTTCTCTGGCACAGCTCTGACTTGTATTAATGATAAAACCTGGCGGCACGGTAGTGCCGCTGCCAAGACGAGCCAAGCGAAGTGAAGCCCTGAACAACTCCTTTCCTAACTCAGGAATGGGCAGAGGCGGCCCGATTCGTTGGACAGCACAATTTCCAGACTTCCCTTAGATCTTTACATCTGGAGACGTATCAAAGCATTATGCTACGGAAGTACCCACGAGAAAGGTGTTAGTCTTAAGAGTTAGCATTAGGAACTAAGGAAAACAGTTAGAGCAAAATTTATCACTAGAAAAACTCTTCTTGCGAAATATCCGTATTTTGAAGCAGAAATTTTTTTAATCAATGTAATAGCATACCGTTAGAAACGTTATAAACTAGCGATTTTTTAAAGCTCTTAATTCTTTCTATTTTTTTTGTCAAAGTTGATTTTTTTCAAACAGTTATTATTTGTACAAAATGAAATACCTCGTATATCTCTTTGGAACCGTCATTTGAAATGAACACTATCATTTATTTGAATAGCAAAGATTAGAGGATAGTAATTGAAAAAAATTAAAAAATGGCAATTCGAGTGGCATTAATAAAATTTACCTATTTCAATATCGTGGTGAACTCATTATAGCATTGTTATCAGTTATATTTTTCGTTTTGTGTTTATCAACTCTGACTTCCGATACTATCAATTTTCAACACACCTCAAATCAAATTCCGTAATATGTAAATTTTCGTCAGTCCCACCAACTGCCATGATACAAGATACAATACAAAAGTCACTCAGAAGTATTATCTGAAATTTTCATTGAATTTCGATAGTATTTCACAAAACTTGAATGAAATAAAGAAAATATCGTCTAATAGCAGAAGGCAATTCGAACATTCATGCGTTCGAAAACTCTCTCCGAATTCGCAGAGCCCTCTCTGCAACTTGTTTTGGAATATACTATTACGTTCGTTGAAAGGCGAGATCCTATGTAGGTAATTTGAGAAAGAACATTGAAAAATCATATTTCCTCCAACGGAGACTCCTAGGACCTAGGGTCCCAGGATAAAAAAGTTCGCAAATAACCCGAAAAATATTCTCAACAACTTTGAAGGTTCATGTGCCAAACACCTCTTATATATATGTATATACAATTTTCATTTCATTCTCTACGATTACGATTCAGTTTTAATTTTCAATATTCCTTCATATCTTGTATCGCAGATATTGGAAATACTCCGCCCAGTGTCGACTGCTTTCCTACTGAAGGACCAGATCATCCGCTAGCCTTATGTTTGCCAAGTTCACAAACGTTAGTGCAAGCCTCACGAACACCTCCTCCACACTGGACGCTTCCATCTAAAAAAGGAACTCCGGGATTGATATGTGTTGTTTGTGGTGATACAAGTTCTGGAAAACATTACGGAATTTTAGCTTGCAACGGATGCTCTGGGTTTTTCAAACGGAGCGTGAGGAGAAAACTTATTTATAGGTGAGTTTTGTACAAATAATTAAAAGCTGATGTGGTTCAAGGAAACTTTAGTTATAGAAAGCGACCTGATTTGAATTCCAACATGTTCATATACTATGGAGAGTATCCACGTCAAGATTCGGAACACAACACGCATCGAATCAATTTTTTTAATATGTTACATTAAACAAACGAAAGTAAGGTTGCCAAATTGAGTGTATTTCAGTGAATCATATCCTGCTATTTTTCTTATCAAATGAATATTCCGAATTGGTCCATTAGAAGTGTGTGGGGAAATAATAATTCGATCACATCCAAGTTTTGTGTGTTGGCCTTCATTTATGACAATATCTCATATATCATAAATAATGAAGGTCTACTTGTCTTACATATATCATCATATCTGATTAGGAAGTGATCGAATTATTATTTCTCCATAAACTTCTAATGGGTACTCCCGGTGGGACACAGGTATTCCCTATTATGTATGTATGTTATCAGCCCAAAATCGGCTCTTCAGAATAAGAGGACAATATATCAGCCATTGAAATAACTTCAGTCTATCATGATCATGAGATTAAGCACCATCATAGTTTTCATAGCACAAACAAATTTTATATCACTCAATTACCATATTTTTCTTTGGAAAAAAAGATTTCTTGGAGAATAACAAAATTTACAAGTATTAGCGAGAGTGTGCTTGTTCCTGCAGCTCAAGAAATAATTTTGAATGAGACCATTGAGTATTAATATAATATAATATTTATACTCAATGATGAGACACAGGAACCGGATTTTTTTCAATCATCTCAGATAGAGGCAATAGCTTTGTTGGCAGATCGAGTTCCTAACCATTTCAGAACTCTACTCAAGACACAGTGCAGAATAGCTCTCTAAATTGTGCTCAAGCGCAGATCGACTTACACCGATAACAAATTGGTTCCAGGAGATCCAGGGTTGAAGCAAGAACTGCTAGTTCCAAATTGATTCTTACCTAAGTTTATTTTGCGTCTCGTAAATGTGAGACAAGTCTTTTATTTTTGAAATATAGATTAATTCAAAATGAATATCATTTTCAATTCCTAGGCTCACAGATCTTTTATCATGAGAAATGATCGTGACTGTGAAGCCAAGTGTTTTTAAGAAAAAGCATAAATCGAAAAACAAAAAATTCTTTGCCTTTACGGAGGCCCCATACAAGAGAAGAAAAATTCTGATGATGGTTACAAAGGGGGCTTCAAAAATGGCACTGCCTGAGAACCCCCACATGGTTAATCCGGTTCTGAAGAGGATGTACGCAGTTCTTTTCAGGATGTGGTTGGAGATGTGAAACTTCTATTTGACGCTATTAGATATCACAACGTTGTGATATTTCACTACGAACGTGTCCACTAATTGCTTTGAATATTGAATTTTTTTATGAAGATTTCGCCCCTGAGGGGTATGGGATACTGATGATGCCAAATAAGGCTGAGACCGGTATATCTCTCCTCTCAGTAACTAAATTTAATATAATTTCTCATTCTTATGATGAAAAAAGCCTAGGAATTGAGAATGGTATTCATTTCGATTAATACTATTTTCATCTATGTTTCAAAAATGTTTTCCGTGTGGCTTCCGTAAAGGCAAAGAATTTTTTGTTTTTCGATTTATTCTTTTTCCTAAGTCTTTCATTCATAATTTATCGTCAAGTGACGAAAATCTTTAGGAAATATCAGAAGTTGCTGAAGTTCCCAAAAATATAGCATATTTTGAAGAGGTACTCCTAGACTTTGCAGATGCACAGTTATTCAACATTTTCGACTGACCAACTAGCTGAGGATTCGTATCATAAAAACAAACACCTAGTCCATTTTTGATTCCAAGAATGTTTGCAGTGAGGCTAATTCATAATATGTTCGAAAATATAGCCCAGTTTAGTAATTCTGCGTGGGTAAGAACTAACGAACCTGTTCGGAACTGGACCCGCGAACAAACCTAATGGTCGCATTCAGAGAACGAAAGAGTTTTGCAACTGTTGCGGAATCGTCCGATGGCACATGCGCTACAAACTTAACACGTTCTGGATCAGTCGCCATTTCTTGGAATGCTTTAAATTTGTGCTATAGTTTTTTCAAATACAAGAAAGAGCTATATAAATAACCAAAATTGTATAGTTTGCACATAGACAACTCTCTTATTGGTCGAACGGTCATAAATCTTATCTCTCAGTAATTTCGAACAGACTGCCAGGATCGTACTTGCGACAAAATTAAAATAATCATGTTTTGTATTCTGCTATATTTTTGCTTAATTCAATATTTCATTTAGATTTCATCCATGCCGGACTCTCCCGTTAACTTGTTGTGAGTAAATATATATTTTACGCAGATATATTGTGTGTATTTCAATCGGAGAATAGTATCGAGTTGAAACTGTAGGAATGTGTGAATTATCCTAGATTCGCCTCTGAAGGGACAACCCGTAGCCCCTCTTTCTGATGCGCCGAATTTGTTTACGCAGCTATCTCTTATATTTGAACAGATTATGGGTGATAGGTAGCAGTAGCGGAAACCGAGCGGAAAGTTGGGGTATAATTACCAGACAGATAGCCGTTTAAAGTTTGAAGAAAAATGATTCGGTTTGTGCCTGGATGAAAATGATTATCCGTTCTCTGCAAACTAACAGTTGACATAAGACAAAAAGGGGTTGAAAACGAACGTTCAACACGTTTCCGATCGCTACCGCTACCGTTAAGTGGCAGTAGACCAATGTTTAAATGTTTCCAAGAGTCATGAAGTATTTTCGAAAATGGGATTAACCATAAATCACATGATTTTACTGTGATTACAAAATAAATAAATATACATAATATATAAATTCCCAATAGTCTCAAGTCTCAATGAGTATAAATTCCAAACCATCAGCATCGCACTTACGCTCATATTATTTTGAATGTAGATTTCATAATTACCATGAAAGATGGGGTTGCAATTCGAAAAAATCGACACATTTTCGTCATGACTTACCTACTTCGAAACTGAATAATGGAGCACCTGTGAATGAAACAAGAAGATAATGAAGAGTCCGGAACGGAGTATGAAAATATTTTGCATTTTCTTGAAATATGAATGCCTCTTATATGCAGAGTTTTTCACAAATGATTGTTCAGGCTTTCAGTGCAGATGCCGGATATTTGGGGAGACTGTTCGAAATATGTCCTTACTATTATTATTTAGCGTATGGCTTATTCACATCACAAAAGTTAACATTTTACTTATTAATGTATAACAGCATAAAAAAGACACAGTAAATTAAGGTTACGAACAAATATCTAAATAACTGGGAAGAATTCTCGAGAACAAATTAGATTCTCATTCTCGAGTCCAGAACTCATTTCAAAGTATTTACCTATCTAATTTAGAAGTACCCTAAAAAGCCTAAATCAAGCAATTTGGTATACCCTGTAGAGTCATTCGTGAAACACCCTGTATACACCTAGGAATTTATTTTCCCAAAGTTTCAACTATATCCAGGTCCTCATGTAACGCATCTAATTTCTAATTGTAATGAATCCATCATACATTTATTAAGCACTCAGAAGCGGAAGCGGGAACAGGAACGATGCGTTAGATGTGGCAGCGGACAGATTGGAAAGCATGCACATATTGTACACCTATGCGATAATAATAAACACGATTATTAGTAGGAATCCTAAATTATGTGTGAAAGAAACAATTTTTAGGAATAGGAAGCTCTTCTTTTAGGAGAAGTTTCTTACTCGCCCCCGCTGCCCGAAGTCTGATCTAGAAGATCAGAAAACTAAAATTTTTATAAAAAATAAAAAGTTACATACAATTCAGTTTGGAGAATATAAGTTTCCAAGGCAACGTTGATGGCATAAGATGAATAACAAGAAATAACGAAGCAGGCGTGCTTCAAGGATCAATATGAACATGTCAGGCGATACGTTCATATAGGTAATACTCCTGTAGTGAACAATGA
Organism: Hippodamia convergens; assembly: GCA_038502775.1. Classification (NCBI taxonomy): domain Eukaryota; kingdom Metazoa; phylum Arthropoda; class Insecta; order Coleoptera; family Coccinellidae; genus Hippodamia; species Hippodamia convergens. Next base: position 74,156 of record JAVSIQ010000026.1, on the reverse strand, counting down.
GGAACGAATTCCAGAGAGCTATGTACGTATTACCAGAATATTTCACGAAATAGAGAATCAACGTGAAAACTAATAAAACCATTGCTATACTATACAGATCGACAAGACAAACTCGAAAACATAGTTGAGAGCTATAGGAAAAATTAACTTCAAAGTAAGTACTTCAAACGGAGTAATAGAATCAGCACTAGGTGTCCCATAGCACCTATACTCAGAAGGAACAGTACTTGAAAAGAGAAAATGGAAGGCTGGAAGAATACAGCAACGCTCTACTTGGAAAAATGACAAAATAGCGCAAATGATATAAAAAACTACACACAGAAATGACTGATCACTGCCAATCTTTTCATTCTTATGGAATACAGAATGCATGGAAATACATACATACGTACATACATACATACATCGATAATTTTGTCTCAATTACAGACATACAAATCATCATAAAACAATAAATGGGAAATGATTCCATACAGAAAAAATATTTCTTTCTTCTCTGAACGTTATTGAGCATCAGTCGTAAATAATGAATGGAAAAGCTTTCATCCACAATTTCATTTCCCGATTTCAACCGCGAAATGCTTTCGTGTCGCCATGAACTTTCAATCATCCCAAAATCCTCGGCAGAAGTTGCAACAGTCTGAATGGAACGGATTCAATGGAAGGATCAATCGTCTGCTCGTCTTTGCGGTCACATCTGGCGTTGGGAGTTGAAGTGCGTCCCATTATTTTTGATAGCGTCCCGGGGGAACGTTTTGCCTAGCACTCTTTCTTTTACACAGCAACCCTGATTCTTCAGCGCTTAAAGCTATAGCGTTTCGATTTCCGTTTAGATATATCACAGATAACATGAATGGAAAAAATATTTTTAAGGCTCATGAAGTGATCAATATAAGGTGAATAATAATTTATAATTGCAAATCCATTTTGCACAGAATGGATGTCAATGAAAAAACAATCATTTCTACGTGGCTAACGAACATAGAATCAATCATTGAATCACAATAATCTTGCAGTGGGAGGAATTTTACTCAGATGCCAGTGTGACTAATTTTAGTAAATTCAATAAATTTAAAACTGAGGGAAACTTTATTTCAAGTTAGGCCTTTGTTTGCGTTTCGATAAATCTCTAATGTTTGTTCATCGATCGAAGAATAGGACTTCATTTCAGGAATGTAGCAATCTTGTTTACAGGATACCCTGCCATGGCCCATGAGTGCCCAGACAATATTATTTGGTATACCATAATTTCCAACAGCAGCCAGAGTTTAATGTTGATAAAGTAGAGAATTTCGATTTTGAGTGAGATGTTTTTTTATCAAACTAAACAGCATTGCTTATAATAGAGATAATACTCAGGGTTTGACTTCAATTCATGAAAATATTCCGAATATCTTCGAAAACAGAAAACGCGAGATAGATCGGTCTGGTACGTGAGAGTGGTACATACGACTACGTGAGCGACATTGTGCACCTATGTGTAAAGGTGCGTACAGACATGCTCCGAATGGCATACCGCACCACGTCGCGTACATCAACGCGATCAACGAAAGTTCGCCAATATCTACACTGTGATCGCGGCGATGTGCGCTACGCTGTTGCACCCCGCCGTCCACACTTAGGTACGCGACGTGGTGCGGTACGGCATTCGGAGCATGTCTGTACGCACCTTTAAAGATTATAAAATATGAGGCTAAGTTCAGATGATCGCGCGTTTACGCCGACAAATGGCGCGTCGAGAGATACACATGGTCGCGCGACATTTTAACGCGCGACCATGTGAACATCGTAAATGACTACTCAGTATATAGTCCAAGATCCCAGAGCTGTCTGACGTAACTTATTTTCACATGGATGATTTTTATATATGTTTTGAAGAATATTATTTCTAAAATAGTATCATAAGTGTCAGACACTTTCCCTTCTGTCAGACGCTTTGAGGTTCAAAAAAAAAATGAATGAACTTTTTTTCACATTTCTGATTTTTAAATATGTAATTGAGGTAACTATCAAATTGCATTTCATTAGTTGGACAAATTGTAGTGACTAAACATCCCTTAAACACTAAAACTATTCAGCTGAATAATATTTGTGTTTAGGGGATGCTTAGTCACTACAATTTGTCCAACTGATTTGGTAGTGACCTAATGAAATATTAAAGAATCAGAAATGTGAAAATAAGTTCATTCTTTTTTTTTGTGCTTCAAAGAGTCTGACAAAAGTTTTGGTCCATGGAAAGTGTCTGACACTTATGATACTATTTTAAAAATAATATTCTACAAAACATATATGTATAAAGTTACATAATATATAAGTTACGTCAGACAGCTCTAGGATCTTGCACTAGTATCTCTCGAAGCGCGATTTGTCGATCGCGATTAAACGCGCGATCATCTGAACCAAGGCTAAAGATAGGAAACGAACATATATCAGTAGTGTTAAAAACCGAATACTATTTTCCGTTGTTAGGACTTCTGAAAGTTCAGATGGCGCTGAAATCATGCCTACTGAATTTGAATTTCGACATTGTCGAGCCCAAAAAATAATATCCTATCTGACAAAATCAAAGTACTTACTGACTAGAAAATTTCTCCTCTAGCCCGGAATCGAATTCGGTACCTCGTGGTCCCAACTCAACCGCTCTAACCACTGAGCTATAGAAACTATGATTGTGTTTCTTGTTGTGGCCGAGGAAATAAAAAAATCTCAAGAATAATCAAGAAGCGTTGAGAAATTCATTGGACGACAGCGAACAAATGAAGAGAAATAATAATTTGAGAATATTTGGTATTCAAGAAAAGGAAAATGAAGATCTACGTAAGGAAGTTTTACATTTATTCAATAAAACAATGAAAACAAACATTCGAGATGCTGATTTGAAAAAGTGTTATCGCATACGCCCGCGAGTTCCCAGTGATAAGCCGTCAGCTGTTCTGGTGCGATTCGGAAATGATTCAGCTCGGCGTTCTGTTTTGAAAAATCGTAAACAATTGCGGTCTCCTGATAACAAGTCTGAAATACAAATCAAAGAAGATTTAACAAAGAATAGACTTATGTTATTGAAGACAGCTATCAAAAAGTACTCTTCAAAATTTGTGTGGTGTTTAAATGGGAATATTTATTTGAGGAAGGATGACGATGTAGTTCGTATAACAAGAGAGAGTGACTTGACAATATAATTCGGTATATTCATTACTTTCTTCTGAACAGGTATTTATAGTTTAGTTACGCCATAGTTTATCTTTTTGTCCCAATTGATGTGCCTAACTCTATTTTAAGATCTTACGATGAGATTATTATGTTGTTATTGTGCAGCCCTGATGCTCGCTCATTTTTGTTGATTTATTCATTTTTTCTTGTAGTTTTAGTTAAGATTAATTCCAGGGATGGCCACCCGATATTGTTAAGTAAATTTATTATATTCTCTAATTGCAAGTTATTTATTTATTTATATATATATATATTTTTTTTTCCTTTAGCTATAAAATCTTAATAGAGGGAACAATTCCATGTTGATAAGAATGTTCACCATCATAAAGTTTTGAGAGTCTGCGGTATGTTGGATAGATTGAAAATAGCTCATCTCAATACTCGATCACTGATTGCCCATTTTGAGGGTGTGAGGCAACTATTACATAGTGAGTGTATAGATATAATGTGTCTGTCGGAAACTTGGCTCAATGGGGCCATATCAGCTGAAAATGTCGCGATGGACGGTTATTGTTTCTTCCGAAAAGATAGAAGTGATGGACGCAGGGGGGTGGATTGATGGTATATATTAGAAATAATTTGAAGATTACTATATCGGAGATTGCTGTTGAGAAACAATGCGATTTTGAATATATGTTCCTCAAGCTTAATTTCAGCGGTAAGTCGTGCATTTTGGGACTAATATATCGACCCCCCAATCGTGCAGTGAATACTTTTATTGAGCAAATAGATGATATACTATCACAATTGTTCCCGACTTCCGATTACTTCATGCTGATGGGGGATGTGAATGTAGATATGCTTGATATAACTAATCCCTTGAATTCTTGTTGTTATAATTACGGTTTGACTCAGGTGATAGCTGACCCAACACGTATTTCGCGATTCTCTGAAAGTCTCCTTGATCCTATTTTCATGAGTTTTCCTGAAAAAAAATTAGATGATGGAACTGTTGATGTTCATTTTTCTGATCACAGATTAGTTTATGTTACTGTGAATCTCAAGGTGCCACGGTTCCGGCAGAGATTCGTGACTGTTCGTAATTTCAAAAATTTCAATCATAGCGTGTTCCTAAATGATCTGCTGAATTTGCCATGGCATGACTTATATAGAGCTGAGACAATTGACGAAAAAGTGAATCTATTCGAACGAAAAATACAGTCTATATTCAATTTACATGCACCTTTTCGTACTTACAGAGTGAGTAAGCCACGGGCGCCTTGGCTGACCGATGATCTTAAGATTATGATGAGGGAGAGGGATAAGGCATTCAGTAATTACAGGATGTCCAGGAGTGAGGAGGATGAGTTGAAATACAAGGAACTTAGAAATAGAGTTTTTTATCGTGTCAGAGTGAAAAAAAAAGAATATACGACTCGAATGTTTACCTTGGGTGCTGAGGAGGGTTGGAGAACGTTGGGTCATTTGGGTGTGGTAGGTCCGAAACGAAGAGAGATTCCGAATATCATAGCGAGTGAAAACGAGATGAACCATTTTTTTTCGAAATTGCCGAATTCACAACATGACTGTCAGGATACTGTTAATTGCTATAAGAGAATACCACGTTTTTGTGATAATCGGTTTGAGTTCACACTCGCATCCGTGGAAGAGATTGAGTCGATTTTTCATTCCATCAAGTCTGGAGCATGTGGGCGTGACTGTATATCCCCTCAAATGTTGTCGTTTTGTTTTCCTCATTTGCTACCTCAGGTCTGTCATATCATAAATTCTTGTTTGGAATCCGGTGTCTTTCCTGATTCTTGGAAGGAGGCTGTTGTTCAACCTATCCCTAAGGTGGAGCATCCCACCTCTCCTGCAGATTTCCGCCCAATCAGTTTACTTCCAGTTTTATCCAAAATTCTGGAAAAGATCATTCACAAACAGTTAACTAATTATCTAAGTGTGAATGGTATATTGCCACGTTGCCAATCTGGCTTCAGAAAGAATCATAGTACTGTAACTGCCCTTCTAAAGGTCACCGATGATATTCTGGGAGCCATTGATAAAGGCCAAATAACAGCTCTGGTTCTTCTTGATCTTTCTAAGGCATTCGACACTGTCGATCATGATGTTTTGCTGGCTAAGCTGCAGCATGTTGGATTGTCGGATGTTCCGTTGGCATTTTTCAACTCGTACCTTAAGGGAAGAAAGCAGCGTGTAATGTGCAATGGGAAATTATCTGGGAGCCTTCCGCTAACAACGGGCGTGCCGCAGGGATCAGTTCTCGGACCCCTGCTGTTTTTAGTTTACATTTTCGATTTATTCAAAGTTGTGAAATTTTGTTCCATCCATGGTTACGCTGATGATATTCAGTTGTATTGCAGCTTCAATCCTAGGGATTTCGTAGGGGCTAACAACTCTCTGAATAGTGATTTGGAAAACATATATCAGTTTGCAGCTGGGCATAATTTAAACATGAATTCTGCAAAATCAACCTTTACATTATTTGGTAATGCACAAGTGTGTTCTGAAGTCTTGCGGAATAGCTTTCATCCCATAGTTAATGCTGAGCGCATCTCTTATGCTGATTTGGTGCGTAACCTGGGATTGTTGATGAATCGCAACCTACGTTTCACGGATCATGTTGCATTGTTGTTGAGAAGATCTTACTCCAGGCTTAGAGTGCTCTACGCAAACCGTCAAATCTTGAATTTTCACCTTCGAAAGATTTTGTGCGAGTCAGTCGTTCTCTCGGTTTTTCAACATGGTAATGTTGTTTACGGGCCTTGCCTGGACAAAGTTACAGAAAGGCGGATCCAGCAGGTCCAGCGCATATGTTGTAGGTATGTTTTTGGTATCAGAAGGTTCGATTCGGTTTCTCAACACTTGAAGACGTTGAAGTGGTTGCCTATGTCAAGGGTTTGGGAGATGCATCTGCTTGCTCTGACCCATAACGTGATCCGAACAAATTCTACTGAATATCTGCGTGAAAAACTTTCTTATAGATCGAACGTGCATGGTGTTCAAGTAAGATCTAGAAATATGTTGTCAATACCGAAGCATAGAACGGTGACATTTCAAAGGAGTTTCTCTTATATGTCGGTAAAGCTCTATAACCGATTAGATGATGATATCAAAGCCAGCTCCATACTTTCTTTCAAAAGAAGGCTACGTGTACTCTACCTTGGGCAATTCTGCAATTGATTTCTGCGTAGTCTTGTTCGTTGTAGGATATTATTACTGCATTCATCACTGGTTATGATTAGATCGCGGTGTTAATTTTAGGGTACAGTCTATTTTCAACATATGTGAGTATTATTCAGGTGGTGAATATTCTGGGTGGCCATATATATCCACGTGTAAAATTATTTAATTTTGTTGTTTATTTTTTTTTTTTTTTTTCTTTCGCATTGGTGATGAAAATTTTATATTTTAAGTTCCTTGATGACGGTATGATAAGGTTATATGTAAGAATAGCTTTAAGCTAAATATCGCCTTTTGTACCAGTTTAGTAAAATAAAGTCGATATTATTATTATTATTATTATTATTATCATATTTATATTAATTACTAGCTGGCCCGCGCAACTTCGTCTGCCCAAATTGACTATTAAAATTATTGTTATTATTATTAGTCCAATGTTATCTTCAAACACGAAAAATTTTGAAGAAGCCCAGATCTTGATTGCCACACAGCCTACCAGATCCAATTGTATTTCACTAACTTTTCGTATATATACGTCCTATACCGAAATAACTGAAATTATGTTCCTATAATCAAATAATCAGTCAACCCCCTCAATGCATGGACCCTCCCGTGACGCGGTTTCTTATGTCAGGTCTTCTTATTCTGGGCATCGAAAATTGAAATTAATCAAGTTGACAAAAAAGTTCTCGCATACTTAAAGGTGAGTTGTATCTATCACAAAAGATCAACTGCAAAAAGAGAACTTGAAATGAATCGTCTAAATGCAAAACCAGACATTTGACATTTTCCGAAAAAATGAGTTAAGGAAGGATTACAATAAAGAAAGATGCTGGCAATCTGATTCTTATACCCTCGGGTTTTACATTTAGACGCTTCAAAGGTCACTTTCACAAATAATCACCCAAGCCGATATTGACATAGATAACCGAACATGATACCCGATGTTTATCGAAATATTAATTAATTATTTATGTATTATTAATTATTAAAATTGGTGCTTTGTGCAAACTTTGCGTCGTCTTCACTTGAAGAAATTATTGAAAACAAGAAATAGATGTAACGATGTTATAAATAATGCAAAATCAATTTTAAAACTTCGATGTTTAATTGTCAAACATCAATGAACATCAAAAATCAATGATAATCGATCACCTCCATTTCTAAGGAAAAACCATATTAAATATTTTATATATAATATTTTAATTTTTTTTCACCTTTCAAACTATCCCTGGAATTCCACGAATAAGTCAAGACCAAAAATAGCTATGTTGGTCCAGCCGTTTTCAAGTTTTAGGGTACCTAACGCACAGCAATTCATTTTTATATATACAGATTAATACCTGGCGCATTCAGACATTTCCTGAATGACTTCGGAATAACTAGATGGCCCTGAAGTAAGCTCCATTTCCAATCTGTCTTCTCTATAATCTTTGCCTATGTGTATTTGAATTCCATTTTCGATCAATTTTTGAATGCATAATTTGTATTTGGTAAGTGAGTTGATGCGGATCGCGGCTTTGTTGTAGGCCATTTTGTTCTTTATGGAGTGTTGTTTGTCTTCTACTGTTTTATAGTTTTGAGTTTCTTCCTCATTCATCTTAATATATGAAACTCAGTCGGCCATATTGTTGGTTACACCATTCATAACTCAAGATTGGATGAACTGTTTTTTATGAAAGTTTTTTTGTTGGATTCTTCTACGGCGGGGTTAACATAAAATACCATAAAACTCTGAAAAATTTGATAAAATTGAAAAAAAATAGGAAATAATTTTCTTTCTTGCGAATAACGCCAATAGATGTCGCTCCGGTTAACAGCGGTAGAGCTCTTTCTTCTGATTTCAAATATATACACCTTGTTGAGAGTATCTGTGGCAGTTTTCTATAAATATAGATATTTTCTGCTAAATCAAAGGCAGTTGTGGTATGCCACACGAGAACTGAAAGTTCAATTAGGGATTCAAATGACCCCTATTTACTTCTAGACAGAGTCGATATCTTTTTTTTAAGTTTTTGAAGATTTTCCTTAACATTTATGGAATATATTGAGGTTCTCAATTTCTTCTTCTATTCTGAATTTAATTTCTTCAATATTTTGAGGACGGGCATTTTATATTTCAAATATCCCCATAAAAAAGTGTCCAATGATGTTAAGAAGGGACTATCAGGTGACCATAGAATGGAAATTCGATATAAATAAATCACAGCATTCTCGAGTGGCATTCTACAGCTGCCTTAGATTTAGACAAAAAAAAACACTAATTTTCAGAAACTGTCGAAAAAAACCTTAATAAAGTATATATGAATATTTGAAATCAGAAGAAAGAGCTCTACCGATTAGGAAAATAAAATACAGGATGTGCCATTTGAAAAACAACAATTCACATAGAATTTTTAGGTTAACGGTGCCTTAATGCAATTCTTAGTACTGAATTTTGAATGCCCACAAAATATACTGCAAATTTGCCCATTTGAACTTTTGTGTACTATCAATATTAACTGAGATAGCTATTGTGTAATATATAAACAATCACCCTGTACATACCTATTTCATTGCAATTGAATTTTTTGCATATTTTGTACTTTTGTATGTTTTTGTATTTCACCTAATATATTTCCTTTGAAAAAAAACAACTTAATTCATCTCTAAGGCGGAACAATGTTTACCGGGGCAGCTAGCTTATCTAATTGCCAATTGCCACTCCACCACCAGATCCCTTTCGCTCTTTAGTTTCTGGGATAGTAAATGATTCTGAACAGTTCTTGGCCAACATTCAAAAATTTAACAGCTGTTTCCAGACGAAAACGTTTGGCGCAACACATACTGTACAGGACACTTTCAAGATATTATACCATAATAGTTTATTATAATATTAAAGTTGCTTTTTTTGAGGCAGTACAAAATCTGCCGGGTCAGCTAGTTTTAAATATAATGCCCATGATCTGTATCTTCCAGCACTGAAGAAGAAAAATTTCTGTTATTATCTGTTATTAACATTGAGAGAGTCATCCGGGCTTAATAGCCCTGATCTATCAGGAATTTTTTCATCTATTTTTGTATTATTCTGATTCTACAGGTACCGAAGTACCCCTCAGAAGTTCCATGACAGCTTGTACTAGTTGTGTTCTGTGTAGGCTTTGTAACTTTGGCACAGCATTGTTAATTTTAACCCAATATATAGTGAATGATGACCCAGGGCCGCCGCCAGGGCCGGCAAACCGGGCAGTCTGCCGGGGCGCAAATTCTAGGGGCGGCAAAATCAGTTTCGTCATGCTAGATTTTTTTCCTTCGAAATCGAAAACCCGCTGTGAAAGCGAAAACACGACCAAACTCAGGGGCGGCTTTTTGAGCCTGGTCAACCAAATATATCACACATGTACACAAATAACCAGATAAAAATGCAATTAAACCAATACAAGAGTAATACTGGCAGAACGAAAATGATCGAAAATGCAGCATTCTACTCATAAATAAAAATCCCTGTCAGGTTGTAAATTTCGCCAACGCCTCAGCGGCCTATCATCCTAGTTACACTCGCTTGTTTACGAGTTTATTATCAAGACGGTCGGTCCCTTTGATGAACATCTGGGACTGTAAAGTTTTTGGGAGGGTTTCTAGGATAATTCAGTAAATTTTTATCAATGGGAAATCTAAATTTTGATATTCGGGAGGGATTTATAATAATCGAGAAATAAGGGTATCAACCTCGTTAGTCCTCAGTGTCGTGTGTCATCACAATATTCAATATTTTTGCAAAACTATATAGTCCTATGTATATAGTTCTATTATGTGATAGAAATCTTTGATCTATCTTCGGAGTTGTGATTTTCGAACTGAATTACCCTACAAAATTGAAGGTGAGTTCTATAATTCGGCATTTTTTTACCGTCGGATTTCACATTTAAACGATAATAAGTATAATGGGCTCTCTGCTTATTAACAGTGATGTATGTGATTTTTTTAAGTCTTTCATCGATCGCCTCAGATACGCATATTATTCATAAAGCCATACAGCGTCGTTTCAATAATTCGAAAAGCGCCTTCAAATGAGTTGGAAATATGCCTCGCTGAAATTTGAGGCAGATTAGTATTTTTAATTTATTGGATAATGGTCATAGTGAAAGGATAGGTATATCAATATTATTATAATAATCATTATCAGATACAGGTGAATACTTATTTATATTGACCTTTTTTCATTTACTTAATCAGATGTTAGAGTTTAAGAACATGGCAACAGGTAATAAATGTCATAAGGTCAAATCGCAGAACGAAAACAGTAAGAATAACATGTACCTTATTCTGATCCGGATATCATTGTCTAGAATTTTCCTTACACACGAGAGCTGTGTTGCCTCGGAATGAGGCAATCCAAGGCTTGAGTTCATTTAATTTCGTACACTAAAAGCAGAGAGCGTTTTCATTGTTTCTCGATATTTTGTACGTGAATGCATTTTAGAATTCCGCATTTTTATTTAACATATCTTTTACAAATGCATTTGTACTTGAATCGATTAATTTATTTTATTATTATTATGATACCTTACCGCCTGATTGATAATTTTTACATACGCATTTATATTTATCGGTATCGTGTATCGTTTAATGATTTTATTAAATATGGAAAATACTTTTGGCGCGAGAAGCTTTTTAAAGTTGAAAATGAAAAATTTTCTACGATCAACAATGGCCCAAGAGAGATTATCTGATCTAGCCATTATATCCATTGAACATGAGATAGTCAATAATCTCAATATATCTCAAACAATTCATGACTTTTGCGAGATGCAGGAGAGAAGGAAGAAATTTATTTGAGTTCGAACATTCTAGTTGGATGGTTCTAGTTCACTTTTATACATGCGATGGCCAGTACATATGTTTCTTTTTGTTATTTTTTATTTAATAGATTTTTTGTATGATACATATTTAAAGTTATATTTTTTTTGTTTCTGAATTTGTTTGCCCCTTGATCAAATTGTTAAGTTTGTTATGAGTCCAAAACTCAATACATCACAGCAAGTTGGCAAAACATAATTTTCCCGGGGCGGCAAAATTTTATTTTGCCGGGGCGGCAAAATTACTGGCGGCGGCCCTGTGATGACCCATATCCTTACTTGAACTCGATACCTCGCTGTCCCAAGCCTACCACTTCATCATTGATCTACGGACTCTATAATAATATAATATTGTGGCGATAAGTTGGCATTAGCTGAGATTTGCTAATTTTTTTCATCAGGTGATTTTTTGATAAGTGGATATTAATCCAGGAGTTGATACAGCTGTTTTGAATGGCCAATAAAATATAGGGTGAGCTTACGACAAAACTTTTTAAAATATATCAATTCTTCGACATTGTCGAAAACATCCCCTAAGAGGCAATCGAGTTCCGTATATATAAAGGGAACAAATAATGTCGAACCAATAAAGGTGAAAGTTTCACTCTTTATTCATTATCGGAGCTTTCGAAACAATCTGTTTCCTTTCTCAGGGTTCGTACAAACAATGAAATATTTTCATTTCACATTCAAAGCACCAATAAATTATTGAAAATTCTGAAAGGGTTTCTTATTTCTTCAATGGCACCGAACGATTTCACTATGAGAATATACAGAAATTATGGATTAAAAAAAAATTCTCTCTTTTGTATTCACAATTACGCAGTCATAAGTGGTCAGTGAAAATTAATTTTCAGGTTTCAGGTAAGGTGCGACGAGTGTCCAATTTCTTCGTATTTGTCGATCAGCCTACAGTTATGGGTCATTTATTGAAGTATAATGAATATGTGTAAATGTTTCTTAGGTATTGAGTGTCCGATTTCTTGTTTATTGGTTTTTTTTCGTTTTTTATGCGGATCATTTTTGAAACTGTTCTTTTTTTTTGTTGTGGTTGTTTGAAATTCTCACGCTTTCTAAATCTATATCATGGTTACTTTCATTCGAAAGAATTGACAATGCATATCTTGAGTTGTTTAGTTTTATGTAACGTTTATGTAATGTGACCTTGTTTTTGGGGGCATTGTGACGTTTGACCAACACAAGTTCGATAACATTTCCTGCAACCTATTTGAAAGATGTAAGATTTTAAATTGGTTGGAATAGGACTATATCCCAGGACAGCTGAACACCACATAACTAAAATCAATACTAAATACAAAAATTTTTGAAAAAACAACAAATTGTTTTCGATAAAGAATTTCATAAGATAAAACAAAAAATCTGAAATAATTACTAATAGATTGAAAGAACTAACGAAAACGATCTCTAAAGTCCAAAAAATATTTCAAAAACCTAACCAATACGACAATTCCGATTGAGGTTGTGACTCTTTTGTCATTGGAATCGAAATTTAGTATATCCACCCACACGAAGGACGTTTCTATAAATAGGTTAGTTGCTCATATCGAAATAGTAGTGATTTTCTAGCTCTGAGATGAAAATGTGAAAAATAGCTATGACCTGTCTATTTCTGATTCGAACGGATACAATTTTTCCGCTCTTGCATACCCGTTACTGCAAACCCGAGCACCACCGTTTACTTTTCAATAGGGATGAGGGTTGATATGATACGTCATTTTGAAGATCTTTTAGGTACTGTCTAATTCTGAAATTTCGCCTCAAAATTTCCATGGACAACGAAAAGACACTAAACAGGTAAAATGGTTGAATAGTTCTAACTACTGATAAATACCTCCTAAATGTGTCGGATGCGAATAATATTCTCGAGATAAATTCTAGATTGCTTCTTCCACTATTTTACCTGTTTTTTCATTATCGATGGATGTTTTGAGATGAAATTTCGGGGTGAGACAGTACTCGATAAGTTCTTCGGAATTTGTTTTTGCAACACCTCATCCCTATTCAAAATCAAGGGGGTTGTGTTAGAGGGTTGAAGTTACTGGAATGAAAAAAAAAGAAAAGTTTTTCTCCTTCAAATGAGAAGGCGGAATATCGAGGAGTTAAAATCTCGTTGGACCACCTATACTAAATAAGACACCTGCAGAAACACAAGACTCATTACGTGCTAAAGTGACCGGTGGAGTAACAAACCATCAAAATAAAAACGAAAATCAAGCAAATGTAATAGATATTATGCCCTCAAGGGGCCTGTTTCATACAGGTACGGGTGTAGCAATCCTGGGGTCCAGCTGGTTACCTTATCTAAAAAGGCGTGTTGTCCCTGCGATAAAGGGGCATTATGGGTATACTGTCGAATGAGACAGCCTCGGAAACCTCGTTGGCCAGTCGAGGAAAAACGGTGCTGAACAGCCCATAGTAGAGCTGAAGCTACCCAAGTTAAGTGGTGGACATGGCAGCGCCACTCCTTGTGAAACTACGGCCTACTTAAATATGATAGATTCTATGGACCTAATGAATATTTTGATTGTGTCTGGCAGAATGTTTGGCCCTTGGGATTGGTCTGGCTTTCCACAAAAGGTAATTAAATAATCTCCCAAGGATTATATTCAAAATTGAAGCCTTCGAATGTATGAAAAGTTCTTTTTATTATGAAAGTCAAAGCGTCTGGAAGGAATTACTGCTCACGGAAACGGTCTGGCAATATGAAATATTAATTCAAAATCGGTTGGTGGTGTAAGGATCAAATAAGCAGGAGAATGATACACTGTCAGTTCGCCGACGTTTCGGAAATATATTTTTCCATCTTCAGGGCTCTACAAAGGTTATGAAAAGATAATATTTGAACATAAAATAAAGCATGTATACAAAAAGGAGCAAAGAATGAGCTACATTATAACTTGTTGACTAGAAAAGTATCACAGGAAGAAGATGATATGGTATAATCTATATAATAATTTGAACATATAAGAAACTGTATACAAATTAAAAAGGTTCTTCTCTTTCTCATCTCTTTTATAAAATTACATGATGTAATGAGATATATATTATTTACAAATACAAATGAGTACTCACAGACAAGACAAACGTATCCTCCCAAAATCACTCCATGAAATTTCAAAAACCATTCCCTAATATCCAATGTTATAATCATAAATATAGAAATGATTAAAAAGCGGGGACAATAACAGTGCGACCGATATGACGATACGCCGACAGACGGAGGTGAAATCAAAGAAGCAGCCGAGATAGAACGAAACAAGGTAAAAAACATTGGCGTACCCATGCGTGTGATGTGCCGAGAAATCAAGAGTGAAATTGAGTGGATTTAAAAATAAAAATGGAAACAAAAACAAAAATCGATCATTTCATCTTCTTTTGTTTTTGTTTTTATTTTTATTTTTAAATCCACTCAATTTCACTCTTGATTTCTCGGCACATCACACGCATGGGTACGCCAATGTTTTTTACCTTGTTTCGTTCTATCTCGGCTGCTTCTTTGATTTCACCTCCGTCTGTCGGCGTATCGTCATATCGGTTGCACTGTTATTGTCCCCGCTTTTTAATCATTTCTATATTTATGATTATAACATTGGATATTAGGGAATGGTTTTTGAAATTTCATGGAGTGATTTTGGGAGGATACGTTTGTCTTGTCTGCGAGTACTCATTTGTATTTGTAAATAATATATATCTCATTACATCATGTAATTTTATAAAAGAGATGAGAAAAAGAAGAACCTTTTTAATTTGTATACAGTTTCTTATATGTTCAAATTATTATATAGATTATACCATATCATCTTCTTCCTGTGATACTTTTCTAGTCAACAAGTTATAATGTAGCTCATTCTTTGCTCCTTTTTGTATACATGCTTTATTTTATGTTCAAATATTATCTTTTCATAACCTTTGTAGAGCCCTGAAGATGGAAAATATATTTCCGAAACGTCGGCGAACTGACAGTGTATCATTCTCCTGCTTATTTGATCCTTACACCACCAACCGATTTTGAATAAAAATTTTTGAATCACCATTTATGAAATATTAATTTTTTATAGTAATTTGCATGACAAATATAAAAATCAGTGCTTCGAATTTAACAAAAGTGCTGAATCTGGCCATTTCGCAACAATGTTTCTAACGGTGATTTTTTTATTGAAATTCAAAGCGTCTGGGAGGAATAACGGCCACGGAAACGGTCTGGCAATATGAAATATTTATTTTTATAATATTTTGCGTGACATTTATAAAAATCAGTGCTTCGAATTTAACAAAAGTGCTGAATCTGGCCATTTCGCAAGAATGTTTGTAACCGTGATTTTTTATTGAAATTTAAAACGTCTGGGAGGAATTACGGACCACGGAAATGGTCTGGCAATATGAAATATTTATTTTGTATAATATTCTGCGTGACATATATAAAAATCAGTGCTTCGAATTTAAGAAAAGTTCGGTATGTTTTTGTCTATCTTTTCTACCTGCTACCTGTGGCCGCCTAGCCTAGCTAGCGAGTATGCACACACTATTGAACACTTATAAGTCTATTTATACAAGAAAATTCGTTACTTCAAAAATAAGTAACGTCTGGGGGCCCTGGGATCTTAGACTACTGTCATGAATGTTATTCCAGGGAATGGACATGAGATCAGATCTAAACTGTTCATAGTTAAGATTTTTGAAGTCCCTTGTAGTTTTCAGAATTGAACCTGTCTTTTGGGTTCTGAAATTAAGAATACAGTGAACAAGGTCATGATCACTAACCTGTGGTAGAGGCAAAACGCCAGAATTCGTTACCAACTCAGTATTAGATACGAGTATATAATCAATTAGCGTCGAAGATCTAGAAGTGGTTCAAGTAGCCTAATCAATTA
Source organism: Hippodamia convergens (assembly GCA_038502775.1). Lineage (NCBI taxonomy): Eukaryota > Metazoa > Arthropoda > Insecta > Coleoptera > Coccinellidae > Hippodamia > Hippodamia convergens. The sequence continues at coordinate 58,072 of JAVSIQ010000026.1, read as the reverse complement.
TTTGATATAGGCCAACACTTTCCAACACTTGAATTAACCCTCTGATTTCAGGAATAGTTTTAATTAAAAAATTCATATTAAAATCTCCAAGATACACTATATGATCAGCAAAAGTAATCACCTCCGATATTTTCGACTCAAATTCGTCAAGGAAAAGTTTGTAGTCATAAGAAGGTGACCTATAGACAACAGAAACTGCGACACTCATAGCCCCAAATCTCAAAATGATCGCCAGCTGCTCTAGCTCATTATCATGTCTGAATATATCAAACTCATTTTTGCAATAGGTTGAAAATTTCAGATCAATTTGATGAAGTATAAATTGAATTCTCTTGCTGTTCTGTCTTTTTTATTTTCAGGTTGGAGTTTGTGTTTGGAAATCCTTCCTCCGAAGAGCCGTTCCGCTAATCGTGATGTCCTTCTATATAGAATATTCAGATGCAACAATTTTATTTTATTTTTTTTAACGGGGAGACAGGTTTTTTCCCCTGGCTCTATAGTATCGTATGATAGTATCATACGAAGAATGTTATGGTACCCCCGTTCCTTTTTTTACCTCAGCTTAGGTTTCTTTTTGTTTCAACATTTATTGTATTATTTTAGCTCCCTTATTCAAAAGATATATATATATATATATATATATATATATATATATATATATATATATATATATATGTCTGAATATTTTAAAAACCAAATTATTTATAATATAAATCCCGACCCCGCCACCTCTACTACCTCGGTCTACTCGTATAAATTTAAAACCCTCGATAGCAAGGGAAGCATCTGTAACTCGCTCGCTCAGCCAAGTTTCACTCAAACCGAGAATATCGAAATGATAGGTTATCAAATTATATCTGATCTCGTCATAATGCAAAATTAATGACCGTACATTCACATGAGCCACCTTCAGCAAACTTTTTTCGTTATTATCCATATATTACATTTATCAGAACAAGTATGACAACATAATGAATAAATAAAATATAAGAAAACAAAATTCCATCAAAGTGAAATGAAAAATATGAACGGTTCAAAAGTGAAACAGCTCAAGTAATATAAAAATACTAAAAAAATTATGAGGAGCAGAATTGAAAGGAGTAAAGTGAACAATGAAAACTTCATATGATCGAAAAGAGTGAAAAAGATAAAAAATGAAAAAAAAGAGAAAAAATTTTATAATCTATAACAAAATAAACCCTATACCAACCACTTCAGAAGGTGGGCAGATATACTATGAACAAGCAATGAATGAGACATTCAAGAACAGCTCCGTACCACCGAAAATATATGAAATTTTTCTCACCTGATTGTTTACCATAACAAATATGTTGCCTTTTGATGTCAACAAGGAGAAGACCCAAATTTAGTACGCACTTATAGACTTGAAACTAATCTTTCACTGATCACCAAACCAGAACCCTTAAGATGACGTTTGTTGTTGTAAACAATATCACGTTTCCATCCGTGAACAAAGTGAACCGTGATAGGAAGGGAATTTCCACGTTGATTACTTTTTCCTCTGAGCGAAAACAGACATGTAGGTCATCTGTTGATAACTTGTAGGTGGAGTTTTTAGTATTTGACTGTTCACAATTTCACACACTTTCTCATTTAAGTTTTCACCCTCACACTCCTTAACCCCGTGAAAAAGCAGATGACTGTTGAATCTTTCCTGCCTTTCGTTATCCATTAGAGATTTTATTGTCTCAATGTGGTTTTTTAGAGAGTTTAAATTCTCTCTAATTTCATTTTCGAAACCACTTATCTTATCCATAACTTCAATCATACAATCATGGGTAGAAAAAGAAGAAGGTGGTCTTGAATTCTACATCATGTTGGTAACCTCACGTCTCAGCTCACAAAGTCCGGATTGTAAAGTTTCCTCCATTTTGTCGATACGGGCATTCAGCTCATCATGATCACCCCTTTGCAATCTTTTTCCTCCACTTGGCATTATAAACCCAGTAGAAGTCAACACAGATGATTAAAAACTATACTTAGGTTTAGTAGGTAATGGTTAAAGTGAAAACTGAATATAAACTATTTGTGTGTACGGAGCAATCCCAGTTGAGCTACATACACATCGAAGGCTGAACAATGAATTAATGTTCAGTGACTGTCACTATGAGAAGGAATGATAACTTACTAAAAATTAATACACTTTTTATTTAACACCAACATTGCAGAACAAAAAATATAAAATGTAATTTTCGGTTAATTGATGCCATTTTTCTTATATCGTTACTTATACTAGTTCAATGGGAATGTTTGTGTACACTGATACTACAATAAATTTAATTTGTTACCGATATTTACTTTTAATTTGTTCAGCTGTTCTAATAGATTACCTTGCTAACTACTAACACATACCCCTGGTAACAAGGAATATTTCATGAAAAATTAAATACATTTTTCAATTCTGATCCTGAATGTTTTGTCAAACCTAATCTATTAATTTCTTTCCCTTACCGAATAGAGGGTGACATTTGGTTTTTATTAGATGCGCGAGCGGAGCACCCTTATGAATATTATTCATGCCAGCAATCACAAAGTATTACTGAGGAATTGCAAACATAAATCTCCCCAGTATTCAATTATAATCAGATATTCCTCGAAATTTGTTCGATTTCTGTTATTCATTAAACTTCTTTGGTGGAAGAACAGGTGTTAGTTGATACAGAGTTGAGTTTTAACAGGAAAGATGCCTCATTTTAAATTGTGCAAGATACACAGATCTTACAGGCTTGGATTTTTTCAAAAGAAACCCTTGGAAAAATAGAATTTACTTTACTGTTTCATCGATTATAGCTGCATGTACGGAAATACGGAATAGACCAGAATACCAGAAATAATGAAGAAAGCTGTAGCGCGTTTCCTTCCAAGATCTAGAATATGTGTGGAAGAGAGGTTATATTTGAAATCAAATTATTCAATTTATTACAATTTTTTTTTAATTTTACATTTTCATTATCTGAAGTTCATTTTATGATTAGTCTAGGTACTTCGCTTTTGTTATGCATGAAATTTTCTATTATGCATTCCTTTGTGATTCAGTTATTCGAAAATTGAATTTTGGAGAATAAATAATTTGATATGGAAAATTTCATTTCAAGCTCGTTCCAAAACTGAGGGAATATGTTTTTTTGAAAAACTCTTTCAGGTAATTGATGAATTAGTTTAGATAGGTTTGGAGGTCTCAAACAAGAAAAACCACTTGTGTACAAAGCCGACGTTTCGTTTATTATATAAACATCCTCAGGGCACTAAAACAGAACAGGTAATGTAAGCAGAAACCTCCTAGAGCATGATATGTTCTTGAGAAACAATATAAATCAACGCGTTGTTCGGAGATTTACCAAAAATGTTCAATATTCAATGATACAGAAAACATGAAAACGAAGGGTGTCGTTATTGCGAATAGGCCCATTCGAGAAGTTACCTGTTCCGTGAAAATTCTGAAGAGAATTTTGCTTCTTGAATGTTTGATGTACAGGCTGTTTCACAATATGTGGACTAAAACAAATCATTTCCTCAGTCCACAAGTCCTTATGACTGACTATTATTCATTGTCTCTTATCCATTCCTTACAAATTTCATGAAAATCCTTCAAGGCGTTTGAGATTTATGCAGGTTGAAACTTACCGATGAGATACTTGAAAGATTCTGTAATTTTTGAACGAATATAGTTAGGACATATTTCGAACATTGATTCGGACTCCTCGAATGTTCTGCGCCTTTTCCGAAAGTCTGTATAATAATTCGTGAAACACCCTATATGAGCCCAATATATATTAACCATTAACTTATAATAGAAATGGTTTGATTTCAGCTTTTTGCAATTTGCAAATATTAACTTAGAACGGTTCGAGAATCAAAGATGATCAAACAGATCATTCTTGGGGGCAGAGTGTACTGTGGCACAGTATTCACAAATGCATCCTCATTTAGGTTGAGTTCATAAAATCTTTCTTCTTCAAATGGCTATCGCATCTGTAGCTACATTAACCTTCAATATTGTTTCCATTATTCTCCGTTGGGATTAAAATTAAATCTATGCATCCATACTCCTAGCACTTCTCCAGGGTATTTCTGGTGGTTATATGACTTCTGTAGAAATTTTTCTGCATAGGTGCAAAGATTCAGAAGTGGAGTTAGTTAAATTATAACAAAAAAATTTTCATTATCACCCAGCAAATAAAAGGTCTCATATAACCCACTCTCCATTTGAGGACATAATAGTGACTTACATAGAGCAAAAGAAAGCGAAATTGAAATATATTTCCTCTTCTTGACGTTTCACCAGATGAAGTTTTTTTTTAGAAGCTTTCCTCGCTAAATAGAGCTTATGCTCGAAAAAATAAATAACATGGCCGCGAAAGCCTCAACGAATTCGAATTTCTGAACACTTTATTTTTTTGGGGTAGTCAAGCTTTCAAGTGTGAGACAATTCAGAATATCATCAAATAATGGACGCTTGAAATTTTATCATAACACAGAAACACAAATGGATCTTTCCAATTTTCGATCCACTATTTGATCAATCAGATCAATGATAGATTCTTGAACCACATTTAACGAATTAACTATCAACTCTCAAAGTTTTATTATTATATTAAATATAATCAGAAAACTTTGTAAAGGTGAAAGCATAAAATTTCTGTAAACAAAGACCTATCAGATCCTTTATTGGTCATTTGATATTTCATAGAGGCAACACTTCAACTTTTAGCATTTTCATAAGCGATGATCTTTCTACTAAACTTTTCAGTTGTTTATCAAAAACTATATCTTCAAATTAGGTGTTATTCAGTAGGTTCCTATAGTTCACATCAAAGAAATGAATTACGATCCGGTCCTTTCTAAGAACCCGTAAAATTTGCAGTAACCAGCAGAAAACATTCTATTAACATAATTGTGAAAATTTCAATCAAAATGTAATCAATCATTGATCCCTATCCATCAAAATAAGATTAACGTAGAATGAAATCTTTATAGTCTGATTCCCTTTAACAATATGCCGGCGCTGGGTCCTTGGGGACACTAAATAGCAGGGTGTCACAGCCAGTCAGACCTAACCACCTGAGACCCAAAACAATTACCGAAGGGAGGGTTTTTGTTGAAATATATTCCACATTATTATCGAATCACCAGATGATTCTTTTCACCAAGAGATCAAGAGATATCTTGCTATTCAATAATGATTGAACTTTGATATTTTCTAATTGCAGCCTGATTATATATTGGCTGTGTGATATACTTGTATATGATAGTGCGACAATATAGTATCAGATGTAGCTAACGGTTTTTGGAATATTCAGCTAGATAAAAAGAGTTCAAAATCATGCACCTTGAACACACCCTTTGGAAGATATCGCTTTCTTCGTCTTCCTTATGGTTTGAGAAGTGCTAGCGAGGTCTTCCAAAGAAAAATGTTGGAGTGTTTTGAAGGAATAGATGGCACTGCAATTTATATAGATGACCTTTTAGTATGGGGTTCAAATAAAAAAGAGCATGATGACAGATTAAAATTAGTATTGGAACGAGCAAAATTGAATAATGTGAAATTCAACAAAGATAAATGCAAAATTAATGTTAATAGGATCTAATACCTTGGACATATAATAAGTGATAAAGGCATACAACCTGATAATAGTAGAATAGAGATTATAAAAAATTATCCCGAACCTAAATCTAAGAAAGACGTTCAAAGATTTCTAGGTATTTTGAACTATGTTCATAAATTCATACCGAATTTGTCGGATTTAACTCAACCGTTAAGGGAGCTTTTGAAGAAGGATAATTGTTTTGAGTGGGAATTTCATCATAGAGAATGTTTCAATAAATTAAAGAATATTCTAATTTCACCGCCAGTACTTCAATATTATAATTCAAAATTGCCTATCACATTAACAGTAGATGCGAGTCAGTTTGCTTTAGGTGCAGCACTTCTTCAAAATAGTAAACCTGTAGCATACTCATCTAAATCTCTCACACCTACTCAACAAGCTTATGCTCAGATTGAAAAAGAACTTCTTGCAATAGTGTTTGGTTGCAAAACTTATCATCATTTTATATTTGGGAAAGAAGTCATTGTAGAAACTGATCATAAGCCTCTTATAGGTCTATTCAAAAAATCATTAGTTCGGTGTCCTATGAGGCTTCAGAGAATGTTGCTTGATCTTCAGAAATATAACATAAAGTTAATATATAAACCAGGCAAGGAAATGTACATAGCAGATGTGTTAAGTAGAATTAGTACAGGAATATCACTAGAAGAAAATGTTATTGATGAAACAGAATATGAGGCTCAAGTAAATTTTTTAACCGATAATTTTCCGATAAGTCATGATAAACTTGAAAAATTCAAAATTGAAACAAAAAAGGATAAAGAGCTACAAGATTTAATTAATTATGTCAAATATGGCTGGCCAATCTCTCGATCTCAATGTGAAGGATGAAACAAAGTTGTATTGGAATATTAGGAACGAAATTGTTATAATCAATGATGTTTTATATCGCAATAACAACATAATTGTACCTAAAACGTTAAGAAAAGAAATGTTGAATGTTTTACACTTATGTCATCTTGGAATAACTAAAACGAAATTAAGAGCTTCAAACGTAGTATATTGGCCAGGGATTTCTTACGATATTGAGAACTTTGTTTTGTCTTGCCCAACATGTAACAGATTTTCGAGAAATAATTTTAAGCAACCCTTAACTCCTCATAATATTCCTGGACTGCCTTGGATCAAGGTTGGTGCAGATTTATATGAAATTAATAATATTGTATACTTGATATTGATTGATTATTTCTCGAAATTCGTAGAAATAAGAAAGTTACTTTCAACCACCAGTGCTAGTGTTATAAAACATTTGAAAGATATATTTTCAATACATGGAATACCCCAAATTTTGTTTTCTGATGGGGGACCACAATTTATAAGTCAAGAATTCAAAAACTTTTCTCTCAAATGGGACTTTAAGCATGAAATGTCCAGTCCGTTGTATCCTCAATCCAACGGTATGGTTGAAAGAAGCATACAAACCATAAAAAATTTAATCAGGAAATGTGAATATGATAAATCTGACATTAATGCTGCTCTTTTGGAATACCGTGTGACTCCAATTTCTAATAAAATTTTGTCTCCATCTGAACTTCTATTCAATAGAAAAATCAGAGGATTTTTACCTAATTCCAACATAAATAAAAGAGTTAATTTAAAGAAACAAGCAGCATTCATGAAAGAAAATCAAATCAATTTAAAAATGTATTTCGACAGAATAACAAAACACTTACCACCTCTGGAAATAAATCAAAAAGTTTACATCAAAGAAAATAAGATTTGGATTACTGGAGTAGTAGTTATATAATATATTGTGAAAGAGGATAGAAGTAACAGATTGAAACGAAGGAATAGATTTTATTTGAAACCAATGCATGTGAGTAAAAAACTTTATTATGATATTGATGAGGATGATTGTAATTCAGATGTTAAAAGACGAAACTTTACCAGAAACTTCCAAAAATGAATTTGAATGTAAATTAGAAGATGAAAATGTAGTAGAATCGGATGTTGATGATGTTATGCCTTCGTCCTCTCAAACTCAAACCACACGATATGGAAGAGTAGTTAAAAAACCTGATCTTTTGTCGTATTCATAATTTCTATGTTCATTTGTAAATTGAAATATTGTAAATAAGGGAGATGTGCTATACTTGTATATGATAGTGCGCATCCTCATGATGAGTGGGGATGACACATGTAGATGAAGCGAGTCAATAAAGAACAGTTTAGATCCAGACATCGTGATTATTAGATACCGAGTTAGATATCCTAAAATATAAGAATATAACAGGCTGGAATAATTCTATCGAAACATTGTTTTGAAAAAAAAAATAAGATTCTGATCGTTCATTCACAGTCTAGAATCAATGTTGAAATTACCTACATGACGTAATAGTCTACTTCGAAAATGACGTAGGTATTATGATGTTAGTAATTCACATTAGATAATTAATTTATTTATTTACTAGCTGACCCAGCAGACTTCGTACTGCCACAATCGATAAAGTATTAAAAAAGTTCAATCTTTACCTCTTAAATAAAGAGAATTCTTTTGATGTATGAGTAACAATGTACAAACATATTTCAATGCAATTAAATTTTTTGTATATTTTGTACTGTTTTGTATTCCACTGAATATATTTCCTTCTCAAAAAAAAACCAATGGTTAAAGTTTATTCATCTCTAAGGCGAAACAAAGTTCGCCGGGTCAGCTACCTTATCTAATTACCAATTGCCACAATTTGTCCCACCACCAGATCCCCTAGGCTCTTTAGTTTCTGGGATAAGAAATGATTCTAAAAACTTCTTGGCCAACATTACACTATATTAGTTAATTTTAATTATAATATTTATGTTTCTTTTTCATTTATCGATTGAAGCAGTACGAAGTCTGCCGGGTCACCTAGTTTTGTAATAAAATTCATTAGTGACTTTTTGTTTGAATACTTGTGCAATGATGTCATGTAGATCAACTGATGTTTATTCGGGAAGAAGCAGTTGAATGATTTCTTCCCATTTTGGATTGCAGGTAAATGTAATGAATAAATCAGGACGACCATAATTTCGAACGTATGTCATTGCATTTTGTGCATATTCATGCATATGACGCGGGCTGCCAATATATGTACGTTGCTGGTAAAATTGTCAACGTAGTTTAGATTGATTCAGTCTGATATAATAGTAAACTTCAATTCTAAAATACATGTCCACACAATACTGCTGCAACATTTGAAGAAATCTCAGCAAATAGTTATCGGCATTTTGACAAACCATTAAACGAAATGAATAATAATTCATCGAGCTAACTTTCTTGGTGGTTTCTTGGCCTAAAATCAAAAAATTCAAATTTGTATTAAGAAGACATTTTAAATTTTAATATAGGTACTCACCATTCAATGGATTTATCCATCATAAACACATTAATTGCACAATTATGAGCAAATATCAGTATGTGGGAGCCAAGATGGATGAGGTGGAAATGAGAAATATATGCCTACTGATCCCTAAGTAAACTCATCTTCAACCCTGAACTTGAAGCACAACATCGCAGTAATTCAGCAATGATAATGATAGCACCAAAGGCTTAGCAAGGCGCTTTGTCAACGAGAAAGTGAGAGTGCATAGAGCAGCTTCAGACGATGGAAATGCCGAACGAATCAAATGGGAAGCAATGATCAATTAAAAAACCGGATAAACGGAAAATAAAACTTGCAAGATTCTTCATTTTCCGTTGATCTAGTGTATGAATCGATTCGATATGAAGGACGTTAGGTAAATTTTAAAATAATTACTAATATCAAGATAAGAGAGTGAAATATGGTTTAAGGACGGAATATGCATCCTAAATAGTCAAATACAGACTTCGGCAGGGAAACTTGCTGTTTTGAAGAGGGCTCCAATGAACAATGGTAAAAAATGGTGCGGAGGATCTTATTCGAAAGAGCCATGCTTTGGACAAACACGCAGCGTGAGTTCTCCTACGAGTTCTTGTTTCGAACGGTCACTACCCAACGTCATTTCTGATTCTGAACTCGGTTCAATGCTGCAGGACTTGTTCCTAGCAATCGATTTTCACGTGAGTGAACGAACACATTGAGGACAATTGGGAGTGTGATAAAAAAACGTCAAATAAGTCATCGGACATCTAGAACTCCAGAAAACTTCAATATGTAATGAATGCAATCAAATATTTTTATTCAAGAAAAAGTGGGCGCTTACTTAGCATTCTAAAGCCCTGTTCTCAGAGCTTCGTCGTGTCGCTGGCGACAGTTGTTCAGCCATGTAAACAAAACTTCCCCTGACCCCTACCTTTTCATTTCTGGTTGTCAAAATCTGTCGTGACACGCCCGTTTGTAGTTGAAATATTTCAACTACACATTGGATTTCTGCTACGATCTCATGAAACAAGGAAGGAGTGGGGATCGTCGCCAGCGACACGACGAAGCTCTGAGAACGAGGCTTAAGGCTAGGAACATAGTGAAGCGACCAAGAGGTGCGACGAGGATAGCAGAGAGGATAGCTATTTCCGATAGTAACGGCGATGACCCGAATCATCTCATAGTGAGGGGACCAAGGAAGCAAAGCAGCAGTCGAGTTTTATTACTGTAGAGGTGGCGCTTTTTCGAATATTGGATTAATAGTTATTTATTGTACGAGTGCAAAAAGCATTGGTATTCTTACACGAATTCAAAATTCAAAAACGAGCCACGAAGTGGTGACATTTTGAATGAACGAGTGTTGGAATGAACCTTGTGTACAAGTATCCTACAATATTTTCTCTAATTCGTTGAATTTTCATTAAAATTAATGAAATATTACCGGAAGTATCGTTTACTGATTTTTTTGTTTTGGGGAATATTGATTGGCAGCACTCTCTTATAAATTTGACAGATATTGAATTAATATCCGCGGCAATATGTCATCAATAAATATAACGATAGAAACTGTGCTAGAATTCTCACATGATTTCGTTCTACGAGATATGGCAGAATGAACAGATTTGGCACAGAATTAGAGTAGAGAAAATGAATTTATACGATTGGAAAATTCGTCATTGAAAATCTGGTATTTGATGAAAAAAATGCTGATAAATCTGGGAAATTATATATGAATTTCATCAGGCGAGCATCCAAAGAAATTTCATTCATATTTCCATGTGAAAAATGCAAGGTTCGACTACATTTATGATGTTGAGCATCTCTTTGATCTCACGAATCATTTTCCACAAAAATCGAACTTATGAACGTTTCAATATCCATTTTTATTCATTAATTGCAGCCGCGCGGCAATGAAAGAAAACAAACTTGCCCGATCGCGTCTCTAGCCTCGCTTAAACGCCTCGCGCTACCGCGTCCGGGATCGCAGCACTATGTACTACCCTATTAGAATATACGAGTTTGAATCTGCCTCTATCCTTCATGCTATCCTCGTCGCACCTCTTGGTCGCTTCACTATGTTCCTAGCCTTAGCCCGGTCGTCCACTGCAAGCGTTTTCGAGCGTTTTATTGCTCTCGCGAAACGAGCGTATACGTGCGGCAAGTTGCTACAGATCCCAAGCAATGTATTCCAATGCAGCTGCGTCCAGTACAGGCGACTTCTAGCGGGCGTACACGAGCGGCTATGAGCTTCGCCGCTTGATCCGCCTGAAATGGGATCTGTAGCGCGTGTACGCTCGAACTCTCGAACGCTAGAAGCGCTGGCTCTATTTACGAAGTAAAATCCTTTCCGCGTAGAGAAATTCGTATGGAATTCGTTGGACATGGATCCTCCTCAAAACTATCTTTAATGAAATTAATTTCATTTTTTCTTTTTTCAGTTGTAGATGAATTAAATGATCCTAATCATAAAGTGTTTTCATAAAATCTGTTTTGACACTCATTTGATATCGATTGGTGTGACACACTTGTCTCTTATATGAATGAAATTCAAGGAAATCTTGATGTCAAATTTTGTGTGATGAAAAGTCTGTGGTGCAATGCCTAAATACTTGATGACGGTATGCCGATGATGTTTTCGTGATTTGACAACATGGCAAAGAAGAATCAAGTGGTTTCAGAAAAAAGTCACACAACAATCGATATCTAAATATATATTCAAATCAGTCAAATGAGTGGTATTATAAAAAAACTTAACGGTGGGGCTCATTTGATTTCATCTACAAATGAAATAAGAAATAATTAAATTAATTTCATTAAAAGTATTCTTGAGGATAATAAATATCCAACGAATTTCATTTGAAAAATTATTTCAAATTTAGAGAGTATAATGATAAACAGGGACCAACAAGAAACCGTCAAGAATAATAATAAACAATGTCATTTAATTTGATTTCTCATGTTCATGGACTTTCAGGAAAAATTCAAAGAATTGGTTCTAAATTCAATATGAGAACCGTTTTCAAAACACGAAATGATTTAAGATCTAAACTTACAAAAACTAAATAATCTTCAAATCACAAATTGTATTTACAATATTCCTTGTATTTATGGAAAAACCTATACCTACATGAGAAACATCAACACCTTTCGAAATTAAAAAATTAGAATATGACTGAATGTGACTTCCAATAGGCGATCACATGATGGATTGGAATAACACGAAAAATCTAATGATGGAACCTGACAGTTATGAAAGAATGATAATCTGTTAAATTGTTCGGTGGTTGTGGATCGTATTTGGAATGATTTGTTGAAAATGGAACTGATTTCAGGGAATTCTGAAATGAAGTAGCAATTTCACCATCATAGTTATTAAAATTAATCTATGCTCTACCAGGATTTGATCTGAAGAGAAACATCTGGAGTAGACTAAATAGAGTTAGGACAGGCCATGCAAAATGTAATGCTATGATGTTCAAGTGGGGACTTTGCCAATCTCCAGCCTGCGACTGCGGAGCTGATCAACAAACTATAGAGCATATTGTCCGGGAATGCCCTTTAAGGAAGTACCTGGAACCATTCAGAGACATTATTGATGCGACCCCTTCTGCACTGGACTGGCTACGTTCTCTGGATGTGGAGCTTTAATTTGATGTTTTGATCACATCTTTACCTACCTTTTTACGTATAAGTGTCTTTATTTTTTTATTTTTATGTTAGATATACTTTGTTTTATATACATGGTGACTATCATTTATACTTATTCAGTGCTGTTGCTTTGCCAAACGATATATAAATAAATAAATCTATGATCATCATGGATTGATGAATGTCGATTGGGAAATCAATAATTCTCAATATTACGTAAAGCTCTTGTTGAGAAATTGTCTGAAAAGGGAGTCTGATATGAACTCCGAAACGTTACAAAGCTTGAGAGTTCGAAGTGTTGCCCCAATGAAGTTTTATCGTTTCTCATATACATTCAGAAATATTCTTTGCTTCTTCACATAGGAATTGAAAAATCGATCAGGATATTTTTCCAATTATTGATTTTGGAGATGTTTGAATTCTCCCAAGGATTTTTGGTTCTGAAAATTGGGTGTATCCAATAACGGCAGGACCTCTGTGTTTCCGTCGTCTTTTGACTAAATAACTTGACTCTAGAATGTACAAGTCCTCCGGATTCAAAGCATATTGCAGTCAATGCTAAAAGAATACGAACGATGTCATTTTCGGAGACAAACTATGGTCTTTGTTGGTTATATCACTGAATGGAACGCAAGAAGCCGCAACCGTCGCCGCTGCCAGTGGACGAACCCTGCAGCCCATTGCCGCCTGTATTGTAGCAGCTACGAACGCTTTTGTTTCGCATGAGCGCGTTGTCGCCTGAATACGCTTGCAGTGGACGACCGGGCTTAGGGTCTAATTTTTTTTATAAGTAAAATTTTTGCGTTTCAATTTCATAGTTTTCTATGAGGTAGGTGGTAGTCTGTTTCACGCAGTTCCTTTGCTTGTAAGTCGAGTTCCTGCTCCGTGTCGAACCCCTGTTGATCTCATTGTAGACCGTGTTCTCTTGGACGATACAAATTATAGACAAATTATATATTGCACATCATAGAACTAGCAAATTCTCTAAATCCGCTTTGTAGCAAGGTCTCAAATTGTACAATAATCTCCCATCCACGTACAAATGTAACATATAAATTTCCCCTACCTAATGTCCGTGAAGTAAGCACCAAGAATTCTGAAAATGAAGACAATTGTTGTTGTATTCATTGGTAACTCGTTAGTATCTATCTTAAAATGATAGTGAATATGAAAAAATATAAAAGGAAAATAAAAAAGTGGATATCCAGTAAAAGTAAAAGGTTCATTGAGAATATAGTTGATTTGAAAAACTTTTCGGGGGTTGTGTAGAGAATTTTGGGTTGTAGTTGATTTTTCTTGTCCCTTCGATGGGTCATGGTAGATAAGTAGTATGGTGGATTTTTAACTGGTGTTTGTTTGAAGATAGAATTGCATTCATTGTTTCTATAATTTTGTTGAATACTCACTACAGGTTATCCTTTGTGAGTATTGTATTGTATGCATTTCCTTTTATTGTGTATAATTTAAGTTTGAAAATGAAGTTCAGGGTAAAAATATGTAATGAATCAAAATATTTGAAATTGATGTAAGTTCCATTGTCATTTTTCGTACACAATAAAAGTATTATTATTATAAAGTATTATTATTTGTAACATTAAAGCTTTCGTTTATACATCAAGAATTCTGGTAGAAAAACATCGCATTCTGCTGAGTGGTAACGGGTGCACACATCTTGGCAAATGAAAAACTTTTTCTTGCATTGGTTAGTAACTCATTAGTAACTAGTAACATAAACATTTTCGTTTAAAACCAAACCTATAATGAGAAAATAATACCCCTAGAATGCGAAACAAGCACCTACTTTTTCAAAAATAAAGATTTTTTGTGCATTCGTTAATGACTTGTTAGTAAAAAGGGGGTAAAACAACCCCTACCTTTAATGGAAAAAACTAAAATGTGTCGTCAGTATCTACTTTTTCTGAAACTAATGAAGAATGCCTTTAGTCTGTGACGTATTAGAGAAAAATTCGTCCTGTCAAGGATACGGGAGTTCATATGGTTAGCATATCTTTCATAAATCCAGAACGAGTTAATAATATCTTATTATTAATTATTATTTGTGAAAAAATGTGTGAAAAATTGATAACTCTTCTTAATATGAGTTTCAATTTTTTTCTTTACACAAAACTAAAATAAATGCAATATTTGGAGTTTTTTTTACATCATATTCAAGTGTGGAAGTTTACATCACGCAAATGACCGCAAGTTCAGCCTCGCAAAATGCTCCTCGAAAAGCATTTCAGTTGCTGTTGTTCATATACACCTTTCCTTTCAGATATCGAGTGTAACTAACAAAGAATCATCAATTCAGAAGGCGAATTGGAATGACGACGATATGCTCGTTGAGTTTGATTTATTGAATGATGATATTAAAAAAAAATTTTATAAGTTTGGTTCGTTGGTTGAGGTCGTAACGCTCCATAATTAATCTCCCCAGCCTGTAGTAGCAGCTCTACTGATTTAAGGGCTCGATTTCCATCCCGAAAATGTTTCTTATTTGCTCCCGAAGTCCCGTGTCGGTCTGCGCATACCTTTACAGACGATTTAACAGCTCAAATATATGGAAACTTAGTTTTTGCCTCATCAAAGGTGCAAGACCTGTATACCGTGTGTTTCATTGGGAAAAAGAAATACTTAACAGGCGGATAGGTGGCACCGAGGTGGTTCTGGAGATACCACATTTATGGGCTCTTACTATATTCGTTAACGAGATACAGGATGTCTTATGAATTTTGCTCATTTCTTCCTGAGACAATATCGGACAAAGCACCCGGTATATTTTTCCATGTTTAGCAAACGTGTTTTATAATCAAACCTCCAATGTATTGTTTAATGGCGGCAAGGAAAATTCAGGTCCGGGTTACCAAAAATTTATTAATCGTTTGGAGCCTCGAAACAACTCCTGTATATCGAAATGGAAAATCTGTTTCAATATTTCAGAAGACCACAAAGAACGAAACTGAGTTGTGAGTTTCGAATTTTGCGCAGACAGTTTTAACGTAAAAGTGAATATTTTAAGAACTTGGATTCCTGAAAGTGGTTCAGAGTGACTTTCAATAATGAATTATCAAAACTACTGAATCGATAATTATTTTTACATTACTTAGTAATTTCTTATTATGTTGGTTTTCGCTGTCATAGCTGCTGACCCTCTTTAAATTACTCCCTCGCCATTTCCAGAAAAAACTTATGCCCTCTATGTACAGGGTGGGCAAAATTGGTGATACTTGAACTACAACATTTTAACCGTGAGAGATAGAGGAAAATGACTATATTTTTCATGATATCCGAATGAATCTGAGTATGATATATTTCTGAAACGGAAAAAAATGGCGATTCTTTCTAAGCCATTTCAAACTATTGTTTCATTAAGAAAAAAAAACAACTATATGTTATAGCGGGGATAATGGCCAAAATTGAAATTTGGTCGATTTCAACTGGCCAAAGTTGAAACCGCCCAAATTTCAATTTTGGCCTATAACTCAAAAACAAAAGAAGATAGAGGAATGCAGTTGAAGGCATTATCTCTACAAAAGACCACCGTAACGTGTCATTCATTTTCCTCTATTTCTTACGGTGGTAGTTCAAGAATCACCAATTTTGCCCACCCTGTACATTACTCTTTATTGAAATTGATTGATTTCATTTTTGTTGCAGCAAATATCTTCATGTTTTCAAAATGAAAAATGAACAAAACAAGCATAAATACAAAATTGAAAAAAAAACTAAACTGCTCGAAATGTCCTTATTCAGGTTCAAACATTTCTTCGCTCCTTTCAGATTATCCTGAACTGCTTACCGCATCACATTCGGATAGTCATTAATTTTCTGGCTAGCTTCTTCTATTTTTATAATAAGCTGATCCCGAGTATTAATCTGATCTTTTGATTTTGTGATATATTATCCTTTACTATGGAAACAATCATCACAATAATTATTATGATTTTAATTAATACACTTGAATTTGCAAGACGCATTCATTTTTACGTATATACCACAAAAAAGCATCTACAAGAATTAATGATGAATATTCACATGTCTTTCCATTTATATACAGCATGGTCTCAGTCTATACATTACAGATTTCATGTAACCCCAGATATAATAATCCATGGAATTCAAATCAGGGGACCTTGACCAATCCTTAAATTATGAAAATTTTTTGTCAAAAAGTCTCCAAAAATAACGAGAAAAATAAGCCTATAATGAGGCATTGAACCATCGTGCTGAAAGTACCTGCTAGCAGTTTTTGCATTCTTATCATAGAGTAAAACTGGTAGCAGTAGTGAAAGCAGCACTGGTAGGAGGCACAGTAGACTTTTTAACCACATCGGACTGAAACCTCTTAATAATTAACTAATAAATTTATCATCGGAAGTCGCTTTAAACCACTTTCAGGAATTCAAGTTGTCAAAAACTTAAAAATTTGTGCAGTATTCAGAACTGTTGAAATACTGTAACGTTTTCCAGGGTAATCAAATTGTCACTGTGTTAAAAGTAATGTCGAAATAATTATGGATTCAATAGTTTTGATAATTCATTGTTTAAAGTCCCTTCAAGCCTCTTTCAGGAATCCAGGTTCATAAAATCTTCACTTTTACATTCAAAATTTGTGCAGTAAAACTGTCTGCGAGAAAATATGAAACACACGCCTCATTCTAGTTTTTTGTGGTCTTAAATATTGAAATAGATTTTCAAAATTTCAACATTCAGTGTTTCGGGGATCCAAACCCTTCCTAACTTTTTGCAAACCCTGTTCTGGATTTTTCTTGCAGTTATTGAATTATACATTGGAGCTTGAATAAGAAACACGTTTGCCAAATATGAAGAAAATACGAAGCAAATGAGCAATAGTAATAAAACATCCTCTGTCTCGGTGACGTAGACAGTAAAAACTAAAAACCCATAAATGTGGTATCTCCAGAACCACCTTGGTGCCACCTATCCGCCTAATAAGTATTTCTGTTTCCCCATGTTTCCACCCTGTATAAGTACGGATTCCTCCTAGTAAGAAACCACTGACGCTTCGAACTCGATTCGCTTGAAAATTTCAGAGCTCGGATTATTTCGAAATTTATGGTCATTTGTGCAAAGAGGCACATCTAAGTTTTAGTTACAAATAGAGATTAGACGTACCTCCGTTCCGTTTCTGGGAGAATACCCAATCAGTCATTGCTTCTTTAATTTGTTATTAGTAATTAAAAAAATAAAATTCTTTGAAAAACAGAATCAGCTGATCGCGAATCAAAATTTTATTCATGCTCCCTTTATCGGTATTTGAAATTCTGACCACATGACCTTAATTTCAACGAGTACCTTTTCCGCAGAACTTCATCTTCATCATATTGAAAAATTTCTCAATATTTCCTAGACTAGAACAGTCAGAGAATATGAGGTATACATTGTGAGTCTTTGACTTATACATATATTTTGAAAAAAAATACTTTTTCTCTCTACCATTTTTCTGATTCGGCTTGGTTAAAGTACAGACTTTTGAGAATCCATGAAAAATATTTAATTTACGAATATTCCGTTGATAATTTTATCGAATGACATGATTTTCTGAATATAGATTTTATTGATGTGGTAAACCTTTTACGAACACAAAATTCCACTCACATGTTTTATTTTTCTCCTTATGATATTTACATACCATAAAATTCCTTAATTTTACCAGAAATTCAAAAGATCTAACTCTTAGAAGTATGTTGAGTGCTTTTTAATAAATATTTGGCCATTTTGGAAAATATATATATATATATATATATATATATATTATTCTTATGAAAATAGAGAGCTAAAATAATACAATAAATGTTGAAACAAAAAGTACCTGAGCTGAGGTAAAAAAAAGAACAGGGTATCATAACATTCTTCGTATGATACTATAGAATCATACGATACTATCATCACTAGTATCATACGATACTATAGAGCCAGGGGAAAAAACCTCAGCCGAAAAAACCTGCCACCCCATAAAAAAAATAACATAAAATATTAAATATCAGGAAAAATCTTGAAAGACATCAGTGTGAGATCATCTTCATGTTATCCGTCGATAGATTCTTCCCAAAACGGCTCGCGATTCTTAATCTGAAATGAAAAAAGAAAAAAGCAGAAAAGAAACCGAATATTCAGAATAAAACAAATAATTTTGAAATTAACCACCCATTTTAGAAATGCATTCGTTACTTTATGTATAGCCTCGAAACCATCTTGAAATTTATAAATGGGACAGCTATTTATAAGATGTTCTATAGTCTCCTCATTTTCCCCACACTCACAACTAGGACTCTCAACCGAATTCCATCGGAAGAGCATGCTATTGCAACGTCCATGGCCTGTTCTAATGCGATTTAGAACAGACCATATTCTCCTGGGAAGGTCAAAACCAGGAACTCTGATGGAAGGATCAGAAATAAGATCTTTTATGAAAAAATTGGAAACATTCCATTCAGATTGCCACATTTCTTTGTCGCTTCTATTCATATTAGTCAGAAAATTTGACCAAAAAGGTTTACGCGACTTCAATCTGGGACCCTATTATCTGGAATATAGGTGAGTATGGGAAATGAATTTGGAAAGGAATTGAATTTGTTCCAGAAATTCAAAGCTGTTGTCTCTCTGCGAATATATTTTGGAAAATAAAAGTATTCGTCGTTGAATCTTGCGTCTGTGCATTTTCCGAATAATTTATTATGTGAAAAAAATCTATATTAGCGAAATCAATTAAAATCGGATACTTTTGCTGAATGCAACTATGTTTAAAAGAGGTTTAAGCGGTAGATCTAATAATACTCGGAAAAACTTTAGTTGCATATTTCTAGGAGATAGATCATTATAAAAGTTTCAAATGACTATATTTTTTAATCTAGGCTGAATCGGAAGAAATGATATACGAAAACAGTGTTTCTCTCGACCTCAAGAATCTATTGTTAAAATATATGTACAAGTCAAAAACTCACCCTGTATAGAGAAGGCTACAGACTACAGCCTTCTTCAGCTTTGCCTTCTTAGAAAATTCGGAACTGAATGCCCCCTAATGATTTGTCACCAACAAAGTCACAGTGAATTCGAGTAATCAAATTGTAACATGGTCGATACCGGCGTCAGTCTGGCGCATTTAATCCGCAACTGGTAATCGGTTTAGCTTTTGGATACTGAATGACAGAGCTCTTCCACGGCAAGCATATCGAACTTTATCCTCTTCTGCCACCGCAATCAATTTACCGGAGCCCTAATCCAGGGCTTTAATCCTGTTACATAGTACTCCGGTCACTCGAGATCGATATGTGGAGAAAGCAGTGTATTTCATAGAGTCATAGAGCATGAACTTTTCCAACATATTGTCTCATTCCTATTATTTCGTTTCATCATCCTGAATCAATAGCTTTTGTAAACGTTCATGGATAAATCTGAAACATCAACAGTTCAATTTTCGATGGAACAAATTATTCTCTCTTTTTGCTCTGCGATATTTCTCCAAGATACAACAGTTGTATCCGAAATTCGCGACTCCTCCATAATATACTTAAAACGATAGAGAAAGTAGTGAACAACTACTTGGAGCGTACCTACCCACTTCACCAGCTGACTGAAGCCATCCAGAGACTTCTGTATAACAAAGAAATCGCCGTATGTACCTTCCTGGACATACTTATCAACTTATCTGGGGCTTTTGACAATAGAACACATGTGTCTCTCCGAGATGCACCCGAAAGGCGAGGAGTGAATGATACCATTGTAAAATGGATGTTTGAGGTGTTAACGACGACAATTACTGAAACATCGATGGGTGATAAATCCCCACCTCAGGGTGGGGTACTATCAGCCTCTTATGGAGCCTTGTAGTGGATGAACTACTACAGAGACTAACGCAGGTTGGCTCTGATTGTGCAGGCCTTGCTGATGACGTAATCCTTATAATTAGAGGCAAAGTCGAAGGCACTCTGCGAAATATTAAAGAGTGGCCTTAGAACTATTAAGTGATGAAGTCGTAATCATTGGTCGGAAACATCTTGGAGTGGAAGTCCAGTTATCTGGGAATAACCATGAACAGTAGGCTTGTGTAGAATAAGTATGTGAATGATGCTACTGGCAGTGTTATGTTTATTGAAGCTATAAAGGCTGTTATGGCGTGAAGGTGTCAGGAATTGTAACTGAAGAGTATTGCAATGGATGTTGTTACGCCCCTGTTTTCATTTCTTGAATGAAGAAGCGCATCGATCCGAAAATTCGACACAATTAACATATGGACGAGATCGCCGCACACATTTTCCTGTTTCGTGTAATATTCATTCTTCAAGTGACTCGCTAGAAAGAAAGATATACAGGGTGATTCCGGAGGAGACCGTCAGATTTTAGGTGAAGTATACACTAGTCAATATAGTTTTGGAACAATGTTGGGTTTATGGTTCGGGGCCTTCATTGAGAGTCTACAGGGTGATTTGTCCGATTCGACCGATTTTTCTTTTATTCATAACTTTGGTATGGCTTGATCAATCTTGATGAAATTTTCAGTGTAGAACAATATGATTATCTTCTTTCAATAATTCCAACACTTTTTCAAAAATACAGGGTGGGAATTATGATAAGTTCAGATTAAGTATGAAGGTTGAAAAAACACCCTGTACATTCCGTTTTCAGAAATTTTCTACTTGCTTCAGATTCTACCATAAGTTTACATTACTGGAGCGTTTTTATTTTTTTTGGCACACGTCCATTTTTCCTGGAAAAATTTTTCAAAAATTAACAATATCGTTTTTTCGCTCCAAGGCCCTGAGAATATTCTGAACTAGATGGTAAAGCTGTATCGTCCAATAATACAAAGTTCTTCCTGAGTCCTAAAATAAATATTCCAAATTCGAAATTAATTTTTGATCGCTCATATTCAGATGTATAAAATCATTTAATTCAAAAAATTTCATTATACGTACGTGAACCAAAAAAATCTACTTACTACTACTACAAATACAGAATAAACGTTCGAAACATATGAAAGGCAAAATTATGGATTAACATAAAATTGAGTCATTATTCAGGTGATTTTCGGCACACTTTCGGTTTTCTATGAAGCGAATATTCCTAAAACATAGTAGTTTCGTTCAAAAATGTACTCACTTATGGCTTTATGGTATGTGAAATATTGAATCACGAATGTATGATAAATAGTTTTAATGAAATTGAAAATTCTTCATGAAAATTAAATCTTTATTTAAATCAAGTTCTTTAAGATCCATGGTTACCATCACAGTGAACCACAGAATGAGAATATTTAATAAATAATCTGTCACAAGAAGTGTATTTCAACATGCCTCAATTATTTACTCATGCGGAATATGCGGATATGATTTTTGTTTATGGTTTTTGTAACGGAAATGGAAATGAAGCCAAAATGAAATACCATAGACGATTTCCCAACCGAAGTCAACCAAATAAATGTACTTTCGGACGAGTATTCCATTATTCTAAAGAACATGGGCAATATCCTAGTAAGGCAGAGCACATTGATAGGCCTACTCAAAATGAAATTTCGATTCAAATTGCTGAACGGGTGGAGGAGGAACCGTCTATTAGTACTCGTCAAATTAGTACCGAATTAGGAATTTCGCAGAGCAAAGTGAGCAAGACTTTGAAGAAAGAACAATTCCACCCATACCACTACCAAAAGGTGCAAGAACTGTTGCCACGAGATCTGCCCCAACGATTACAATTTTGTCGTTGGGTTATTAGTCACCAAGGAACTATTTTTCGTATTCTATTCAGCGACGAGGCTATGTTCACTAAGAATGGAATTTTTAATATCCACAATTCCCACGAATGGGCAAGAGTAAAACCCGCATTTGAAGAAGAGTCATAATACACAACACAGATTTTCTGCCAATATTTGGCTTGGAAACAATAGACGGAAATTTAGTTGGTCCTCACATTTTTGCGGAAAGATTAAATGGTGAAATTTACCTAGATTTTTTGGAAAATATTTTACCAAATCTATTGGAAAATGTACCTATCCGCTCTATGTATTTTCAGCATGACGGAATACTTTGCATTGAATGTGAGAAATCACCTGGATGTAAATTATCCGAACAGATGGATTGGTCGTGGAGGCCCTATGGCTTGGCCACAAAGATCGCCTGATTTGAACCCTTTAGACTATTTTGTGTGGGGATATCTGAAAACAAGAGTTTATGAGGTTGAAATTAGAAGTAGAGAACACCTAGTTGAAAGGATTTTCGAGGAATGTAATATCTTGAAGCAAAATCAATCCCTCATTAGAAGGTCAATTGGAAATTCAATAAAAAGGTCTCGAATATGTATTCAAAAAAAGGGAAATCATTTCGAACATTCTATGTAAATTTTGTGTTAATCCTTAGTTTTGCCGTTCATGATATGTTTCGAATGTTTATTCTGTATAAGTTGTAGATTTTTTTGGTTTAAGTAGGTAGGTATAAAGATATTTTCTGGATTAAAAGATTTTATACATCAGAATATGGGCGATTAAATATGAATTTCGAATTTGGAAGAACTCCTTTAGGACTCAGGAAGAGCTTTGTATCATTGGACGACACCGGTTTACATTCCAGTTCAGAATATTCTCACTGCCTTGGAGCGAAATAACGATATTGTTCATCCTTGAAAAATGTTTCTAGGAAAACTGGATGTGTGCCAAAAAAATAAAAACGCTCCAGTAATGTAAACTTATGGTAGAATCTGAAGCAAGTAGAAAATTTCTGAAAACGGAATGTACAGGGTGTTTTTTCAACCTGCAAACTTAATCTGAACTTATCATAATTCCCACCCTGTATTTTTGAGAAAGTGTTGGAATTATTGAAAGAAGACAATCATATTGTTCTACACTGAAAATTTCATCAAGATTGATGAAGCCATACCAAAGTTATGAATAAAAGAAAAATCGGTCGAATCGGACAAATCACCCTGTAGACTCTCATTAAAGGCCCCCAACCATAAACCAAACATTGTTTCGAAACTGCCTTGACTAGTGTATACTTCACCTAAAATCTGACGGTCTCCTCCGGAATCACGCTGTATATTGGCTTGAATTCACGTATGTATATGAAAATTAGAATCGATTTATTCGAATTGGTGAAATACAAAGCTCAATCGTGAAAATCTTTTAATATAGAATTCTTTGAGACTCGAGGTTGCTTCGTCCGGGAGGAACGTTCCAGAGGTTCATATCAAAATTGATTCAAGAACAACCCCAGATATTTGAGACTTGGAACCGATTCGTCGAGGAACGGTGGTATTCCGCCATTTTTGGACCGGACCCATTATTGGCGTACTTTTTTGTGTTCATCATCAACTGACACTCACATTCGGAATTACTCCATATGGTAGATTACTGATGTCAAATAGAAATATAATGGTAATTATTGAGAATAAACTGCACTGTATTGTTTATTGCTGTATCCATTATTACCTTCAACGAATCAGCAATCGAAAAGATATCGTAACAGTGCCTCCTAAACAAATTTAAACTTGAGAACGTAACAATGTACGTCATGATTGTGAGACCTAAAATCACATATGGGGTAGGGATCATCACCTCTACATCTAGTGATTGATTTAGAATATCTAAAGAAGGCGGAGGTAATTTTATCTTGATATTTCTTTATATCAAACATTGTCCGCAACAGACATTGAAACTGAGAAAATTGCTCCCCCGTACTACAGACATATGCGTTGCGCTAAAGAAGTGAAGAATACAGCCGTAGCGTATAAGCCTCGATATTTCGAGTCGAGGTTTGTTGTTTTGATATCTTCTTTCATCGTTGTTAGTCAGTAGCGAAGGGTTTTTCAGCGAGTTGTTTGTGAATTCGCGTTAAGAAAAAATCCGGATAATTATATTTTATCGAGCAAAATGGAAAAGGAAACCATAATTCTGATAGACAAGTTCATCCAAATGCCGCACGATGACAAAATTTTCGTAGCAAAGACAATAAAGATGATGATGATGAATATTTTATTACTTTTATTGCACTCTAGTATGCATCTTGCTGGCGAAGTAGATATACTACACCATTTCCAATTGTAATTCAGATTTGTCAATTGAATTTCAGAAATAATCAAATGAATTTCAATTGAGTGATCCGAAATACATTTGATGTTTTCTGAAATTTGATTAATCTGAAATTCAATTGACGCTTTCTGAAATAAAAGTGACTAATCTGAAATGCACTTGACGGTTTCTAAATTACACTTGAAAAAGGTGTAGTATCTACTACTATCTACTTTTATATTTTTTAGTTAGTTTCTGAAGGCCTCCTCTGATTGAAAACTCATGAGCCGCCACTAGGCTAAGGCTAAATGTGCAATGTCGTTAGGCTCCTGTATGAGTGTTCTTCAAGCAGATATAGTATTAGTAATCGAAAGATGTCTAGACATTGACCTAAAAAGAAACTGTCAGAAGTGAGCTAAGCTATTCACTCAGATAGTTGAGCTGCTATCAAAGCACTGAACTCCTATGTCATTAACTCAAAGTTGACTTGGGAGTGCCAGAGCAAACCCAATGAGGTCGGCGGAAAAAGATCTCTTTAATTTGGGTTCTCGGTCATTCGGAAATCAAGAGGACAATACATTCAGCAGAGAGAGTGCACGGAAGCCGGTCACTGGCCTAGAAACTTTCTGTAGGATAATAAAATGTACGTATAAGAGGAGGTTACCGGCTTGGCTCCATCTGCGTGATCGTGTGGTTCACTTTCTGCCACTTGGAACTATCTCGAACTATCAAGTGGGCGATTTCTTTTATTATTTCTTTCTCGTTGGTTTCCATATCCCTCCCCCTACATTGATTCACAATCACTGAGAAGTTCGAATGAGTTTGATGTTCAAATCCGTTCACTTTAATCAATGAAAGTGTAAAACCTATAGGTTTTAGCTGCTTCCATTTCTTGTTGATTCACTCCAACTTCCTTATTTTTATGTTTTCTCTCGAGAATTTGGTGGTTAATTGGTTGAATACAACTTTCATTTCGTAGCCGTTTTTCGACCAAATCTCCGCCAGAGCAAGAAATAGCTCTATTGTCTTTATCATTCCGGATTATAAAATCTAACGGTCAGGACCCACAATAGGAATAATTTCGGATGAAAAACTACTTCACACACGAATTAGTTATTATACGAAACCTGTGCTATAGAAGATCCGAGCCTTTACTTCACAATTTATACCGATTTTCACCGAATCAATAAATGAAATGTGGAATTACATATTATGGGCCGAAACTTTACAATAAGCTGCGACCACGGTGAAGATGATGACTCTTAAACAGCTCAAAAGTGTAATGAAAAACTATTTTCTGCAAAAATGTTTTTACTCCCTGGATGAATACTTTGCTTGTGATTTTCGGATATTCAGTAGTTATAGATATTTTTTCCTTTAGTACTTTCCTAGTTATTTTCTTTGTTTATGATTGACGTATGTAAACATTCTGTATGTAATAGCATGAATAAACTATTATTATAATACCTTAATTTATGCCGAATCCCTTGCAGCTGTGGGAGTGTATACATCGGTAAAACGAAGCGATCAATCAACACTAGGATCAAAGAACACAAGGAGAATTGCAGACTGGGCTATTCAGAAAAATCTGCCGTCGTGGAGCACAGACTGAACAACACAAACCCAATGTTGTGTATTACCACCCGCATACTACCCCAAGCTTTTCAGGGAAGCAATTGAAATTCATAAACACCAAGCAATATTTACGAGAATAGGAAAAGTCTAAAATTTTCCAAGTCCGGATATGATTTATTCGATTTCAAAAACATTGGAAGAAGGCGATAGTAAAGGGAGGCGAAACTTCAAAATTCGAAATCATCCGATCAATAAGTTCAAGAGTTATTGAACTTTGAAATCGCAATCATAAATAATAATAGCTTCAATAATAATAATAGCTTTATTGTCCAACAGTTCAACCCATTTACAGGACAATGCATATATAAATTACAAAAAATAAAATAACAGAAGAAAGTATGTAAGCAACAAGAAAAAAAAAATTTCATTCGATCCACCATACATTTTCTGAAAAATTATAAATTGCCGACTTGACTAAATTTCCCCTTGTTGAGGAGAATATATCTTGGCCAACACAAAATAAATTGAAGTTCTCACACATTTTTGTAATAGGCGCCTTTTGCAAGATGTTCGTTCGAGCTCTATCTGGCTTGAAAACCAGGACAGTTCTTGAGTTGAAACTTGGAACGTTAAAATTGATTTGCGATAAAATTCCTGAACAATCGACTTCATAAATGGACCACCTTGAAGAGGAATGATAAAGAAGCAATTACCCTTCTCATTTCCAAACTCAAATATCCTGTTCGCTCACACAAGACTGCATTGTCACATCCCCGGGGGGATATACTCCATCGGTCTTAAACAGAAGGAACTTCATAAATCTTCTTTGAACACCCTCAAGTTTTCTGCTATGGCACTCATATCAGTGGCGTAGCGCAAATTTCGGGGGCCTCCCCGCAAGATTTTAGTCGGGGGCCCCTCCTCCATAGATCTATGTTATTTATGATAAGTTTTCCCTGAAGTTTCTCGAAGAAAAATACTGAAGAAAAAGTGCTAGAAATAATATATACAAGGTGTCCCACGAGGAACCTCACATACTCCTACCATATTATATAGGGTCAACTACTATTATCACAAAATGGCCAATTAGAAATGTCTCCCATCTTTGCTTGCCAATATATGGGTTGATTTATTCATTCTGACCGAGAATTAATTCGACTATAGTATATTTCTGGTGGTGTTTATCAGAACTAAATGATTTTTTCAGAATTTGTGTGATTGAATGATTCAATTCTGTTTTTTTTGTTTATGCATTTCGAATTAATGTTAAAACAAATTCGGAGAGTGGGTGGTCATTTTCACATCAGCCGTCAACTGATTTTGGAAATATCAATGGAAATATGATATTCTGTATACATAATCCAACAGATGATAAATAGTGTTGCAAATTCAGAAAAAAATATGAAATTTCGGTTAGAATGAATAAATCGTCCTGTATATTGGCAAGCGAAGATAGGTGACATTTTTTAGTGGCCAGTTCGTGATGCTGATGGTTGACCCTATATGTAAAATTTTTCGTGTGACACCCTGTATATCAAAGAACAAAAAAATTTCAAACAAAATAATATAGATTCCTATATAAAAATAACAAGAAAGAAATGAATGTTATATGCAACTTCAAAAATTATTTAACAAAAATGCATAAATCTTTTCATTATTTTTGTGCAAACATATCAATCAACTTGTCGATTTCCAATCTTCTGGGCGCTTCTTGTTCAATGCTCAGTAGGCTCAAGTCTGTTGTTTGGGACATTGAATTCCTAAGATAAAATTATTGATCATCGTGAGCTTGGAGAAAGATCTTTCCGCACTGTCAACAGTGACTGGCAGTTCAATACAATGAAATTATTGGGTCCCGTTTGGCTTCGGGGCCTCTTTAGTGCCGGGGCCCTCTGCTACGCCACTGACTCATATATATGACTCCACACCACACTTGCATATTCTAACTGAAACTTCGATATTTGAAGGTGTGATGTACTGCCCCAAAATGAAGTTTCACATCTCCAATGACATGCGAAAAAAGAACTCTGTACATCTTTTTTCACTCAATGAGATTTTAGCAGTGGTCCTAAATCAGGGCCAAGGGGTAATTTTTGCTCAGTACATCACATCTAATCGCTTCAAGTATTTATGAAGATTTTGTCCCTGAGGTGTATGGGATACTGATGAGGCCAAACAAGGCCGAAACCGGTATATCCTCATCTCAGTGACCCAATCTAATTGAAAATGGTATTCATTTCGATGATTACTATTTTGAATTCATCTATGTTTCAAAAATATTTTCGGTGTGGCCTCCGTAAAGGCAAAGAATTTTCTGTGTTCCGTTTTATTCTTTTTCCTAAAAACACTTGGTATGTACTTATCAAGTAATTCATGAATTCTTATATAAAATCTCTCGACAGCCAAGTTTACATCAATGCAAGTATCTAGAAATGACCAATCTATAGATGATATTTCGGAATACAAAAACTCGTAGTTACCCTTCTTGAACTTATAACCTTTATTTGAATTATTAGGTGCAAACTTTATTACTCTGGTAAAAATTTTTGGTAAAACAATATTCAGAGCAGGATGATGTACATTCTCCTGTACAAAAGGCAAATCATCATAGTAAACAATACAATCTGAATGAGCAAATATAAGATCAAGGGTTCTATGGTTCGCAGTTTTAACAATATTATATTGGCCAAAGTTACAACTATTCATAAGTGATAACAAAATACTCCATTGTACACAGGTACTCGCAAAAGTATTCAAAATCTACAGCTGACAACCTATCCCGAATATATACAACAGAAAAATACACGATCTTATACATGAAAGCTGAACCCCCACCAATCTGAAGTCAATCATTCGAAATGTAATATGAATTACTGATGTATCCAGAATCTGAGATCTTAAACAACACTTCTGTTTGAGCCTCTTGAAATGAGCAATCGGACGAGGAGTCCGATCAAGAGAAACGCGCACATTTTTGAATCTACTCTCCTTCAATTTACTAGCCCCTCGAATCACCTTGAGCACATCATTCTCAACGCTGAGGATCAGTTTAATAGGACGAGTTTCACCAGCCACTTGTCGAACCAGTGTCATAGGCTCAATATTCTGTACTTGAAATTGAGGATCCAAGGTCTGTATAATCTCACGAACTATTCCGATGTCATTGGAACTAGATCCAGTTGAATTATCACTTCTCTCAGGAACGTTAAAAACCATCAGATTTCTTTTCCGGCGACTTCTTTCATTTATTTCTTCAATTATTTCCTCGTAATTGCATTCGTTTTTTACCTCAGCTTTGGAGTAATCTGCTTTCAATGCCTTAATATCAGCCTGAAGCTCCATGATCAGAGCTCTTAGGTCCCTTATTTGAGAACCCACCTCCCTGCAGCCCAAGCATGTCCAATCATATCTTTTATCTGAATTATTTAGGATTTCCATTTCTTGTGCTGTGTCCAACACAACTATGACGAAATTGCTGCAGCATATTGAACATTGAATCATAAGATTCTGTTTATATGATTTATTGCAACAGGCGCAAATGAAGTTAGAAGGCATCTTCAATGTTAAATCAAGGCAGGAGAATATGAGCTCACCAGAAAATGTCACGACGTGTATGGGATCCTTTAGACGGCCACCGATTTGTTTACCCACCACAGATGTGATATCGAAACACAACGACACACACACACATAGAAAGAAAAGTCTAATCGGTGTTTAATTAGAAATTTTAGTGTTGACAGCGAGAAACACGTTGTCTATAACAAAAGAATTCGCCTCATTCAATCGAGTAGAAGAAAAAGGAAAATTTTCCCCTTCAAATTCGTTAAGAATATCACGAAACTGTAAGCTTTAACGAACGATGTATTCACGTATCGAGATATTTTGAAGTAAAATGATAATAAATGAAATAAAATGTTCATAAAATGAACATCACCCTATATACCCCAAAAGAAGGCACACAGGCGATTAAAACCTCTTGATGTGAGTCCAGCCTGATGATATTAATTCATGATATCCGTTTATTGCATTCCTCCCGTGACACTCTGTATAAGCGTCCTCGTCATAATCAAGCAGCTCCTTTCAGCGATAACATCTCCTTAAAGTAAAATTCCTGAAGATGCCAGGCACTCGCACTGGCGAAACGACGACGGCCGAAATGGTAGAAAAAACAGGTGACACTGAACGATGGCCGCTAAAGCCTCAACCAATTCAATAGCCATTTAGAATTTTCAGTTTCGAGAACGTTATATGTCAATACATAAATTTAATGTATTCTATTAGATGTTTCATTTTTCCACCTCTTGACACGTGCCCTAATATTTTGTTCCTGTAAAGGAACACAATATAACAGAGCCCGTATTAAATGAGGTAGGTACCAAACGTATTCGAATGTGACAGTTTCTAAATTTCAAATATCAATAATCAATGTTATCTTGATAACAACTTTCTACAAATGGTGAAAAAAATAATTTTTTATGAGCAAAAACAACATTTTCCGAAAGGCCTTCATGCATTCAATGATGAAAATTGAAAAGATAGTTTCAACTTTCTGAAAAAATTATTTCATTTCTGAGAAACCATTCGAACCATAAGTCCTAATAACGTACTGACTCATTACTTGATTGTCCACTTCCTTCACAATTTGTAGATCATGATATAATTTTTTCAGATGTCAAGCTGGAACAGGACGATGCATTGTTGACAAGGCACATAGAAATCAATGCCAAGCTTGCAGATTGAAAAAATGTCTCACCATGGGTATGAACAAAGATGGTGAGTAAAATTCAAATCTTGATTCAATTTTTGAGTAGCGAAAAATTATCAATTCCCAACAAATGAAGCCAATAATTGCGTAGGACCATTGAAAAAGCAATTTCACGAAATCATTTTTAGGAAGTAATGTTGTTTGTCATATCCAAAATCTGAATTGCGAAGTCCTGCTCCTACTTTCATGAATCCTTCATCCAAAAAGCTCAACAACGGTTTTTTGACATGCAGTGACTACCCTGTCGCCAAAAAATAATATTCCGTAAGAAAATGCTCGCGTTGAATAAGTCTCACAATGGCTAAGGTTACTCGGTCTAGCTCCTGAGCTCCTCTACTGTTAATGCTTCAAAACTCAGTGAATCTCACCACCAATCATATACACTGCGCGAAAAAATTAACGCACATTCTGAGAATCTCAATTTTAATGAAATTTAACCCTACATTGACATTATAACTTTTTTTTATGTTCTCTCGGGAAGGTTTTGAACGAAACAAGACACATTAAATGGAAGAAAAATTCAGGATTTCACCGAATCTTATGTGAAAGAAAAGAAATGAGCAATTTTCGAAATACTGAAATGCTGATAAGTGATTTTTTACTTGGTATTTCTACCCCTTGCGTTAATTACAGCTCGGCAACGACGGTTCATACTCAAAATGAGTGATCTTAAAATGTTCTGATCTAATCCTTCCCAGATTTCTCCGAGTTGGATTCCTAAATCATTAAGAGTAGCTGGATGATTTTCTGAACTTCTCAGCCTTCTATTGAGGTTGTCCCAAACCTGCTCAATCGGATTGAGATCTGGACTTCTTGCTGGCCATTCTATTCGGGAGACTTCAACCTCTTCAAGGTACTCCTGAACGATGCGCGCACGATGGGGTCTTGCATTATCGTCCATAAAAATGAAATTTTCACCAATGTATGGGGCAAATGGCACTACATGTTCTCCAAGAATGTTCCTTATATACTTATCAGCATTCATAGCTCCATTATCAACGACCACTAGGTCTGTGTGAGCAGTCAAAGATATTCCACCTCACACCATAATCGATCCTCCCCTGAAATCAGTAGTATTCAGGAAATTGCACAGAGCATATCTTTTATGTGGATTTCTGTATACAAGGGAACGTCGATCACAATGGTAGAGGCAGAATCTAGACCCATCTGTGACGAGAACTCTTTCCCAATCGGCCTCTTCCCAATGGATATGCTCTCTCGCAAAATCCAAACGCGCCCTTCGATGAGCTGGGGTAAGAGCTGGGCCTCTTGCCGCGACACGAGGATTTAAATCATATTCTCTGAGGCGAATTATTATTGTTTGAGTGCTAATTTGCACCCCATGAGTTTGCTCAAGCTGATTTTGAAGGAGGTGAGCGGTTGCAAACCGTTGTCTCAAGAAACTCTCAAGTAACGTTCTTGAATTTCTGTTGTTACCCGTGGTCTTCCCTGTCCTGGTCTTCGACATTCATACCTGTCTCCCTGAATCGCTGCAACATTCTGGACACACTTGTATGGGAAACTCCAAACCTTTCTGCAATTCTTGTCCACCATTCTTCTCGAAAAACTACCGCTTGGGCACATTCCTCTTGGGTCAAATTGCGTGTTTCGCGTTGCATAACGATCGAGTGTAGAAAATCAAACGAAAGAAAAACTTGATGACTAGAATTGATCGAGAACAACTGATTTTAGAATGGTGACAATACATTCAAAATCTGATATCGTCTTTTTTTATTCGTGCTGGGAAAAAACATATGTATTGAAGAAAAACGTTGAAAGTGGATAATATATGCATGAATAATTCTGATAAAAATAATTATCATTGAGAACACCTTCAGTTGTAGAATAAATTTGAAATTTTCATAATGTGCGTTAATTTTTTTGCGCAGTGTATAATAGATACGCTACGAAATAGAGCTTACGATATGGGAAATAGCTGAGAACTTAACGTTACGGAAAATCACTCAGAACTGAAGTGGTGGCGTCGTAATGCTTCTGATAAAGACTATGAAAATACTGACTTAAGCAAAACTATCTTACTATAGAGCTTGTGTCTACAGGGTGACAACAATATTTTCTACGGGTATTCGTTACGTATAAATGTTACTTGAAACAGGGAGCAGATTGTTGAAAATGAAAATGAGCAATGAAGTTTAACATATTTTTCAAGCAAAGCAGCCAATTAATAGGTAAGAAGTTGGCCCAGCACTTTTGGATTTTCGAAATTTTGTGCCGTTAAAATTTTTTCTTAATTTCATGTGGTTCTCTAGATATTTCGAAAATCGAAATAATGGGCCAGCCCAGCAACTTTTGAAAAATTGAAATTCAATGACTGGAAAAAATTGTGCTATCCATAATACGGAGTTGTACCTTTCAGATTTTTCCGAAACTCCTTCTAGTTTCCTGAAAAATCAAAATTTAGAAAAAAGATAGCCCAGCACTTTCGTTTTTTCTTTTCACAAATGAATGAAAAAAGTGGTGCTACATTTTTGCTATCTTGTGCCGTGAATATTTTCACTAAAATTCTCTTTTTCTGAAAATTTCACCGGCAACAGTCACTACCAATGTACCACAAATTTCTTCACCAATTCGGGAGGAGAAAAATCATAATTGCTGAAATAAGATTTTCTTTAATTTCAATTTTCTTGGAAATAAGAGATACTTTTGGAAAAATTCGAACAGCACAACTCTGTACTCAACACAGTACATGAATACCAAAATCTATTTCAGCTGTCAAGAATCAATTTTATGGAAAATTCTAGGCTTTTGTGAAATATCTTGAGAATCGTATGAAACAAAAGAAAAATTTCAACGGTACAAATCAGCACAGATCGAGTACAATTAAGTTCATTTAAATTTCTTTCGGAAATCCAAAAGTGCTGGGCCAACTTCACACACACTATTGCCAGATTTACAAATTTTCCCACATTCTACTGATTTTTGTCATTTTCTCCATTCAAGAAAAAAACTGTGAATTTCATCTGAGAATCTGACTGGCACAAGTTGGCACTATTGCGACAGAATCATATAAATTAATTTTCGTCGAAAAAAAACGAAAATGCCGAACTAATTTTTTTCTAATTTCTCGGATTTTTGGATTTATTAGTGGGAAATTCTTGAAAATAACAACGGCACAATTTTGCTGACGGTTAGCACAATTTTGAACATGTTTTCGTTGAAAAAAAGCAAATTGCTTGGCTGACTTTTTTTTTAGTTTCCTAATTTTCCGGGAAATCTGAAGAATTTAAGTGAAAACATTTACGGCACAAGAGTTTCGGAAAAATCTGAACGGCACAACTCAGTAGATGAATAGCACAAATTTTTCCAGTCATTGGATTTCAATTTTTCGAAAAGTACTGGGCTGTCCCATTTTTTCGGTTTTTGAAATATCTCGAGAACCATATGGAATTGAGAGAAAAATTGAAACGGCACAAAGCAGCACAAACCTAGCACAATTCAGCATAACAATAAAATTATCGATCATCCAAAAGTGCTGGGCCTACTTCACACACATAGCCAATTAGTTGTTTTTAATGAAATGAAATAGAAGTTCACGAGTAATTGAAACTCGCAGATCCTGGTTTCCACAATTCTGAGAAAACACTACATTCACTTTCAAAACTCTACATTTTTTTTATTGGAGTGACGATTCGAGATTCGACTCATGTAGAATCAGATACGACTGCCGAATTCCCGCCATAATTTTTTCAGCATTGTGAAAAGTTCGAAGTGAAAGGAATTTCAAGAAAACATAATCAAACAACACGGGTTATTCCACAATTATTATATTTAATGAAAGATGATCACCGTCATTCTCTGGGTTATTCCAATATCATGAACATCTAATTGCAAATTTTCAGGACTACTGTGAATACAATTAAATTTTCGTGAATGAAGATGATGGAACGGGGAAGCAAAGGATAATGATGGAGGGTTAAAACGTTATATCTTATGCAAATCCGTCGCTTGCGCTCAGCCACACCCTTTCTTGATTGGCTTCGTTTGAGTTTGAATTATCGGCGGGTGCGACATTGTCGACTAGTTGTGCACGTTTTGTCATTTGATGGTTCGCTTTGTTTCACCTCGGCGGTTGTCCTTCCTTCACCACAGACAAAATGCGATAATCTGCGAGTATAACATAATTGAAGGGGAGGATGTGTCTGTGTGGTAGACACGAAATAAATTGTGTACTCCACGTCGTGGTAAATTGGTCATTAAAAAACATTTTTTTTGATTTAAAGCATATTCAATGAAAAAAACATTCAACCTAAATAGGCAGGGCTCTTCACAAGGGGAAATAATATATATACCCACGACGTGGTATATAATTCATTTTCTGATCTCTATGATCTCGTTCAATACGATATATTTTTTTTTCACATAATGAGTGAATAATTATGGTCGAAAATGAACTAAGTTAACTAGAAGTATGACTGTGAAGTCATTAAAATAAATTGTCGTGTTGATGTGCACATTGAGATGCCGTGATGCTGATTTGTCCTTTTTGCCGTATTTTTGGATGTACATATATTTGAGGTGATTAGGGTGTTATGTCACTTATTCCGGATCAGTAGAAGATTTTGATTTGTTGGGGATAATTCAAGGGTATTGAAATTTTTATGTTTGTCTCAATAAGGTTGCTCCATACTGCAGTCGCATATAACGAAATTGAACAAATGCTTTCATAGATTTTTCTATGATCACAGGAAGATGACACGGATAAATGTATAGCATTTTCGGGCGGTATCATCAGTATGAATGTCAAAATTAAGTTTTTTCCGAAAATTGAGCACAACAACCCAATCGATACGTTCTTGATTTTTTTACGGTAATAACGAAACGATAATAATAATAATAATTACTGTTATTTATCGACCGCAGTCGAAGGCGACGTCCTTCAAGCTACATAACGATATTTATATTACTCTCTGCGAGTATCCACGATACAGAAACTTATCACCTGAAATATATTGTTCTGCTAGTAGACCAGTGCCAAAGCCTTTGGCAATGGTGAAGAGTGAAAGAAAAATAATGGTAGCAGAAAACTTATCAAGAAGTTAAGAGAACATAACAAAGATGAATACCGGGTGTTCCACGAGAAACATTACATACTCCTACCATAGGGTCTACCATCAGCATCACGAAATGTCCACTTCAAAATGTCTCCTATCTTTCCTTGCCAATATACAGGATATTTTATTCATTCTGACCTGAAATTTGAATCGACTATAGTTCTGGTACTGTATATCAGAATTGAACGATTTTTTCAGAATGTAGAGACAGTAATGTTTCTCGATCCTATCTTTGATATTCAGAACAACAATTGTCGCATGTTTTTCACGATCTATATGTTTTATGGATGAATAATTATTCGTTCATCTGTTTAGAGTGATTTTAGTTTGAATTTTTTGCATATTCAACCGTATCATGGGCCGCAACATATGAAACTGTTATATCCTGTTTCACAGCTGTTGCATAGTTTTTTGCATTCTCCGAGAACATTTGTCACAGTATTGTATATTTTTTCATAACCTAAGAAAGTAGAGACTCCAACATCGCAGCCTTTCATGAAAAATCAGATCTTTTGAAGTGAAATTTTTTATTGAAAATTAGATTGTTTTCTCGGTATTAAGTCAAAATAAGCTGATAAAATTAGTATTTACATTTTGCATTAAAAACCTAGTTAAGTGTGTTCAAGACAACAAACATGGAGTTTTTACAAGGCCTTGCTTTTTTACTTTTTCATAAAGTTTTGCAATTTCACCGAGAATTGAGATAAAGCTTTCACCGTTTGAAGCCCACCTTCTTCCCCCTCCAGACCACAGAATACTATTTTATGTTTTATTTTTTTTTTATTTCTTTCATTTTATATAATCTAATTTTATTCATTTAAAAGTTCACCCTTTCCTTTCTCGACCAAAAATGAATTAATTTCAATTTTTCATTCATTTTTGGTATATTCTCTTCTTCTAAAGGCGCGTACAGACATCTAACAAAACATCGTATCGTAACTCCGTCGCGTAACACTTGTTACGTATCGAAGATACGATCTGTGAACAAAATAAAGGGATCCGAGTTCAAATTAACGTCCATTTAGATACAATTAACTATTTCTTATAGCAGGAATCTGGACAATGAAATGATGTAATTCTCTAAACCATATTTATTACATTGCCGACGTTTCGAAACTCTGATAGATGAATATTTTCTTGGCTAGATATTTCAGTACAAACCTCATGATAAGCAGTTTAGTTGATATTTTTCTAGTTATTATGATATATCGTATTTCATCTTCTATCATTCAAAATCTTTGTTTTTGTGTTTGTCGCTCAGGGGTCTGACTTTCTGTAGCTTCTTGATTTTATATCGCAATCATGTATGTGCAATATCAACCTTCTCAGAGCCTTGATGTTATTTGATAACAGTGCAATAATCTCTTGATTTTTTCAGTATTTCTGGATGAAAAAGTCGTGTACTCGCGCTCTCAACCCCCGAACAAGAGAAAAAGTAAAGATATATTTCATATTTATTGCAATCCTTGATATAAGCTGTGAGTTGAAATGAGCCAGCTTGAGTCTTCAAGTATATATTTTTTTTTAGGGAATAATGGCTTCAAACTCAAGAAGATGCAAGTATATCAAATTCACCATATGTTTCAAATGCATATTTTCGAAAAGTATTCTAGAAATTACAGTAGAAATATAAAGAAAAAGGGAAACAAAACTTCACTAGAGAAAGCAATGATAAACCGACTGATATCGTACAATATAAAAGTTCCATTGTTCTAGTTTACCTGGCAGCGGTTGTCAGGAGTAATAGACACTTGTTTTTGTTTCATATATAATCACAATTACATTTTGTTTTTATACAAATACCCTTGTTTCATTGAAATCAGCAGAATTTATTTTTCTTTAGTTTCTACCGTCAATTTTTATTCATGTTTTGGTATTTTCTTTATATATTATGTGTATTTGAATACTAAAACTTTTTTTCAACGACCTCCCCATTTTCTAGCCCGAAACCGTTAGGATTAAAGTTGCGCCTGACCGAAGGTTAAAAAACACAAATAATACGGAAATCATTATAGACAAGACATCTGTGACACATGTGGCATACAACAGATAAGAAAGCACAATACTATAAAATACAGAGAGGATATACAAAACTTAAGTATTATTTACAACAATATCATATGAAGTAGTATTATGCTGACAAGAAATAGAAATGTCTGTTTTTAGTAGTTTGTTATTCATACGATGTAGGCTGTTCAAGTTGCTCTGTTCTGATTGATCGACAGTTGAGACTGACATATATTCAAAAAGAAGAAAAAGAAAAGTAAATTTTGTATGTTCTTGACTGGTTAACCTTCCTATCGTGTTTGTATGCCACATGTGTCACAGAGATCTTGTCTATAACGATTTCCGTATTATTTGTGTTTTCAAAAAGATTTTGAATGATAGTAGATGAAATACGATATATTATAATAACTAAAAAAATATCAACTAAACTGCTTATTATGAAGTTTGTACTGAAATATCTAGCCAAGAAAATATTCATCTATCTTTTTTTATTTTAACCTTGAGAAAGAAACTATTCAGAGTTTCGAAACGTCGGCGATGTAATAAATATGGTTTAGAGAATTACATCATTTCATTGTTACTTTGTTACGGTGTTACGCTGTTAAGCAGTGTCGTCCACACTTGTTACGCGACGGAATTACGTTACGAAGTTACGCTCCTTTATAATGGGTTTTATCCTACTATAACTTTTCGTTCTTTCAAAATTTTTCCATAGAGTTTATTTATGGCATTAGTAATTTTATGATAATTCTCGATGCTTTTTATTATTTCGCTTAAAGAATATTGTGAAATTACAAGTGTTTTGAAAAGACCCTATTAAATTCATAAGTCAACAATTCTTTGTTGTTAGCAGAGAACCGCTGACAATTTCTAACAAATATTTATTATTTGAAAGGGGTTATTCATTATATATTGTCTTTCCGATCAATTTATTGAAATCTCCAACAATTCACATTTTTTTTTGATCCTGAGGCACCTGCCTTCTGTGTAACTATGTATCGAAATAGGCAAAATCATCTGTCCTGACTTTCGTCTGCGAATAAAAATATTTCTATTCGATAGGATTTAAAATTAACAGGAAGATCATTTTAAGTTCTAATCAAATGCTTTACTTGATTAGAAAAATAAAGTGCTGTATCCGAAAAGACCAATCAGAATAAATTGATATGGAGATATATATATATATATATATATATATATATATATATATATATATATATATATATATATATATATAGATAGATATATATATATATATATATATACATATTCTTTTGAATAAGAGAGCTGAAATACTACAATAAATGTTGAAAAAAAAAAAGAATCTAAGCTGAGGTAAAAAAAGATACGGGATACCATAACATTCTTCGTATGATACTATAGTATATCACACGATACTATAGAGCCAGGGGAAAAAACCTCAGCCGAAAAAACCTGTCTCCTCGTAAAAAAAAATAAAATAAAATTGTTGTATCTGAATATTCTATATAGAAGGACATCACGATTATCGGAACGGCTCTCAGGAGGAAAGATTTCCAAACACAAACTCCAACCTGAAAATAAAAAAAGACATAACAGCAAGAGAATTCAATTAATACTTCATCAAATTGATATAAAATTTTCAACCCATTGCAAAAATGAGTTTGATATATTGTGTATGGCTCTAATGCCATCTTGGAATTATAAATAGCCTGTAAAAAATTTCAATTGTTGTCACATATTTTCGTAAATTAAAATTTCATGGCACTCGATCACATATCAAAATTTTGTTATATATATACAGGGTGTACCAAGTTCGACGGCCTATTAGGCGTTTCTGGAGAACTGGACCTATTTGAAATCTGAAAATTGGGATTATATTATTGTTTGACATTATCTACCGATCTAAAATATTCTTGGAGCCTGACCACTTTCAGTTATACAGGGAGTGAAAAAAAAAATTAAAAAAAAATTTTTTTTTCTGTTTTTTTGTTTTCGAATTTGATAGAGTATGCCATTCTGAATACATTCGTACTCAAATCGTTGCATTCGTCAGAATAATTTCAAAAATATCTAGAAAAAAACTGAAGAAAAAAGGGAGATTAGTGTATTCGGTATTATGTTTGTTATTCCTTACCCAGATATCGTAAGCTGAAACCGTTTCCACATTTCTGAAGGCGAAGAATGTGGAAATATTGTTACAATTTCAGAATTTTGAATAACCAGTCACAGGGTGTTCCAAATGTTGGTTCAAAAATTGGGATCAAAATTAGCTCATAACTTTCGTTTTTCAAATTAGAACCCTATTTCTTCATGATTGCGGTGGATTGTGCGAAGAAAAATGAAGATAATGTTCCAACATGTTAATGCTCCTAAAATTAATAATTCTTGAGTTATTCAGGATTTCCTGATTTCATGTCGTACGTACCGTCAAATTCATAGAATCTGTTACGTATCAACAATGACCTTGGTCATAGAAGATAAATTAATCAAATAACTCACTACACTGAGAGAAGTATTCACTTGATATTATCGATCATGCGTTAGAGTTAATAAATCATTTATTGGCCAAATGGACAAATAATTATTTCTTTCATGGAAATAAAGAATTTATTTCAGTTTTCGCAAATCACCTTCATTCAATATTATATCACATTTATTTATGAATAATAACATTCAATAATACCCAATAAAGACGCATTACACTGAAATAAATATATTTAGTAATAATTAACAAACTGCATGAATTATGAATAAATGTTAACGTCTGATGGCAAAATTGAAAATTAATGGCTTTGCAGGCGGAAGTGAATTCTGGAATAATGACCAGTCCGTGCAGGATTTGAACCTGCGACCCTCGAATTACTAGTCCAATGCGCTAACCACGTGCCATTGGGAAGGTTGAAGGTTCCATCTGATCTTCGGTTGGCGACTCTCCCAGAATTCGATGTTAGTTTGTTAGTTTTAATTCTTCATGAGCTATGACGCTCGTGAATAATTCTTTGGAGAGATATTCGCTATCGGTGGTCATCGATGATTCGATTTTTACCTTTCATCCGATTGTGTCATTCGCGATTTATCGGCAGGAGTCGGGTAGTTGAATCTACCGACCACCGAACAATGTTAACTAGCCAAGATGACTGAAACATGTCAAATGCGGTTTGTTCATTGTTAATAAATCCTGTATTTTGAGTAAAACATATCGTGGAGTGGTGGAAGTTTAGAATCATTTAGTAATAGAAACCAAACGTTCGTTTATTACCAAATGAACATATGTTTCCAACTAATATATCTTATATTTGAAGAGAACTGCAGTTTAAATGAAATACATCATACCCAAATATATTAAATATTAACAAATACCGTGTAAATAAATATTTCGTTATATATGAATGAATTCTTTCAGAGGCAAGATCTGTTAGTTAATAAATAAATTAAAGATTAATAAGTGGATTTGTCTGTTAATGAATAATCTCGAAATAAATACTTTATTGATAAAAACAAATTTATTTCTCTCAGTGTAGTGACTTCCTCTTTTCTGAATTCATTTATCATTGTTGATGTGAAACAGATTTCATGAATAGAAACAGAAAATCCTAAATAACTGAAGAATAAGGAATTTTAGGAGAATCAACATGTTGGAACATTATCGTCATTTTTCTTCGCAGAATCCAACGCATTCATGAAAAAATAGGGTTCTAATTTGAAAAACGAAAGTTATGAGCTAATTTTGATCGCAATTTTTGAACCAACATTTGGAACACCCCGTGACGGGTTATTCAAAATTCTGAAATTGTACAATATTTCCACAGTCTTTGCCTTCAAAAATGTGAAAACAGTTTGTGCTTACGATATCTAGGTTAGGAATAACAAACATAATACCGAATACACTTATTTCCCTTTTTTCTTCAGTTTTTTCTCGATATTTTGGAAAGTATTTTGACGAATGTAATTATTTGAGTACGAATGTATTCAGAATTGCATACTCTATCAAATTAGAAAACAAAAAAACAGAAAAAAAAATTTTGAATTTTTTTTGCACTCCCTGTATAACTGAAAGTGGTCAGGCTCCAAGAATATTTTAGATCGGTAGATAATGTCAAACAATAATATAATCCCAATATTCAGATTTCAAATAGGTTCAGTTCTCCAGAAACGCCTAATAGGCCGTCGAACTTGGTACACCCTGTATATATATATATATATATATATATATATATATATATATATATATATACATATATATATATATATATATATATGTATATGTATATATATATATATATATATATAGAAGAATGAAGATATCGCGAAACGGAATATATTTATGGTGTTTTTGCGAAAATCGAGCCCAGGACTCCTTTCAACATTTTTCCCTATCTAACCTCAGAAATACCAAAAACAGTCAAAATCAAGCAATTTAGGATACCTTGTACAGGTTCGTCGCTGCTTTCATAGTCAGATCTTCTTTCTGATTTAGGGCGGTGTAGATAGGCTCTTGTCACCCTCAAGCGGCGACTAGAGTAAACTGATGTATGTAGGTATTCCTTGCACTATTTAGGTTTGTGTGAATTTCTGCAAATATATTGCGCTATAGAAAGTTGATAAGTGAGCTGAGAGGTACGAAATAGAAATCGTCGTTAACAAAGAAAAAAGTCTTCCTATAAATCCATGTGTAAATAAAATGCTTTATCTTGGAGGGACAGGGGATCATTGGGCCGTGGGCGTCGCCCACGTCGCCCACGTTTCTCATTTACACAAAAGAATTGGAACAATAAAAGTTATATCCAGGAAAAAAAGCAGTGAAAAAGTCAACAGAATAACTGAAGATGTACAAACATCTGTTGAATCAAAAGGTAGCTGTGAATCCTGCTTCACACAACGCAATAGTAGGAGGACTCACAGATCAGTGAGATCTGTCATGAATGAGGAACTATATACTTCAAATCTATGCTGAATAAGTAGTGTTTTCGCAACACCCATATGCTAGAAATATTTGACGAATTCAAGTGAAGATATATTTTTACTTGTAGTTTCATCCAGTTGGAATCGAAACAGCTAAGAGTTCAAATAGCGCTTTGAATTGAAAAAATAAGCATCAACCTACCCTATATTCGATATTCGAATAAAACTCGGCAAGTCGACGCATGCGAATTCTCTGTTATGGATTAGACTGTTCTGTATCTATGGCTTCCGTGTCAGATCGGTCACATCCCCAGATCTCAGTCCCGGGAGTTTTGGTGGAGCCTTTGGTGGGAATTAACCGGCTTCGAATCCCATTAATCAGCGTTTCCTAAATCCAGCTATGGCTGTTCTTTACACTGGCGCAGTGTTTGGTTTTCCCTTTCCCATTTCTCCTCCCCCAACGTGGCTCGCGTCAAGTGAATAGCCAGGATCTTAGAACGAACCCCTGAATCCCCTGCATCGAGTACATTGATTTCGACAGACCCTACCTCTAGACAGATTTCTCTTCGAGGTTATATTCTCTCTGGTTCCTCGTAAGATGAATGGAGATTTTTTCAGTGGACTATTGTATATTGTGACGATGGGGTCAAGACAAATTGAATTATCATGAATATAAGATCAGTGTGTAATAGATTGATGCAATAAATATTTGGGTTTCGACTTGGAAAAAAAAGTATCTCTCTTATTGATGGATAAAACTTATTTTTGTATCAAATTTGAGATGCAAAAGAATATGCAGCGATACGATTGCACAAAAATATCTCGTCAAGAGTATAGTAAACGTGAGGAACAAAACTGATTTGTTTTTAATTCGTACCCTTCTCTTTATCAAATGGCTCAAATAATAAATGTATGAAGTTTACAGTAGGTATATGAAATCAATGTTATGCCTATCATTTTCCTGTCATAGCTATAAAGTTCCTTGGTTAATGAAGAGGTCACTTATGTCTTGTGTGCTAATTTCTTTGTGCACACGATGAAAAAGAGTTATCTGCAAAACACCTGCCAGACTTCAAACATGAAAATTTAAAGGAAATAAAAATGCGGTGCAGATGCACACCAACTATTTGGTGCGATGGAATCGGATAAATATTCTTAGGAATAATTATTTGAATAGTTCCCACAACAAATTATTTTATCTGGTGAGAAGTGATTTTCTTAGACTCATCATGATGCAGCTGAGTTAATTTCAGAAGAGAAGTTCGCGTTTGATCACCGATACATATTTCCCATGATCTGTCCATTCGATATATCAAATAACAAAATCAAGAAATTTTTTTCAAAGGTGAAGGGTTTGATTACGAAAGCATTGTAGAGACAAGGATGAGGGTTTCTGGCTTTGAACCGTAGATAATTTGGGAGGCATACCTATGAGCAACAGGAAGGACCGTTTGAAATATTCATTTTATAATTTTTTTATAATCGATATCATGAATGAATTACATTTTTTGATGAAAATATGTAGTATGTTGAAATGTTGGTGTACATTCATGATCATAACAGAGTAAAACTAAAATAACGAGTAGATGCACTTTCCTTTTTTCATTCATAAATTCCATAGTATATGTATCTAGTATACCAACTGTTCTAAATGAATATACCTCTCGAAGTCTGAGGAAACTAATAAGACTGCACCGTCAAATTGTAGATTTTGCATTTATATC
Source organism: Hippodamia convergens (assembly GCA_038502775.1). Lineage (NCBI taxonomy): Eukaryota > Metazoa > Arthropoda > Insecta > Coleoptera > Coccinellidae > Hippodamia > Hippodamia convergens. The sequence goes on along the minus strand of JAVSIQ010000026.1, from coordinate 13,428 downwards.
CCACAATCCAGCAAACCTTTAACATTTCTTCTTTTTATTTTCCATCAGTATCACTGCGTAGCTTATATTTTCACAGCACAAATCAACCTCAATATTGTGCACCTAATGAAAATCTGCTGAAAGAAGACGAAACTTTCCGAATGTGAGTGACTTTTAAAACTTTTCTATAATTTTGTTGACATTACAGAAATAATTGAGTTGTAAAATGCCTTTGAACAAAGAGTTGTAGCTGGGCCATTATCTTTGGTATCACTCCGCCCATATTTTTGACAAGGCCCTGGTCAACCCAGGGTAGAATCTATCCTCAAATTCGATTCAAGGTCATTGCCGATCAGCCATAAAAATAGGGGGAGTGAGCATACTCGTTATTTTAGTTTTACTCTACATACCAAATCGTCGGTCCAATGCCAAAGTCACTAATATGCTTTTTTGATGTTCCGAGAAAAACGTGTTTCAAAAATTGAAGGCAGTGCTATAAACATAGATTTCTTTGTGTGGTATTAGGCTAGAAGGAGAGGAGGGGGATAAGCAAACTCTCTCGCTATTTTGGCATTGACACCATGACTATAATCGCGATATAGTGCACTTTCGTGACTTTGGAATTGTACCGACGATATATGAAAATTATTTAATACAGTGGATTAGATTGGAATGACCCATACTATAAGCCAAACTACAGTGAATACCTATACAGGGTGTAACTAAATAAGTGTAAAACATTGAAGGAAGTGATTACTCGTCGAAAAAAAATATAGGATCTTTCATATAAAGAAACTTCAATGGAGCATTTCTTGTCAAGATATAGCCCCGTAAAGGGGGTACATAAAATTTGTATAACAATTTTTTTTCTCAAGCACTAAAACAGTTACAATATTGAAATTAACCTGAAGATGTAAAATATTGTCTCTGTAAATTTGGCGGCAATCATACTTATGTTCAACAACTCTGTCAATAACAGAACGGATACACAGAATTTGGGCATAGTATACGATGATATTTTACATCTTTAGAAAAACAATATCCGAGTTGTTTTGTCTGTGTACGTACTTACAATTGTTTTGGAACCACCGATGACAGTTTCGTCGCGCACAAGCTAGTTATCTCGTTCCGGTGATGGTCAAAAGTCACATAACATAAAGTATATTTCAATGGTATTGTTTGATATCTATTGAAATATTGTCTGGGAGGTCTTTGCATATTCCTGAAAACTTAATTTGTCAATCAAAAAACCAAAATATTGTCACGATTCTACGAAGTTGTATGAAAACTAGAAATTGTCTGACGAAGGAGACATTTAGACTCCGAAACGGCAAGTTTCAGAGTTCAAAGTGTTTTCTTTTTGTTCATTGTTAGGCAACAATTTCTTCTTGTAAAGTTTTGGCCCCTGACAAATCAGTGCTGAGATTTTTACGCAGAGGCTTTTCTTCTATTAATTAAATTTTTTTTCTATTTGTTTCTTGTTTCAGAGACTGATTGGAGAGAAAACCCAAATTTAGTTTTCAGGAATAGGTATTGTTTGAATTTTGAACCATCTTCTTCTACTTCATTCAAATATCAATGGCAGAACTGAATCCTGCTTTATGAATCTCAGAAATTGATTAATTTAAGTATATTTTCATTCCGTTTCGCCGTTTAGATAACGCCTACTTCCTCTTTCTAAATCCTGTTTGGATTGTCACAGCTACAATTTTGTTAAGAGTACTTTCCCCCCCTTCATTATATTTTCTTAATGTGGTTTCGTGAAGCAACCATGATTTTTCTGATTATGAACTAAACATTGGCAAGTTTCCCCACTCGGTTGCTGTTGTTCAAGATATTCTTCGAAATAAATAGTCTTCCCCTGTAACTCGGCTAATTTGTTCGCTTGAATATAGTACATAAACATTTTCAGGTAATGTTGAATAATCAACAGATGGGGGTTTTTAATATTGAGAAAAATAACAATATATGAAATTTAAATGGTTTGTTAATGCTATCGTGAAAGAAATTCTCACATACGACATCGAAAGTATAAATATAATCAGTTACCAACTATAAAAATATCCAGAAAAAAACAAGAATGAAACAACTATAGGAAAAAAAAAATAAACGTTCAAGACAATCAATTAATTGCACTAAATTCACCTGATTTCAACAAAAACTAATCATAAGGGAAAACAGGTAGGATTCGTACACTTTTCACTTAGAAGCTTGTAAACGAAACACTTTAACTATGTGGAGACAATTTCAGCATGGATGAATTGCCAATATATCTGGTTTTAATTAAAATTTAGTTCAATGTTGATATTAAGTCAAATGAGCGAACTACGTGGTTCACCAAAATATGGAAAACGTACGAACCTACCCCGCGCACGTGGAGGCTCCGTACATAGTGCGGGTAGCTTCGTACATGATGGGGAGCATCCGTACACAGTAAAAAATGAATGCCGTTTCATAGAAAAGAGTATTTTATAATAAATAATATAAGCGGGGGTCCTACAGCCTATGCCACATTCCGCATTTCGTTCGCCATTTCTCTCTATCATTCCATTCATCTTCATCAATTGCTCTATCTCTCATACTCTTTCTACTTCCCTCTCTCCATTTGGTTGTTGGTCTTCCTCTCCTTCTTCTGCTTTGTGGTATGTACTACAAAACCCTCCTCGGCCATCTTGTACCATCCATCCTCATAACGTGCCCGTACCATATTAATTGTCTCGTTTCTACTCGTTCTGCTGTTGTGATAACCCGCCTAGTTTTCCTTCTTATCTCTTCGTTTCTAATATGTTGTATTCTGGAAATTCTACAAGATATTCTCAAGAAGTTGCCAGTTAAAGTTAAAATAGGTTCTACAACTGTCGTGAAGATTGTCATTTTTGTCTTAAATTTCATGCTGCCTGACCACAATAACGAGTTCAACAATCGAATAGCCCTCCTACCTTGCTGTGTATTATTTCTAATGTCCTTCTTTGTTGTTCCATCCTCCGAAATGATACTTCCTAAATATTTAAATTCCCTGCATCTTGTGAGTTTATGTATTTGTAAATCAGGGTCTTCCTCATTTGTGTCTCCTATCCTCAAATATTCCATTTTACTCTCATTCACACTTAATCCCCATCTTTCGTACTCCTCTTTCAGTTTTCTGAACATGTAATCGACATCGCTCTCGTCACCTGCTACAATTGCCTGGTCATCGGCAAAGAGAAGAGTTGTTAGGATTTCATCTTGAACTTGTATCCCCGTTCCGTATGTTTATCTTTTCCAGTCTTTGATGGCTTCTTGGATATTTACTTTAGATAAGGTAGGTGACGGGCTGCATCCTTGTCTAAGTCCCTTCGTGGCAGGAAACCATTCAGATAAAACATTTCCCATCTTCACCGCACTTTTTGCTTCTTAATATAAGTTACATATAGCTTGAATATAGGTTTTACTCTGGCCCGACTTAGTCAACGTTTCGAGAAGTCGCGTATCATAGGCTTTTTCCAGGTCGACAAACACTATGTGAGTAGACATATTATGGGAAGTTCGTTTTTCTAATATTTTTGAAGAACAAATGTGTTGTCAATACATGATCGTCCTGTACGGAATCCTGACTGCTCTTCCATATCTACATTTTATATTGATATAAATCAGATCAGACTTGAATAATGAATAGTTCATGTATATCAGATCAGATTTATTGACATTGCGAGAGTCTTCCGGGCCGTAATATATTAGGAATTATTTCATCAACGTTTTGCCTATATTTGCGGTAGGCATTTTCAGAGTATTCTTGGTCTGAGATTGTAATTCCAATGCTGAATTTCTAAGAGTGATGCCAGGTTCAATCCGGAGGTGTCTATTATTCATACCGCGGTTTATGGTATATTACGTGTGCGATGTTGATTAGATCATCGCTCTCACCTCGTATCGGATCGATTTTGGTTCTGTCTAAGATCAGCAACCATGTGCTGTGTACAGGGTGGGCATATTTCGATTTTTTAGCACTACAACTTTTGAACCAGAAGGGATAGACAAAATCTGATACCCCATTCTCGATCTCTTTTTTTGGAGAAACTAACAAGAGTAGTATTCACGTTCGGCTACCTTCTTTTGTTTTCGAGTTATAAGTGAAAATTGGAAAAATGGTGATATCGGAAAAATTTATATCGAAAAATGTCTGCTCTTGAGGAAACTGAATTTTATCTAATTGTAAGATAATGTTCCGCTAGTGTAGATTTTTCTATCTGATTAAGTCGATAACATGGTTCGTGCTCCTTCATTCTTGTTCTGATATATATCGTCTTGTTGTACCGATGTAGATCTTGCCGCAGATACAAGGTACGCTATTATTAACGGCATGTGATGTATGGTAAGATAGCTTTTGCATTAAAGGGGTTGGGATGTGTTATCATCACGTGGGGAAATTCTTCGTGTTATTGCCCTCTGAATTCCTCTGGAATTTTATATCCATTGGCGATGAATACGACTCTCAAGAGTTGCCGGTTTGACGACGCCTTTTTTTGTAGATTTTCTAATTGATCTAATTCTAACGTTCTAAGCCCTTTTTCAATATATATTCGAAGCATGATTCTGTAATTTATTTATTTATTTATTTGAACAGGAACCTCAACAGGAAACCCAATAATAGAGGTTCACAAATTTTGAATTAAATTAAAATAACAAAATATATGTGGTTTCTTAACATCTAACAAAATTAATATTTCAAAGTTGACAAACTCTATCTATCGCCAATGAGTGAAAGGGACCATTATTCATACATCACATCCTAACTCTCAACAATATGATGATTTCAAGTATCTTATCACCCATTTTTTGAAACAATCCATGCTGACGTTGAAGACGTCTATGTTGCTTATATGCCAGTTATAAAAACGCATGATTCTAAGAAACACTGAATGATATCGGAAATTTGTCGCAGACTTCGTTATATAAAAGAGTACTCTTCGACGATCCGAATACTGGGGAATATTAAAGGTGATGAAATTTATCAACGGATAGTCAAGATAATTATTCAGAATCCGATAAAGAAAGGTGCAATCGAAGAGAACTCTTCTTTGCTGCAGACTCAGTATATTATACTTCTTCAAATTTTCTTTGTATTGAATTGCAGGCTGATGGTTACCGGATATATAACCAAGACTTTTCAAGAATTTTTTCTGCACCCTTTCGATTCTATCTATGTACTTGTGATAATGTGGTGACCAGATAGGGGTAGTAAACTCCAAATTACTTCTTACAAGGGAGAAATATAAAGTTTTCAAAGCTGAAATACTCGTGAATTCTTTCGTCACTCGTAATACGAAGCCAAGCATTTTAAAACTTTTTGTGACTATGCTATCAATGTGGAGACTGAAAGAAAGCTTAGAGTCTAAAATAATTCCTAAATCCCTCACATGGTCAACCGTCACCAAGGTATACCCATTAAGCGATAAGGGATATCTAATCACATTGATATTCCGCGTGAATGTAATATGAAGACATTTTTCCAGATTCGGAACAATGTATCTTTCCGCACAAAACCCACTCAATCGGTTCAAATCCTCCTGCAAATATAAAAGATCTTGGTCACTTCGAACGTTCTTATAAATTTTGAGATCATCCGCATACATTTCGAATAGAGCATACAGAAAACAATCTGAGATGTTATCTATGTACACCTCAAACAAGTATGGACCCAAGTGTGAACCCTGAATGACTCCTGATGTAACCTCGACCGCGTCAGATGAAACTCCATTTACCACCACAAATTGTTGCCTACCCGAGAGATAGGACCCTATCCATTCCAGAAAACTTCCCGTTACGCCGTAATCTGCTAAAATAGCTAACAGAGTGGCATGGTGCACTCTATCGAAAGCCTCTGATATATCAGCATATATTCATATTCATGTACAATTCTGACAATTCGTGGTGCATTCGTACGTACGAATCTACCCCACTAATCACTGTACGATCGTACCCCAACCCAAACAATCGAAGAAAATCAAAAACATTGAAAAATTGGTTACGGTTATCCGGAAATGAGTAGTCATAACGTTATCTGAGACATTCGTTAATGAACTAGAATATATAAGAAATGAAATCCAAGCATAACCGATAAGAGTAGAACACGTTCAAAGTAGCAATTAAAAATTACTTACGCGGAGCGAATAGACGTCTCCGCGAGTACCAAAGCTAATGAAGACAGTATTGCTGCACTACTCCGCAGTTAACCCTTGCTTGGAAGGGGTAGTCTTGTACACGAAAATTTAAGAGCACCAATGGAATGGAAATTTGGAAATGACCACTGTTCGACTGTACGAATGCTCCCTCTGTACGAATCCTACCTGGTTTCCCTAAGTGGAATGCAAACATAGGTTCAACAAGATTGTTCTCATCTTCTTCTGAAATTATCTTACTGACAAGAAACGGAAACCTTACATCCAAACGATAATAGATGAGGTGCATGTTTGTGAGATTCATATACAAACAATGAAGGGAATATGAGAATATTTGAAAGCCCCCTTGCAGCAATCTTGATAGCCAGCGTTACCATCACTTTTATTGCTCGACGTTTCACAGCAAATATTCTAGAACTGGCCCCAGTGTTTGTCTTCGCAGTGGCTTTGGCTACCATCTGAGGAAAATGTTGCTGATATGGCAACAAAGGAAAGCCGAAATTTTGATTTTTTGGTATGGTTGTCAGGTCCAAAATTCCTACAACTTCCTTCAAATGAATGGCCTTCAGAGCCAAAGCAGCAGTCTACTGAAATCAACTGTCTTTTGATAGATGACTCAGTTAAAAACAGATTTGTAGCATTGCCAGATGAGACTAGATTCTCTGAGTGGATGCGACTTCTACGAAGTATGGCCTTGGTATTATTAGCCATACATATTGTAAAGTTGACAAAAGGAGAAAGACGAAATGTTGATCTCGAAGATTGTTTTTTGAAAAAGCATTCGATATTTTAGTTCAAAAAGTGCAACATGACTGCTTCGATGTTGAGTTGGCAAATCTGAAGAGAAACAATTGCGTTTCTCGTAATGACAGACTTTTCAATCTATGTCCTCCGGACGACAGGACGTATTTTCTTTCATGAAGAATTCGGTCTTAGCGAAAGTTTCCGGAACATAAAATTACGAAATTGATCATACAACACTATCATATATAATATATATATATATATATATATATATATATATATATATATATATATATATATATATATAGGCATAGAAACAGTACTGAATAATTTGAGATCACAATTTTGGATATTACATGCTCGAGCTGCCGTTAAGAAATGTTTTGCTAGATGTCAAGATTGCAAAAGACAGAAATGTATGCCAAAAGTTCCTCCTATGGGTTTCTTGCCGGAACATCGTTTGAAACCTTTTGTTTACCCTTTTACCTATACAGGAGTTGATTTCTTTGGACCCATGACAGTATCGATAGGAAGAAGAGTGGAAAAAAGGTATGGTGTGCTTTTCACATGTCTCAATATAAGAGCTGTACACATTGAAATAGCAGCATCTCTGGACACTTCCTCAACAATCTCAGCTATCCGGCGATTCATGGCAAGGAGAGGTCAATCATTTGAGTTTAAAAGCGATAATGTTGGTGCAAATAGAGAGTTGAGAGAATACTTTGAAAAAAACTGCAATTAAATTTGCTTTGAAATCTAGAAATCCGAAAGAAGAAGTTTTATCAACTTCATTTGCAGAAATCGAGTATATACTCACCTCGAGGCCATTAACTCATTTTCCTATAGATCCACATGAACTAGAATCAATAACACCTAATCACTTCTTATTATTGTGACGCGGAACTGTTCAAAATATTAAAGAATTTACTGCGGATCTTGACTGTAGGAAACAAGGGAGATTCCTAACAGATTGCTTTCGGAGACGTTGGATTTCTGAATATAGACCTACGCTTTTGAAAAGGGAAAAATGGTTTTCAACACCAGAACCAATCAAAGTTGGAGATGAACATTGGATACGATGGTAAAAACTGTATGGGGTGATTCACTTATCTTGGTAACCCCAATTTTCTCGAAAACGTCCGAATATTTTTTCATTCTGTGAATTGCGGTTTGAACAAGTCAATGTTAACTTGAGATGTGCATTAAAATCTGCGAAATAAATAAAGACGCCAAGCGTCGCGGCGTGATTAATTTTTCTTTCCAGGAACATACCTTTTTTATAATGTCATTCGAAAGATAATTTCATTTTGAATTTTTTTTTCTGATACAATTTTTATTCATTTCTAACCGTCAGCGATCTGCAGCGTATTTCATGTTTATTCTATTTAATTTATTTTTTTTCTGTATTGTGGTCGTATGCCTTTATCTGGAGACATAAATATGATTTTGCATCTTGAATTCAAGAAGGCTAGTTTTCTAATCAATGTGGCTACAGCAAGATGGGGCTCCATGTCACAACGCTGCCATTGTGAGATATTTAAATGAAAAATTCGAAAATAAATGGATAGTCACCAATAGACCCATCAGAAATCGCCAGATCTAACGCTCATGGATTATTTTTTAGGGGTACTCTGAAAAATATAGTATACCAAACTCATTCTAATAATTTGAACCATTTGAATATAGAAACAAGAAACACATGTGTCCAAGTAGACCCTTACATTCTGACTAAAGAAACTTATAATGAACTAGGGGAATTATATAACTTATGTATGGATCTAAATGGCATATTCTTTAATGAATATAATAAAAGGGAAACAGTTTGTTACGAAGCCTCCTTCATTTTACAAAATCATATGTGGCTCATCTAGCCACTAATGATCCATACATAAGTTATATCATTTCCTTATTTCATCAGAAGTTACTATGGTCAAAATATAAGGGTCCATTTATTTTCGAATTGTTGATCTAAATATCTCTTCACAATGGCAGCGTTGTGACATGGAGCCACATCTTGCTGTAGCCACATAATTAATCTTATATGAAGAGGCACATTTTCTAGAAAACTAGCAAAAAATCATAACTATGTCTCCAAATGAAGGCATACTATCACAATAACAGAAAAAAATAAATGGAATAGAATAAACATTAAATACGCTGCAGATCGCTGACTGGAAGAGAATTTTAATCGGAAAATAATTCATAATAGAATTATCTTTCAAATGACACGATAAAAAGGTATGTTCCTGGGTAAAAAATTTTTGATAGCGCCGCGACGCCTGGCGTCTTTATTCATTTCGTAGATTTTTATGCGCATCTAAAGTCAACATTGAATTGTTCAAAACGCCATTTACAGAATGAAAAAATATTCGGACGTTTTCGAGAAAATAGGGGTTACCAAGATAAGTGAATCACCCAGTACGACAAACTTGTGGAAGTGTGTGAATGAGATGTTTCGTAGAGGTCGGGAGGATGGTGGAATCAACTTCATAAAAAATGAGGAGGAAAACATTGTTAATGGTGAACAGGGGATTGCTAACACTTTCAATAGTGCTTTCATCAATATGGGGCGAAATCTGGCAGCTAAAATCAAGAAAACATAGAATCGCAGATTCAAAGGAGTGGTGAACGAATCAACAATATTTTTGAGTCCTACAACTCCAAATGAAGTCAATAATATAAAAAGAGAGGTATGAAAATCGCAGGGCTACTGGAATTGACAATTTGAGAAGTGGTCTGAAACTGGTAGCTGTGTTCACTGCTGAACCGATAACAATTACACCTCGAACAAAAATTAAAGGAACAGAAACATTTTTTTTTTGATGATTTTCAACAGGCGGTATCTCAGTGTAAAATAGTCGTATGGAAAATAAAAAAACTTACACTTTAAGCTTGAATACTCTAGTTTCTTAATCGATTGGTTAAAAATTTTTCGGAGTACCGGTAGCATGCAATCTTCGGATAAATCAGGAAGAAAAATTTACAAAATTTTTCAAATTTTTATTTTTTCTCTATGCGCATAAAAAAATTTGTTCGGGATAGACCTACTCGAAGATCGCATATCCTGTTTATTCAGTTCTAATTTGATTTTCACCACTCTCGAATATGACCATTTGTTTTCGAGATATCTAATTTTGAATGCAAAAAGATCCTTTTTCACGCAACTGCCAATATCTTCGGAACAACCGAGTGCCTAGCGAGCCGACAGGCCATTTCTTATTCTACAGGAACTCTCCTACACAAAAATCTGTCATGGTAAATTAAAAAATTTTTTTGCCTGTAACGTTAACGTGGATAAAGAGCAAAAAATGCCATTTTGCCATTTTTTGGTTAATGGACTATGGTCTATATTGGGAGTAAAGCTTAGGTTATAAGTGAATTTTACAGCCTGATGTTCCCTGAAGTCCCCTCCCGAATCGGTAGATTGATCGGTTTAGCGGTTTTGTTGGACCGATTGATTGAAATTCAAAGAAATTAAGGGAACCAGATTTTTGTCCTCTGAACCATTTTTTTGAATCGGTGTTTTTACAGAATAAGTCAAAAACGGAAAAATCCTGTCGCTCAGAATTCCCAGAGTATCCTGAGCATCTTAGGGTTATCAATTTGAATTTATTCAATGAATTTTTTCTGAGGAAAATGAAGGTTTAAATGTGTCCAAAACTTCAGTGGAGGTGGAGCAGAAATGGTCTCTTGTTTTTTTTTCAAATTCAAAATTTTTTTTTCAAATTACCGAAATTCTTGATTTTTTTTTATTTTGTTTTCAATAATTTATTAAAAAAAAAATTCGAGAATGAAGAAATAATGTAATTAGTGATTGATTAAAAAGATCAGTTCAAGTTGAAGGAGCAGAAATCTTTATTCTCGCCAACGTTACAGGCGAAAAATTTTTTTCTTACATAAGCATAGCGGATTTTTATAGGAAAATTTCTACAGATGAAGAAAACGCCTGTCGGTTCGCTAGGAGACCAGTAGTTCCGGAGATATCGGCAGTTGAGTGAAAAAGGATTTTTTGCATTCAAAATTGGATATCTCGAAGACAAATAGTCATATTCGATGGTCGTAAAAAGCAAATTTGAGCTGAATAAATAGGCTACACGACGCTTGCATTAGTCTAGCTCTAAAAAAATTTTCCATGCGCGTAGAGCGACAGTAATAATTTGAAAAAATTTTTAAAATTTTTTCTTCTGATTCTTCTGATTTATCTGAGGATTGAATTGCTACCGGTAACCCGAAAACTATTCAACTTATAAATCAAGAAACTAGAGTCTTCAAGCTTCAAGAGTAAGTTTTTTTATTTCCATTACGCCTTTTTTCACTGAGATACAGCTTGTTGAAAATCATCAAAAAATTCTGAAAATTTTTCTGTTCCTTTAATTGTTGCGCGAAGTATATTTTTCACAAATCCGTTGACACAGGAGGAAAAGTGTATGCAGAATGCTTTGTTGCAATTAACATATAGCTTATACGAGAATTTGGATGTGAGCTGACCTTCCATAGCAGTTTTTTCTCGATTTATCAAGGGTATTTGTCAAAGTTGACCCCCCCCCCCATTTTGTTGACCACATAGGAGAACATTGGCTTTAGGGGTAATGCATTCAGACTGTTGAAATCATATTTGACGGATAGGAAAAAAAGTGAGAATTGAGGATGTGAGAAGTACAGAGAGAACCATTGAATGTGGTGTGATTCCGGGAACAATATTGGATCCATTGCTGTTCTTTATATATGTGAAATAGTTGTTCATAGGATCTCCCGACAAGATTAGTCGCTATGCAGATGAGACAGCTAATATATATTCGGGGGAGACCTGGCTCGAAGTCAGGGAAAAAACTGGGAGGGATCTGTAAATAATGAAGGATTGGTTTGACTGTAGACAGCTCTCCTTGAATTTTAACAAGACTTCCTTCCTGCCATTCTCTATAAGTTCCGCCATTTAAATTATAGACTAGACCTGAACCAGAAAAAAAATATTTACTACGGTCTTGTGCCATTTGTCTTATTGTTTGACGAAATGGGGGTGGTTTTTAGTACTCATTTACGTTCATTGGAAGTTATACAGTGGAGGTTCCTGAGAGTGATGTTGGGCAGGCCTCTCTTCTATAACAGTGATAGGTTGTATAAGGAGTCGGGAATTTCGATATGCGACAGTTATATCACAAAATGCTGATTCTCTATCAATTCAAAAATAAGAAAAAACTCAGTCAACCGAACCATGTATATACCACACGCTCTAAGAGTAAGTTCATTACCTCATATGTTTCGAAGACAGTTGGCCAGAGATCATGTTGTTTTCTGGGACCGCCTGTCTTCAATACCTGTCAGAGAATGTGCAATCTTCGAAATCACTGTCACAACTCAGGAGAACGCTGGAGGAGTTCAGGAGGAGGCAACCTAGTGGGGAGATTCGTCAAATATCCGATGGTGCTGTTTAAGTGACGTTCTGATGTGTTTTTTTTTATTTACAAAATAAAAATGTTGCATCAATCATTCTGATTATTCGCAATGGTACACTATAAGCTACTATGACGGTAAGTGTGGTGCAGCATAGTTTGGATGCGTTTCACGTTTCAGGAGATAACCATGTGTAAGGTTTGTATGACCAAGACGGAGACTTGTCACTTTAATTTGGTGTTGGCGATTTGACGGAAAACACCGCCATTTTGGAATGTTGGTTTTATATCGCGAAGTTTTGATTCACACTGAGCTCATTCGGATTGCTACGTGTTGATCGATGTTTTCTTGATGTAACTCTTCACATCCGCACTTACTAGTAAATTCGAGTAGGTTCGAGTAGAGGTTGCTTTTCGTGTGCAGACGTCTGCTCTTTCATTATCAGATATTCGGATATGAGAAGAAGCCAGAAAAGGTCCACTTCTTTGCCGTTTTGGTTACTGATGAAGAGTTGACCCTGTATATCGAGGGCTGTCTGGTGCTTACCATATAACTGTTTCAGCGAATATATTGAGCCAAGATAATCGGTGAAGATTAATTTTTTTTGCTGGTTTGGCTGAGGCTGTTGATGTTTTTTGTTGCCTGATATATTGCTTACAATTCTGCAGATAAAATGTTGGTGTGTGTATGTATACTGAATGTGATCTCCTGGTCTATCAACTACGGTTGATGTTCTAGAGGCGGCGTCTGTGTAGATGTGAAGGTAGTACTTTTATGAATAGTTTAAGGCTTTCACGACCGGATATACTGGTATGAAAAGAGTCTTCCGGGCTTATTGGCCGTGGTCTATTAGGAATAATTTCACCTAACGTTTCGCCTACAACTTCGGTAGGCATCTTCAGAGGATTCTCGGTCTAAGGTTGTACCTCGAACGCTGAATTTCTGACACTGGCGCGTTCGAACCGGAAACGTCATCTGCGCGCCAGTTTATGGCGGGAAAAAGTGGCGCGTCTACGTGCGCGATGCTGATTGGCCCATCGCTCCCGCTTCGTGTCGGCTTGATCTTTGTTTTTTCTAAGGTCGGTAACCAGGCGCTATGCAAGAAAGGGGTCTCCTCTTTTCTATTTATGTTATTTTTGTGTTTATAAATTTCAAT